>OU015746.1:75699645-75709719 GCA_907169655.1 Acomys percivali | reverse complement strand
GTGTGTGTGTGTGTGTGTGTGTGTGTGTGTGTGTGTGTGTGTGTGTGAGAGAGATCAGGAGTGCTCGCTGTGTTACCCTGAACCTGTTATGTTGACCATGCAGGGTTTGAACCCACACACATCAGCTGCATGCATCTTCCAAGTGCTGGCACTGAAGGCATGAGCCACCACGCACAGTCCACCTAGCTGCTTCTGGGGTGTAAACAGCTGCCCTTTACTCCTGGCACATGATGTTCTGCTCAAGAGTTTGGTGCCATGGTGAGAAACAAGTAACCATGGACTGGACCCTATGAAACTGTGAGCTAAATTAAGCCCCTTCCCTTATTACCGGCAGATATTTGCTCACAACAATGGTACAGTAACTAATGTAGGCAGGGGAATCTTTCTCCCCATGACTCCCTCTACCTTAAAATGGGTCCCACCCCCCTCATGTGATAGGAGTACCCTTCTCTCCAAAGCCCCAGGGCCACTGAGAATTACCCGATCTCTCCCAGCCTATCTCCATCAGATCACCTTTTGATCAACCATATCTTTGCATAACTGTTCATAAGATTCTAGTATCTCAGTGCCTGGGGGGGATGGCTCAGTGGACAAAGTAACTAATGAGCAAGGCTGAGGACCTGGGTTCAAATCTCTTGTATCTGTATCTCACCCAGAGGCGGACGGGAAGATATCAGGGGCTCGGCTGGCCAGCTGGGCTAGTCAGCAAGTCCCAGGTTTAGTGAAGAGATTCTGTTTCCAAAAAGGAGTGGTACAGAGAAAGACACTCAGAGTTGATGTCACATACGCATGCGCAGCCATGCATGAACGCACACAGACACACACACACACACACACACACACACACACACACACACACACACTTTGGACATTTGTTTCTGGTCTCCCATGTCACAAAAATGCTATTCTCTGGTTAATCTTCTATTAGAAGTCTCAGCTATGAATCTAGTGATGAGCAAGGAAAGAAATCTCTTTCTCTACAACTGTCAACTGGGATGAGGAAAATAGGCATGTCCTGTGCCGTATTCTGCGTGAGATTAAAGGGTATTTGCTCTTTGCCTGAAATCCAAGTGTACATGGGCATCCTGATGTTTCTCTGCCAAGCCTCTTCTTAGAAGTGTTACTACATCTTCTGATGTCAGAACACTGTCAACAACCCTGAAGGGTGATCAGCCATTTAGTGGCATTTTCTCTTCTGTCAAGGGTTTGCTATGTGACTTTGAACTTAGTCAGCTGTAGTTTTTTTTTTTTTTTTTAATTTTTAAGACAAGGAACATAGACTTCCTCAAAAGAGTTAAGTCCTTTAGGTGACGTTAGTGCACGCCCAGCACGAGGGAAGTTGAGGGGGGAAGGGTGCCACCAAAAAAAAAAAAAAGTTAAATAACCTCATTTATTATAACAGACTAGCTTGCATATAGACATGATAGGCCAAGAAATAATACAATTCCTACATCAGTTGTAGATGCAGGTGAACCTCAAGAAAACCTAAAAGCCCAAGCAGCTAATCATCCCCAGTATCTGCCTCTGAACTGCAGAACCAGGCAAAGAGTGTGCAGTGCAGGGCTGGGCAGCCTGCTTCCTAGGGAAAGGCAGTTAGCAGGGGCATTTCAAGTTTGTAACAAAGCTTTACTTTGTATTTTTAAATTATTAAGTCAAGGGAAGACAAGAGGTTTTAAAAATAAAGGTAGTGGTTTTATCTCTCTCACAGGATTGAGGATAAAACCAAACGTGTCAGAATCCTAAAAAAACAAAAACAAAAAAGCAAAAAAATCAAGGCGTTCTTTTTAGTTCCATGCTCAGAAAAATACACTGCCACTGGAAAACTTTAACATATATTTTTTCTTTTCTTTTCTTTCTTTCTGTTTTTGTTTTTTTTTTTTTTCTTCATAATCTGACTTTATATATTTTGTCCATGACAAATTCAGGTTACCAAATTTAATTCCAAAAGGAAAGCTCCCAGGTGTCTGCAGCAGTCCAGTGTCTTGAGGAAAACAGCAGCATGCCCCTCCCTCCCTCGGCTTCTCAAAAACGGGAACTCTTCCCACCAGCTTGGAGCTCTGAACCCCAGCAACTGCCAGACGCCAGCAGCTGCTGACGACGTCCTTTGGCAGCTGATGTGAGCTGCAGCGCCCCCTAGAGGCCCCCAGAGACTCAATGAAGTGTCCAGACTGCATCCTGGGTACTAGGTCTCAGGTTGCTGAGGTCTGCCCTCTGGTGGCGATGAAGGCTAATTACACTTCAAAACATACCTTTCTCATTCATAAGCGCTGGGAGATGAAAAACCATACGGATGTTTCAGATATTGCGCCCTTTAGATGTGGGTGGGAGGCCAGTCTCTATTTCTACACAATAATCTCATGGTCCCCTAGATATCATAAAAATGAAAACAATACACACACGTGCGCATACATTCAAGTCTTGCTCTTATTATGAAAGTTGTGGCCCAAACTTGAGATTTATGAAATAACGAGAACAAATGGGAGTTTTCTTTTAATATCCTATGTCATTAACAAAATATCTTGGAAATCTGTACTCATTTGTTTCACCCTCAGTTCTAGAAACTGCTATTGCGGATGTCCAAGCTCACCAGAAGCAGAGCAAATGGGATAGTCCCCTGCCAGGGGGACAGACTGGACGGTTAGGTAAGATAGAATTGTCCACTAGACTTCAGCACCATGCACATAGCAGGAATTCGATGAGAGAATACAAAGTTCAAGGGCCATGACTGGGACGAAAAGAGCAGGAAGGAGTCCAGTATAGAGAGCCTAGGATTGTCATGCCGGGGGTACAGCTTGGCCCACGGCTGCTGCGCATGCGGCCCAACACAAAGCTGTAAACTTACTTAAAGCAATGTGGGTGGTTGTTATTTTTTACCTTAATCGTGAAGTTCTCAAGTGTGAACTTTGTAGTTAACTGCCTTGTCCCAGTGTGTCAGAAAGTTGGACACACATGGTGGCGGGAGAGAAGAGGGTAGGGTAGGGTTAAACCCACGTGACTGCAGGATGACCAAGTGTTAGGAGTGATTCTCAGGGCACACAGGGAAACGCTGCTCTATACTAACGGCTCTGTGATTCCAAGCTGAGCGTAAAAATGACTTTCAAACAATCTGATCATTTAGCCGTCCTTGAGCTGTTTTAGAGTTCCGGGAACACATCAGGAGGAGGGCACAGAGAGCCTGAAAGCTGGTGTGGTGCTGGTGGGGTTATGAAATGGTGCAAGTGCTGTGGAAATCACAGAAAAGTTTGACAAAGAAAAAAAAATCACTATACACTCGAGCAATTCTACTCTTAGGTCCATATGCCCCCTCCCCCCGCCTGCAAAGAAATGAAAAACATGGGTCCATAAACAAAAGACTGAGCATGACCTCTCATAATAGCACTAGACCCAACAGCCAAGACATAACAACAAGCCAACGCGTAAGAACCAAGTCTGTACAGAGGAGTCTCGCCGAACAAAAGCACTGACACCAGCTACAAGGTAAAAGGAGACGGACATAAAATACTGACTTGTATCGAGGACCTGCTGCTTCGCTCTCACCTGGCAGAGCTGAGATAAGACGTGGGCCCCGAGGCTCGCTGGCTTTCTCTGAGGGCAACCTTCCAGGCTAGAGCTGATCGTTACCGGCAATGGCTTCCGCTGATGCTGATGGCTCCTGGGGGAGGGGGGGTCTTCACTGATGGTGGCAAGCGTCTAAAACAGAACGAGAAAGATGGAGAGAAAAGAACCACATACATACTTAGGCTTGATGATGAAGAAAGACATATTCCAGCAGGTAGGTTTCCACAAGCTTCTTTCAAGTCTCTCTTACTTTACACATCCACATACATACATGCATGTATACATACACACATACACATACATGTGTGCATACATACATACATACATGCATATATCTTGGTGGATGGAAGAAACTCCAAAGAGTGAGCTCCAACCCAACCAGCTATTGTACATATGCACATATATACTTTGGTGGGTGAAACAAGATTCCAACGATGGAGTTCCAACAACTTTATACATATGCATGCCTGGCGTGCGCAGCACTCCCAGCACTCGGGGAGGCAGAGGCAGGTGGATCGCTGAGTCTATAGACTGAGTTCCAGGATAGCTAAGGCTGTCTGTTTTTTCCCCTGTCTGGGGGGGGGGGGGAAAATTACACACACACACACCTTTGTGGATGGAAAAAGATTCCAAAAGCTTTCTTTTTTTTTTTTGGTTTTTCGAGACAGGGTCTCTCTGTGTTAGTCTTGGCTGTCCTGGGCTCACTTTGTAGTTCAGGCCAGCCATAAACCACAGCAATCCACCTGCCTCTATCTCCTGAGTGCTGGGATTAAAGGCATCCGTTATTTCTCCCACAGTTTATATATCCCAGTGAGATCTTTGAAGGAGTACAAAAATCACAATGTGATTACATTCTGTTTTCTTTAAGTGAATGATTACAATGAGTATAGGTAAGAAAAACATGTTCCCCAATAACTTCACATGATCAAATATTTTTCATATTATGAGTGAGAAACAAACATGGAAAACAAGTTATTTCCAAGAACCCGCATACATTTGTAACTAAGCAACTTGCTATATATTAACAGAGAATAAGCAAGCAAGGTGATTTCTCAGCCAGCTTTTCTTTACTGGCAGGCTGCAAACTGCAGTTACAAAGAAGGAATTGATTATCTTAAAAAGTAGTCATATAAAGATCTTAAAAGAATCACAAATCTAAACCTCTATATAAAAATAATCAGCCATTTCTGCTTTAAGTCCTAAAGGTGCTCATCTACTCATTACTATGTTGTATTAAATCATATCAGGAAGCTGAGGGCAGAAAAATAGAATAATGAAATCAATTGTCATCTCAATCACCAGCCCAGCTTGAAAGAGTCACGTCAGCCAATGTTCCTGTGGACCATTGTTCTTGCTTTGCCAACCTCAAAAAGTCCCTACCTTTACTAATAAGAGTGTACCTTCTCTTAACTTCAATTGTCCCCTAAGATTTCCTTCATTGGGGCCAATAGCAAAAACATCCTTACCTCACTTTGCTAAACAATCTATTTTTCCCTAAGACTTTCTACATCAGAGCCACTAGCAAAAACATCTTTGCCTAGCCTTGTCGAACAATCTATTTTTCCAAATTCTTTCTGAGGGTGGTGGTCACTGCTAGCAATCTGCAGGTTCTTTTCAAGGGTGGTGGTGGAATCATTAATCTGCTCCATCAGCAATGCCTGAAAGAGATCAAGCATCGTTATTGTGAGTGCCAGTGATACTGCCCAGCGAGGGGCTGGGAGGCCCCCTTATTAGTACTCACACAATTCACATATTAAGGGGATTATAAGGACCGCAAAGGTAACAAGCAGAGCTATGCTCCATAACAGCATGAAGTCCTCAGGACACACAGTTCTCGGGGCTCTGCCTCGCTGAAACATGCCCATCGTGGGATGCTAACTGGTGGGTTGCATTCCATGTGTTATAGAGCTGTTTGTTCTGTTCCTCCTGCACGGCCCTCAACAGAGTTGTATGATTTTTATTTATGGAAAATGTCCCAAACAGGCAAATCTGTAAAGAAAAACATGAATGAAGACCAGGGAGCAGCCTAATGGTCACAGGTGTCTTTGGGGGGCAGTGAAATATTCGGAACCAGATAGTAGAGTTGGTTGGACAACTCTCTGATTGTGCTAAATGCCACTAGGTTTTACACTTTGGGGGGGTGTGTTTTTATGCTCTGAAGATCTTACCACTGTGAAAAATTAAAATTTAATTTTTCTTTTTAATGACCAGTAGCCTTAGAATATACTTCCTAACTGACGAGATAATGAAGAGAGCATTGCGGTTTGAGCACCTGTCACCCTTTCCTCTTGGCCTACAGTCACCAGAATGTAAAGGTTTGCTTTTCCTCAGTTGCCTGTATTTAAATCCTGTCCAGACTTTAATGTTATGAATACTCCTGTGATGCATTCACATGGCTGATAATTATAGTTGTGAAAATAATCAAGTTTTAATGAAAGGTTTAAAAAAAAGAAAAGAAAAAGAGTCTCACTGTGTGAGCCAGGCTGGCTTGTGTGCCACAGCTAGGTAAGAAAAGCTTTCTTGGGCTTGGGAGCGGGTTCCGTGGATGAAGTATGCTTCCCAAGCATGAAGACCTGAGTTTAGAAGCCCAGGGCCACATAAAAGGTAGAGGCGCTTGCCATTTGAACCCCAACACCTACATTGTAGAAGTCAAGAACCAACAAGGGGCCCCCCTGATCTTTACACACATGACACATGAGTGTGATGTGTGCAGTTGTAGGAGGAACGAGACCCGCCTTGAATAGGAGCAAGGCCCACCTGGCAACAAGCATGCGCAGAAGGGGCCTCTGTCTTGTAGAGTTGGCCTGAGACCTACCTGGACTTACTGGGGTATGCCCAGAGACTGGTGACATCACGAAGGCAACCTAGGAGGAGGAGCCACAGCAGCAGCTCACAGTGTGAGAGCCAATGGGGACACTGGGAGGAAGGTATAAGAGCATGCTCGATTTTCACAATAAATGAGCCTGCTTCTGCCTCATGCAGGACTCCCTGACCCCCTGCATGTTACGTTGACTCCAAGCCCGCTCACCCTGCTCACAAGGGTCCTGGGCATGAGTCCCAGCGACATGCAGTGTTATGCCACTATTAACATGCACACGCGCGAGCACACAAAATAAGTAAATGCAAAAAAAAGAAAGGGGGTGCATGTAACTCCAGTGCTAGGAGACTGAGACTGGAGGATCTCAGGGGTTCACTGGCTCACCAGCCTAGACAATTGGAAAGTACCAGGTTCACTGAGAGACTGCCTCAAAAGGGGGGGGGGGAGGTACAGGGGAGGGGGAAGAAAGAAAGATGCCCTGGAAATGGGTGTTTCATTCTAATTCCTTATTCCATAGATTCTAAGATGCAAATGCACACTAATTGACTTCTCCTGTTGCTGTCACCAAATGAAGCAGAAGAGAAAGGGCTGATTCAGGGTCCTGGTTTACAGGGACACAAGTCCACCGGGTAGGAGTGAATGGAGGCATTGATAGATTCCTCAACAAATGAGTGAATGCAGCATGCCAGTGCGGAAACATCATACGTATGAGATTGCAGTGGCGCACGCCTGTGACCCCAGTACTCAGGGTGGCAGAGGGGAAGGGTCGCTGTGAGTTCGAGGCCAGCCTGGTCTACAAGGTGAGTCAAGGACAGCCAAGGCTACACAGAGAAACCCTGTCTTGGAAAGCAAACAAAGAACAACAACAAAAGCTACAAAAACAACAACAACAAATAAGTACGAGATTATAAATTCTTTTAGGGAAAGGACCATTATACATAACATATTTTGGCACCTTCGTGTTTTTGTAAGTTTTTAGTAAACATTTATTAAAGATACTAAGTGGAAATATGCTTACTTTTCAATGAAAAATTGTAGTCAGGTGTGGTGGCACATGCCTTTAATCCCAGCACCTGGGAAGGAGAGACAGGTAGATTTATATGAGTTCAAGGCCAACTTGGCCTATAGCAAGTTCCTGGTTGTGCAGTGAGATCTTGTCTCAAAAACAACAGTAAGAAATTGTACAGGTTTTAATGTTTAGAATTCTGGGTAATTTTTTTTAAAGAATTTAAATGTTTAAGAATATTTGGAGCTGGGCATGGTGGCGCATGCCTCTAGTCCCAGCATTTGGGAGGCAGAGGCAGGTGGATCGCTGTGAATTCAAGGCCAGCCTGGTCTAGAAAGTGAGTCTAGGACAGCCAGGGCTGTTACACAGAGAAACCTTGTCCATCAACAAATCCCACTGTAGGATGTTCCCAGTGTGTTCAGATACTCCACTCATATGACTCGAATCCAAAACATCTTCATCTCTCTCACACTGTTGATGGCTGCTTGGGCAGTGGCATTGCTCTCTGTGTGTGAGATTAAAGCATCAAAAATATGGCTTGAGTATTTGTGTCCCACTAAAATTCACATTAGATCTTAAATCCTATGGTCATGGTATATGAGAGTGAGACCTTTTAGAGAAGATTGGTCACAAGGGTTTTCTCATTATGAATGGGTTTATTGTTCCTATAAAGAGGCTGGAACTAATCCCAGCACTAGGAAGGCCAACCTGAGCTACGCAGCAAAATCCTGACTCAAAACAACAAAGAAAACACACTTGTTGGAACATGGGCCTGCCCCCTTAAGACAGTGACCACTCCTAAGGGGCCAGGTCCCATTGCCTGGCCGGCATCAGGCCACACACCTCCTGCAGCTCTCTCCCTGGGGAGGAGTTAAGAATCTTCTAATTTACAGCCCTAAAAGATACCTGGGTTTATGCTCACCCACAGTGAAGCTCCTCTCCAAGGCTTTAAGAGAAAGTCTTTCCTTCCCATGAAGGCTGTTTATGGCAAAGTTGCTTTTTTTTTTCTAATGTACTCCCAGCTTAAGGCCCAATCACAGCCTCAAGGCCCTTTATTCCAAAACACTTCATTCCTGAGGGTACCAACACACAAGCGTGCATGCTCACTCGCTGGCCTTCTTGCTCACTTACTTTGGCAGGAGGGGCCTAGTGAATATGGTCAGTTTTTAAATTTTGATATCACTAAAGTCAACATCCCTCGGACAGTTACTGAGATTAGGCAGCTTTCATGATGTGGCGGTCATTGTCTTCACATGTACATCAAAAAATAATAAGCTGGGTAGAGAAATGGCTCAGTGGTTAAGAGCACTGGTTGCTCCTTCAAAGGACTTGGCTTTGATTCCCAGTAGCCATATGGTGCACACCAGTGTTTGTAACTCCAGTTCTAAGGGATTTGGGGCCTTCTTGCCTTGGCAGGCACCAGGCATGTGTGTGGTATACAGACATACAAGCAGACAAACATGGACAATACACATACAATAGCAAAATAATTTTTAAAAAAAGCAAATGCTGGGGCTGGAGAGATGGCTCCAAGGTTTAGAGCACTGACTGCTCTTCCAAAGGTCCTGAGTTTAATTCCCAGCAATCACATGGTGGCTCACAACCATCTATAATGAGTTCTGGTGCCCTCTGCTGGCCTGCAGGCAGAACACTTTAAACATAATAAATACATCTTTTTGTTTAAGTACCAATGTTTGCCTTATTAGGAAAAAAAAAAAAAAAGCTAGGCATGGTGGCACACATCTTTAATCCCAGCACTGGGGATGCAGAGGCAGGTGGATCTCTGTGAGTTCTAGGCCAGCCTGGTCTACAAAAGCAAGTCCAGGACAGCCAGGAAACACAGAAAAACCCTGTCTCAGAAAACCTAAAAAAAAAAGGAAAATGCCTGGGGAAAATATTCCAGAGACAAGAGTGCAAAATTCTTTTAATTTTATGTGTATGGGTGTTTTGCCTATGTGTATGTTTGTGTGCCGTGTGTGTGTTGTGCTCTCAGAGACCAGAGAGGGTGCTGGGAATTGAACCCTGGTCCTCTGGAGGAGCATCAAACGCTCTTATCTGCAGAGCCATCCTTTCTGCTCCTAGGACATTTTATTTTACATCAAGCTTTTTTTTAAATGTTATTTAAATAAGAAATGGGCAAATCCAGCTTTCTTTTCAGAAAATATAGAACGACTCATGAATTTGCATGTCCTCCTTGTACAGGGACCATGATAATTTTTCTGTAGTTCCAATTTTAGTATGTGTGCTGCCTAAGCAAGCACTGGAACATTCCTTTTAGAAATGATTTTGGTTCAATTTCTTTCAAAAGCAGGGCTTCTTGTATCCTAGACTGCCCTTGAACTTGTGATGTAGCTAAGAATGACCTAGAGCTCTTGATTTTTTTTTGCCTTCGCCTCTTAGGTGCTGGAATTATAAGGGTGTTCCACACACCTCATTTTATGCAATGATGGGATTCGAACCCAGGGCTCCATGCATGCTAGGCAAACATTCACCCAAGTAGGATGGCCTATCCTTGATTTAGAAGCATGGCAATTAGTCACTATCAGTGTAAAAAAATCCTGAAAAATTGGATTCTGAACTTGCTTACTTTTTATATACATATATAAGCAACACAAGGTAAAAATTTTCCTAAAAACATCTCTCTTTCTCTCTCTCTCTCTCTCTCTCTCTCTCTCTCTCTCTCTCTCTCTCT
>OU015746.1:75670955-75699635 GCA_907169655.1 Acomys percivali | reverse complement strand
TCTCTCTCTCTCTCTCTCTCTCTCTCTCTCTCTCTCTCTCTCTCTCTCTCTCTCTCTCTGTCTCTCTCTCTCTCCCTCTCTATGCTTCCAGCCTTGAATGCCACCCCCTTCACTAAGATAGGTGAGGGAGTCAAAGGCTCTTTGAGTGATTAACATACCTAGGCAGGGTCACAGGGGCGTCTGAGCCAAAAGCAAAGACAGACACAAAATGAAAGCAAGGAATGGCAGGCACTTGGTTACCTTGTGGACCCAGGTGAGGAATACTGCTTTATAGCAAAAAGCATCTTTCTTTTTGAGACAGAGTTTCTCTGTATAGCCCTGGCTGGCTTGCACTTGCTTTGTAGACCTAGCTGGCCTCGAACTCACAGAAATCCACCTGCCTCTGCCTCCCAGCATGTGCCACCACGCTCTGGCCACAAAAGCATCTTCTAAGAGGCTGCTGCAGTTCTCACTTCCCTTGGCTGCCTGCCCTCCTGGCTCTGTGTCTCCAGAGCTCCAGTGTCTGAGGACAACACTTTAATAAGTCCTGTGCACACAAAGGCTTACTTCAGGGTCTGCTGCTGAGGGGTCGGAACTAAGAAGCGTGCATAAATGATATTTGAACTAAAAGACAGAGCAAGACTTCCCATTGTTATTCACTATATTCAACATTTTCTGAGATTTTGTGTAAATGGAATTACTTTTTACTCTGGAACCAATATGTAAGTGTTCTGCAGGGGCAAAAATCTTCTAGAAAAAGACACTTCGGCCCCTTTCTTTGGCTGACTGTAGCAGCAATAGACACGCCCCCCCCACCAAGGATTAGAATTTCCCCCCAGAATCGCATGCTGGGGAAAGGGAAAGGCTGAAGCCTTGGCACCAGCAGAAGGAGCTATTTGCCCCTCTGAAAATGACCTCACAAAGTTCTGACAGTTTACCAGACCATCTCAAGGGGCAGGCTGGAGCCCAGACAATGTTGCATCAATGTCGGGCAGGCATATAGCTTGAGCAGAACCTCTTTCTTAGCTATGCATCCCTCTTGCCCTTTTGTAAAACCTAATTTCTCATGCCAAGATAGGACTAGGTCATTGCACCTTTTTCCATGTTTCTTTTTCCAGTATAGCCAGGTGGTATAAACATCTCTTTCCTCTGTCTATTTCTCTCTCTTTGCGTGTCTCTCTGTCTCTGTCTCTTGCCCTTCCACTTCCAGTGGGACCCTGTACTATGTCAGGAACTCACTCAGGAAGCTTCCTCCAGTGACTAATTCTTCAGGGAGAAGGGGAGCCCTTTCTTCCCCAAAATATATGATAAGTACCAGATGATCTTTGATGAAACAGATGATGCTGGCCCATTTATTTCCTCTAAACCAGGGACTTGTAAACCTTGGGCAGAGGGAGGGGTTTTGAGAGTGAACGGGTTTGATTTGCTGGGCTAGGGGAGCCAGGGATACCTCCGTCCTATCAGAAGAAGGGAACACAGTACTTAATTATGCCATGGGTCAGGGAGAATCTCAGGTACAGTTAGAGGTCACGGTTTGAAAGCCAAGACACCTCATTAGCATTAGGTGGGTGTTTCCAGGAATCCTCAGGTGCTTGCTGAATAGTCTTATCAGGAAAGGGTTGGGCCTGTAATCTCCTTGAGGACTATGTGATGCTCCTTAGAGATTCTGGGAACCCCTAGATTAGGCAGAAAGGAACCCAGCCAAGGAAGGGAGTCTGTCATTTTATACCAAGCTCAGAGGCTATCTAGGAATGCCAGATTTCTACCTTCTTCCCATCTTCCTCCCCACCTCCCCACCCCCACCCCCGTTGGAGATAGGAGTATCATTATGTAACCCAGGCTGGCTTTGATTGCACAGAGATCCTCCAGCCTCTACCTCCCAGATACGGGGATTAAAAGCATGTGCCATCCGCACCAGCTTACTTATTTGTGTCTTTAAGTGTTGTACTGAGGACAAATGACTGAGTCTAGTTTGTTAAGACTACCAGGGCCCAGGTTCTAGACAGAAACTCTGGTAACAATTTCACTTCTGAACATGCATACCCATATATAATGTCAACTCTTGCAAGGCTGGATTTTCATAGGAACTACCCAAGATTCCATGGGTGTAGAATTTCCTAACCAAGTCAACATTCCATAAAGTATAGTTTCTGGATGCAGGTATAAAAATCAATAGAAAGTGGGCTAGGGAGGTGATCCAGCAGTTAAGGACACTTGTTCTTACAGAGGACCTGTATTCAGTTCCCAGAACTCACAAAACAGCTCGCAATCACCTGTGATTCCAGTTCAAGGGATCCAGTGCACTCTTTTGGCTTCTACAAGTACCAGACACACTCATAATATACATGTAGGCATGATGACATTCATACAAATAAAATAAAATAATCTTTAAAAAATTTAAACAATCAAGCTGGGCACGGGTGGCACACGCCTTTAATTGCAGCACTCCAGAGGCAGAGCAGGTGGATCGCTGTGAGTTCAAGGCCAACCTGGCTTACAAAGCAAGTCCAGGAGAGCCAAGGCTACACAGAGAAACCCTGTCTCAAAAGAAAACAAACAAACAAACAAACAAAAAAACCAAAAATGTAAACAATCAATAGAAGAATCAGATGTGGTGGTCACATGCCTGTGATCCAAGCACTCAGGAAGATGAGGCCAGAGGATCTCAAGTTCAAAGCCAACCTGGTCTACAGAGTGAGTCCCTTTCTTAAAAATAAAAACAAATGGGCTGGGCATGGGTAGCGCATGCCTTTAATCCCAGCACTCAGGAGGCAGAGGCAGGCAGATCACAGGGAGCTCTAGGTCAGCCTGGTCTACAAAGTGACTCTAGGACATCCAAGGCTACACACAGAAATCCTATCTTGAAAAATAATAAATAAATAAATAAATAAATAAATAAATAATAAAATAAAAACAGCAGCAAGTGGTGGCAGCACATGCCTTTAATCTCAGCATTGAGGAGGTAGAGGCAGGTGATCTCTGAGTTCAAGGCAACCCTAGTGTACAGAGTTCTGGAAAAGCAGAGAAACTTTGTCTTGAAAAACCAAAAGTTAATATAAAATAATAAGTAAAAAAATAAAACCAAGCAAACAGCAACAGTAGAGGGAGACAAATATGTGTCTCTGCTGGTGCATATGTCGGGGAGAGTATGAATGCAAGAGTCTATGAGCCTGGGAATGTGGATGGTCTGTGTAAATGTGTCTGTAATAAATAACCTAGTCTGGACTACCATGCCTCTCAGAAGATGTGACCTCCAGGCTGACCCTGTAGGACAAACTTGGGTAAAGGGAAAGACAGGACATTCGGAGCTCACTGCAGACTTAAGTTAAAGGCAAGCTGTGGCTGCAACTGCCATCCGGCAGGACACAACTCCACACTCCTTGGACTTTCTTCTCTCCTGCAACTTGTCCCTGCCTCGATTTCCCATGTGGAGGTGGTGCATTCATTCACTAAAGTCATTTCTCCTTTGACATTTTGCTGGCTCCAGCAGAAGTCAAACATCCCCTGATCTATATGCCTCCAGTGTCCTGGGGACATCATAGATAGGTCCTCATTAAAAACACTCTGCATGTTAACAACTACATGTTACCACAGTACTCAGGTTTTTTGTTTTTGTTTTTGTTTTTTTCAAGATAGGGTTGCTCTGTGGTAGCCTTGGCTGTCCTTGACTCACTTTGTAGACCAGGCTGGCCTCGAACTAACAGCGAACCACCGCCTGCCTCTACCTTCCGAGTGCTGGGAATAAAGGCATGCGCCCACCGCGCCCGGCCCAGTACTCAGGTTTTTTTTACAAGTTCAACCTATCTCCACTGTCTGCGTTTTGGTGTCATCTTACAGCACTGGTCAGAGGAAGGCCCAGCAGTTCAGAGACTTCAAGGAAATACTTAAGAGATGTCAAAATCTAAAGGCTGAGTTCCGGTGAGAGGTGTCACTCTGGGGCAGCAGTTCACACAGACTCTCCATAAAGTTTCCTGAGAATTCCCCAGGGGTGTGTGCATTTTTTTCTAGTTGGGTAATTAAGAAGCAGTTTCACCCTCCAGAGACTAGCTGAATGCCCTAGATAATTTCTCCAATTCTGATTTAGCAAAAGGGTGAAGTAACTATGCCAAGCTTCCGTTTTGGTTAACGCCTGTCAGTTTCAAACTAAAAAACAGTTTAAGCACACTGCGGACCCCTGGTGAACCACCCGGGCTGCTTTAGAAGCTTTCTTATGACACATTCTAGTTCTTGCTTCTGATAAATAGAGTCATTGTTTTATTCTATTGCTCCTTCTCCCAGAAGCTTTAATTACTCATACTGCAGACAATGTTAAGAATGTGTTTATTCACTGAACATAAGTAAAATCCAAGGGAAAAGGAACACAGAAAACAAAAGTGGCCGGGTGTGGTGGTGCATGCGTATAATCTCAGCGCTTGGAAGGCAGAGGCAGGTGGATCTCTGTGAGTTTGAGGCCAGTCTGGTCTACAAAGTGAGTCCAGGACAGCCAGGGCTACACAGAGAAACCCTATCTTGAAAAGAAAACAAAACAAAAACAAAAAAGCAGAAAGCAAAAGTATGCTTTGTCACACAGTTTAGACGAGAAATCAGGAAAGAGAAGCTGGGTTGCTTCTCAGGGCGCACGAATGTTTCATATGCCATCCTTATGTCTTAAGAGATGCTCCCAGCTAATGGAATGCAAGCCAGGCATCCGTTCTGTGGGCGGATTAGCATTAGCACAATTTATCTTCTGATTTTTAAAATTTTCATGACTAGTTTTATGAGTAACTGTTCTACAGAGTCTTAAAGGTTTATGAGAGTTTATTACATGCCAGTGTTTATCTTCATGTAGCTAAAAAGTTTATCCTCAGAAACTTTTGAGTGGTTGTATTATTGTGTCTATTATTCAATATTGACTTGATGACTAACTAACCTGGGACCTCATAGCTCATTGGTGAGGGATACATCACTTGGGTGGGAGTTCACATGGACTTCTCTCCCAGCTCCCTTCCCCTACTGTGTTAGCTCCCCCACGGTGAGGGAGGCAGGACCATAGGCAGAGTGTGAGGTTGCTTGCTTACATCTTGGAGGAATAGAAAGCAGAAAGGAGGGAGTGCTGGGCTCCATTGGCTTTCTCCTTTCTGCCCTCAGTCCTTGAGATGATGCTGGGAGCCGCAGACCAGGGACATATTTCTAGTGTTTGGGTTTTGGCTGTTTATTGATCTTTGGTAGTTGTAGATTGATTGCTTTTTTTTTTTTTTTAGTTCCTTTAAGATAAATTTTTAATTTTTAATTAAATTCTATTAAAAATCATATTTTGCATGTATGACTGTTTTGCTTGTATGCATATGTGTACAACATTGCACGCAGTGCCCCTAGAGGCCAGAGGAGTGCACAGGAGCCCTTTTACAACTGGAGCTGCAGATGATTGTGAGCTGCCATGTGGGTGTTGGGAACTAATTAAAACCAGAATCCTCTGCAAGAACCACAAATGTTTTTAACTGTTAAGCCACCTCCCCAGGCTCTGTTTGCTTGTTTGGTAAGACAGGATCTCATGTAGCCCAGGCTAGCATCAAATGCAGTATGAATTGGACAATGACCTTGAACTTCTCATCCTCCGGCCTGGGCCTTTCAAGTGCTGACATCAAGGTATGCACTACCACACTTGACTCATAATTTTATATTTTGCATAGTGGATGTATACAATCAGCAATAAGTTAAGCTGTGTATTTTTTTTTTTTTTTTTTTTTTTTGCTATGGAAATTCAGTGTGAACATTTTTATCACCACAACAGTCTAAAGATTGTCATTGCTTCCCTAGGGCATCCCTGTACAGTCACATAAATGCTAAACAGTGCTACCCCCTTTTTCAACACAGAGTGAGCGGGAGCTGACAGGGGAAGGTTAGCAGGCAACTGCTGGCATCAAAGAGGAGGCAGCAGCTTTGTTAAACATGATAACCCCTCCCAGAGAGCCTCAAGAGAGCCACCTTCCACCTCCTTCTCTTCTTTGTAGATTCCAACAAATTAGACTTTTCAAATACGCAAGATCACAGCAGAATTGAATATGATAAAGAACATGCAACAGATTTTTAAGAAGTTACATTATCTGACATTAACTTATTTTTTAAATCTGTTTAAGGGCTGGCAAGATGGTTCAGCAAGAAGCCGTAGCAGTCTGAGCTCTTTCTATCAAACAAGTAAAGAACTCTGCTTAAACTGAGCAACAGGGAATTCTTTGGGAAGCATATGGACGTTGGGAGGATTGAAGAGAAGGTTGGATTCAAATAGGAGAGTTAGGTGTGGTAGCAGATGCCTGCAATCTTGTAGTCCAGAGGCTGATGCAGGAGGACTGATAGTTCAGTGTCAACTGGAACTATGTAGTGAGACCCTGTCTTAAGAGGGGGAAAAAAAATTCCAGGCACAGCCCCCTGAAGATCTAAGGAGCAGGAACTGTAAGTGTGCTATCTGCCCCTCACCTCTACAGAAGATTGGTGAGTAATCTTCATTGTCACCTGGACTGGATTTGGAGACACCCTGGAGGGTCGTGGCTGGGTGAGTCTGCAGAGCGCTTCCAGAGAGGTTCAACTGAGAAAGGATTCCTAGGCCTGGGTCCTAGACTGAATAAAAAGGGGGAAGGGCAGAAACCAACTGAACAGCCATTTCTCTCTACTCCCTGATTGTAGATGCAACGTGTTGTGACCTTTCACAGATGCAGCGTGTTCCCTTCACTAGGACTTTCCCACCATGACGGGACACTCTCAAACTGTAAACCAAAACAAAAAAACAAAAACAAACAAACAACAACAACTCTTATGTTGTTTTTACACAAAATCCCAAACATTCTATTTTACCAATACACTCAGGAGCCAGATGCTGGGGTGAAAGCTTGCTACCTCCAAGAGGTAGACAAGACCCCCCAGCTGACCCTCCTGCTGAGCAGATGTCCCAGAAGGAAAAGGCTCCTTCTTGTCCATGCCGGGGAAAAGCCCCTTCAAACTAGATGTCCCTTCTTTCTACTTCCCGTGTGTCCTCCAGACTTACTCTCACTCTCTGTGGATTTTTTTCCTATGTTCACTTCCTGTCAACTGGTTGCTTGCTCTGCCTCTTGACATGTGGCTGACTTGATTTACTCCTATTTACAGAAAGCTCTTGGATTAAAGGTGTGTGCTAGGGCTGAGCCACACCACAACTAGAAACAGGTTTTTCCAGTATACCACCTCCAGGCTCATAATGTGATCGAATATCCTACAACACTCTTCCTCCCTTAGTTGTTTTTCATCCATCTGGGCCACAGCAAGAAAAGAAATGAATGCAAGGATGAGTGGCCTTTCCTTTGGGGACTTTAAATCACTAAAGCTCAGGAAAGACGATAATCAGCCTTGCAGGATTTTATCCTGAGCCTTGGGAAGAGGAAGGATAAAAAACATGATTCAAAATCCCACCTAAATGCCTCCAGATGGAGAAGGTTAATTAGTCCAAGAAAGGTCAAGAAAAGGTAGTGGGCTGCCAAAAGGAACGCACATTTACAGCACAGACCCATTCCAGAAACATAGGAACACCACCAGTGGTGAAGTGAAGGGCCCTACCTCTCACCACATGCACACTTTGCAATGTGTGACTATATTGCCAGATAAACCAGAAATGGCTTGTTTTATCCCAAAAAAGTGAAGGATAGTCAAAGTAGGGGGAGCAATAGTATGAAAGAACCTTCTTGAACAACAGAGGGATTATTGTTTTGTGTCTGGGTCTGGTGTTCTGGACTCCCACCTCCAGGCCATATTCCAAACATCAAGTACCTATGGAAAAGAGGGACTCTTAAAAAGTCAAGTGGCCACTCCAGCTAACTCCTTCTCTTTGCTGTGTTTTGAATCTCAATGAAGGTTCGTAGTTTAAGGATGTCAAGAAGGAAGCTGGTGGTTTGTGAGCACCAGAAAAGACAGGGCACACACAGCAAAGTGAAGGAGCCTGGGGCAAAGGAAGAGTCACAGTCCTTAGAGCAGAAAATAACAATTAAAGCTGACTTGGGCCAAGAAAAGAGGGAAGAACACATTTTCTGCATCCTCTCCATGGAGGAGGTTCTCTACTCCCGGGCTCAAAGCCTGAGCTCCTATCATGCGATTCGTCTCCATTAGAAGTTAAGCAGGTATATTTAGGAGAGAGGTCTCAGTGGCTATGAGTACTTACTGTTCTAACAAAAGACTCTCAGATCCAGTTCTCAGCACCTCCTGAGGTGCTTGCACACACACACACACACACACACACACACACACACACACACACACTTTCTCAAATAAAATAAGCACAGAGTATGTTTACAGTATCACTGCTGGTTGGGGGCGGGGAGCATCTTGGCTTTCTAAGAGGCCTCTGAGAGAGGCCACAGTCCACATGTGTCAATCATAGTGCATGGTTATTTCGGTTGGGTTTAAACTGAGCAATCTGGCCTGGGGACTCCCATCATCAAGCTAGATTCCTTCTCATGTGCATATAAGTCAGCTAAGCCCTTAATGATGCCCCATGGCTTTTATCGAGTCTGCTTCTCTGTCTTTATTTAGTCTGATGGATTTGCAGCTGACTGATTTCAATCCCTAGAGCTCATGACTGAAGGATATGCTACTCTGTCTTGGGGACAATGACAGCCTTGGGTAGCATCTCGGAGACAACCCTATCAGAAGACCAAGAGCACTGCTACCTTGAGGCTCTTGGCAGAAGATTCTGTCACATGCCCAGTTAAGTAAAGCATCCTTCCCTTTGCCTCAACCAGTCCTCTCTCCCTGTGAGATGCAGAGAGGCTACACCAGATAGGAAAGAAAAGCAAAAGTGAAGGCTAAGGCTAGTCCTGTCCCATCTTTCTCTCCATGGAGGGTCCAGTGAGGCTCTGCTAGGCCCAAGCCTAGAAAGGGGAAGAGACATCTCTAAGATGGAACACGATAGATATAGATAGGTTGATAGACAGACAGATACATAGATAGATATATAGATAGACAGATAATTAGATAGAACACCTGAACACCTGCATAACAATTACTAGTTTCAAACCATGCCCTTGACAGCAGTATAACATGGGGAAAAAAAATGAAGCTGAGCCAAGTGTGTTGGTGTGCACCCATAATCCCAGAATTTGAGAGGGGGAAGCCGGAGTATCGGAGGTTCAAGATTAGCTGCAGCTACATAGCAAGTTCTAGGCCAGATTCGGCTACATGAGTTCCTGTTGCAAAAACTAAACATACAAAAGAAACTGCATCCCTCTCTCAGTTACCCTATCTTACTGCTTTATTTCTCTATTGACTTATCAAAACTATCCCACCTGAGAGACCCTGTCTCAAAAAGCAAAAACAAAACAAACAAACAAACAAAAAATAGAAACAAAAACAAAAAAGAAAAACTATCCCAACTGAAGATATAACCAGATGGTATTATTTGATCTTAAATCATCTATATGGATAATCACTGAAGTTAAGACACTTGAGAAAAGTGGAATGGCTCTGAGAAGTTAACCCGCAAATTATAGCACCTTTGCAGGTGGGGAGTCTAGAAATGTCCAGTGTGGTGCTGCGCTTCATTTCGGCACCTTATTGGCAAACACTGGAGATGTTGACAGTAGCGTTTACTCTGGCAGAAGTTGCATCTACGCACCTAGCAAGCGGCCGCAATATTCTCATGTATAAAATAAGAGCATCACACACTTGTTCATTCCCACATGGTGTTTCATCCCTGAGCTCTAAGAAGCTTAATGCCATCGAGAAGCAAGTCCACTCATCACATGTCACCTCCGGGCAAATGTTCCTTGGGACCCCCATCTGTCGTTAGGGTGACTTAGTTAATGTTGTGTGTTGGGTAACGTCTTGTTGCCTATTGCTAGCAGAATTCCCCAGTCATTTATTCTCCTCAAACTGAGGCAGGGTAAAGACAAGAAGATTAAAAGACATGGAGGCAGGAGAAAGAAAAGAAGGCCCTCATCCTGGAGTCTAGTTGAAGCCTCTCGCAGATAAAATTCCAGAATTCCTGCACAGTTACCAATATTGCCTATGAAGATTGCCTAAATAGAGACAACAGCTCTCTTATACAGAGATACTGAAATAAGAATGTTAAAACAGCAATGAGCCATGCAGAAGGCCGGAATATATGTGAGTTAATTCTTTTTCTCAGATAGTTTCTGAGATTCCCATAGACAAGATTATTACCTTTTGTAATGGTTAAGACATCCTAATTCCCCTTACAGAGTTTTTTTTTTCTCTCTCTCTCTCTCTAAGGTACTACCTATCACAAGTCAATATTCCTCGGAAAGCACCCTGTGATATCATTACATTCTTTAACACTCCTTCAAAAACCACCCAAATCTTCCTGCCCATGGCTATGGTAAAGACCATTCCTACCCATGGCTATGGTAAAGACCATTCCTACCCGTGGCTATGGTAAAGACCATTCCTACCCATGGCTATGGTCAAGACCATTCCTACCTGTGGCTATGGTAAAGACCATGAAAGGCAGCTCTCCTTCGAGAAACCCGAACGCTTGTTCTCATCTTCTCTGAACTCCCCTCTATTAATGACTTTGTATAAATCTATACTGAAACTCGCTTTTTAATAAATGTCAAGTCTGCCTCATGCCGGCTGGTCCTAAAGTTCATTTCTACAGCAAAGGTTCTGGCATTAACCTGTGACCTCTGAAAAGAACAAACTCCTTATGCCTCTGGAGGGACATCATGGGCTGTGTCTCTAGCCTTCCTCTATTGGCAGCAAAATGAACTGACGAGCTACAATTCTCCTGTAAGAACCATGCTCTCCATGCCCTCCAGGAAATAAGTAACTTTACTGCAAGAAATCAAACAGAAATCTTTACATATGGTGATACACTATTTTTTAAAGATGTGTGTGTGTGTGTGTGTGTCTGTGTCTGTTTGTACCACATATGTCAGGACACCAGTAGGTGTCAGAAGAGGGCACGGACTCTCTTGAAGTTGGAGTCATAGGTGTGTGTGTCTTAGGAGCAGAAGCCTGGTCCTCTGGAAGAGCAGCAAGTGCTCTTAGCTGTTGAACCATCTCTCCAGCTCTTATTAAATCTTTTAAAACCCATACTACTTATCTTAATTAAGTCTAAATTATAATATCTTCTGCATGCCCCTACAGGGCATTTCAATGCAATGCAGTTCTTTATTTCTTTAAATAATATGCATATGTGTTTCAGTTTTGTAAAAGATAGAGAAAGGGATCTGAAGAGCTATTTTAATCACGGGAACTTAAGGTTTCATTTACCAGGATATATTTAGCCTGAAACATTGAAGCATTTCCACAAGAAGTAGATGCCGGAGGTTGCACTGGGTTTGTTGGCAGTAAGCCTATAATTAGTATTTGGTTTTGTTTCCAAAAATAATAACTCCCCACAAAATCATATCATGTCATATTTCCCAAAGAAAATCAGCCAATTTTGAAAGAAAAACATTGTTAAGGGTAATTAATTCTCCACTGAGGTTTTTCTGCCTCATGTATATTAATACTAGTGTTGATTAGGAAGTGCATCGATGTGCCTGGTGCAGGCCCCGCAGAGTGGAAGTGAGGGCAAAGCTAGGTCAAGCAAGGGGAATTGTTTGGCATTTGGATTTCTGATGCAGGCAACTATGGTGGACACTGATCCTAGCTTACATTTCCTTAGCTATTTTTAGGGCAAATTATTTGAGCTGTCAAATCAAAGGCTACATTTAGTGAGGGAAGTGAAATATTCTCTTCCCACTCAAAACACATCATCATATTTAGGCAAAATGCACCTGCTTGCAATCTTCAATGTAAAAAAAAATGGTATAAAAAAGGAAAGAGAAGGGGCACAGCAGAGCGATTGGCCCATGAACCAAACAAACTCTTAGGCCTCACTTAAAGCTACAATAGTGAAACTTCACAAGGTGTTATAAAAATTTTGTGTGGATGTTCTGTTGAGGCCTGTTTGACTTTTTGCATAACGATAGCTCCTCTGTTGAGACCTACTTTAGCTTTTAGCCTAACTGTAGCCATTTTGTCTGTAGTCCTCATCTTGATCCTAAGGTGGACCTAAATTCAAGCTCTCAGCCTCTTTTTTCTTTTTCTTTTCTTTCTTTTTCTTTTTCTTTTTTTGAGACAAGGTTTCTCTGTGTAGACCTGGCTGTCCTGGACTCACTTTGTAGACCAGGCTGGCCACGAACTCACAACGATCTGACTGCCTCTGCCTCCCGAGTGCTGGGATTAAAGGCATGCGCCACCACACCCAGCTCAGAATAACCTCTTATATTGTTATGTCTCTGTGATTTCATTACTCAAACTTTGTATACTTTGATGCCTGGACATTCTGTGAAGTCCCTGGCTCCAGGACCAATCAAATTAAAAGTCAGTTAGAAACACTTTGTTTAGCTAGTCAAAATGATGCAATGCTGCCCTCCCCTTGCTTCCTCCACCTGATTACCTGGTTGTTACCGAGTTACGGTTTTTCTTATAAAGAACCTGCCTTAGAAGCAGACTGTAGTCACCGTCTTGGCTCCTGAGTCCAGACTGTGTCCCTGACTGGTCAGTCTTGGTTCAGCAGTCTCTAAATTTCCATGCACCTCCCTTCTACTTCATTTTAGAAGTCAGAGTTCCTGAGAGGAACATGACAGTCACGCTCTTGACCACGCCTCCTCTGCTCTGGGACTTTATATTTCCTCTCTTTCCAAGGGTCTTGCAGTCCACGTGCATGGTGGTAACCCGGGCAACCTATCAAAGCCTTGAGAGGTGACCTCCCTCCTCCCTGGGGGCTTTAGTTTTCATATTACCAGGCATTGTTTTCCAGGGGCTGACCCTGTGGGACACTAGGGCAGAGGCTCCCGTCTCCTGACCAAACCGACCATAAGCCCCTTCCAGAAGTGGCATTGAGGTTTCTGGGTTTAAATTTATAAGGTGAGCCCCAACAACTGGACCCCCTTGGATGATTCTTCTGAAGCGAAGCTGAGGTGATTCCCTCCTAGTCTTGAGGATCATTATATTGCAAACGGGAATTTTTTTTGTGGGCATCTCTTCCCTTATAGAGTAGAAGCTCACGAAGACTGAAGCATGATTTATTTTCCCAACTGTAAAACAGAGGACATATGCATATGAGTTGCTTTCCTGGTACAAGTGAGTTTGTAGTGAATAAAGGCTCTCATCACAACATATTAATGTTTTATGATATTGTTAATGCCATTACTACATCTACAGCATCTAGTTCCCAGAATAGGTAGTGTGGGTTCTATCAGTGGCGGGGAAGCCGGCTGAGACTTGTTCTACGAACCAGTCACACAGAGCAGGTGTGGGTGTTGTAGGTTCTGCCTGCGGGAAAGTTGGGCTGAGTTTTCTTCAGCCTTCGGGAGGTCAGCTGAGGAAGGCTTTGTCCTGAGAACCCGTCACACAGAAGGCCTCCTCTACAGGGAGGGAGCTTTCCGGTGGTCCCATCTCCCAGCTCAAGGGCGCTCAGGGCAGCAGACACTTTTAGCTAAAATAAAGCGCTAGGAGTCTGCATCTCTTCCCTCAGGGGAAGGGAGCCCCTGACTTAAGAGAAAGCCAGATAATCAAGCGTGTGTAATCAAAATAAAAACAGCAGAGAGTCGAAGACCTAAGTTTTAATCCACTAAATTAATGTTCTAACCAACAAATACAGGGAGCTAGGGGGAAGGAGAGATGCGATAATGCGGGGGATGGGGGGGGCATCCCGAGACCTTTGGGTTTTAAGCCAAGGGTATGTAAAATGCGGGCAGGTACCCAGGACACCTCCCAGGGCTTGCCTCCAGGATCCATCCAGAGCAGCTTTGATGTGTGTTTATTTAAAGAGCCAGCTTTTGACACCTTTTGGCCTAAAGTCTTCGCTTTGAAATGTGTCTCTGAAAGGAACTTTTGACACTTTTTGGTCTAGTGTCTTGTGGACTGCCTCCAGCAGGGGGGAGACTGTTATGATTAATAAAAAGAAAATAAGATGATAAGATAATTAGATGCCAGACAACAGATATGAGTGAGAGAACATGCATGCGCACATGGTGGGGCTGTCTTTTATATGGCCCTGGGCAGGGCCACGCCCTCGTGGCAGGTAAGCAATGACATCACAGGTAGGCCGATTGAAGTAGAGTCCTCACAGAGACAGCTTCCTGTTTCGGGGCTCAGAGTTTATGGCGCACGGGGTGGGGGGAGGAATGGGGGGGGCTGTCTCACCTCCACCTACAGACAAGGTCCACAGGTAGGGCCAGTGCATGATATGTAGATGATACTGAGATACCAGAAAAACTAAACTTGGATTTCAGGGTTATTGGGACAAAGGTTAAGAAATAGGCCTACAGGAGACAATCTGTCCAGCTGCATAGAGCAGCCCCACTAGACACAGCGTCGCCCAGTGACTGAGCCAAAGTGTCCCACTGGAGATAGAGTTGATAAGAGACCCAGTTTTATGGCCATATTCCTTTCTGCCCACTGGAGATAGGGTTAATAAGAAACCAGACACTTCCCTGGGTAAGGTAGCGAACAAAGAAAGCTAAGTCATGGGTGTCCTGGGAGCATTTTTCTGTACCTCTTTATGTTACTCAGCCAATAGATGCTTGTCAAGTTGGAACTCCCCTACTTTGGGGTGCTGGGAGGGATAGGAAGCTATAAATTTTACCCTCAGCCCAGAGATGGAGGCTCTTTCTGGATCTCACTGTGTTGGTGTGTCCAGTCAGAGCCTGGCTCTGAGTCAGCAAATGGGCCTCGTATATATTGTATTGCATCGGTATCCAGTCCTGGTGGTTTTTTTTGGGGGGAGGGTGTCGAGATCTGGGTACAACAATACAAGCCACGCCTTGCTGGATTTTTAGAAGGCAGTGGGCAATCAGTAGATGGAGCATGAGTCTGTCTCCATCTTATTCAGCCCAGTGTTTCCTTCTTCCTGGAGCCTCCAGACGGAGTAAGGAGTCAATAAAGGAGGTGAGGTTCCCCTAGTGGATGCTGTTCTTCCTGTGTCCACTATTTATTTTACAAAGTTGAGATTGATTGAAAGACTTTCATTGATGAGCAAATTGCTCTCCTAGGCTGTGGGTTTTTTGTTTGTTTGTTTGTTTTTCTTCCTTGGGCTTCATTAGGATTGCAGGTGCACAGAGACCTATTCCTGGGAGAAAGGAGTCAACCATTGCACGTCCTCCACAGAGCTTCTTTTTTTTTTTTTTTTTAAAGATGTATTTCTTTATTATTATGTATACAATGCTCTGCCTGCATGTGCATCTGCAGGCCAGAAGAGGGCATCAGATCACATTATAGATGGTTGTGAGCCACCATGTGGTTGCTGGGAATTGAACTCAGGACCTCTGGAAGAGCAGACGATGCTCTTAACTTATTACGTGAAACTGCCTCATTAAGACAAGCACGATTGCTGGGCGTGGTGGCACTGTTGGACCCTAGCCCAAAATGTTGGACCTTGGGAGTCCAATTCAGTAAGGGGGCTGCCGCGAGAAACCACTCAAGTCACACCAGCTGAGAGGTATAGGTAAAATTTATTACTGACACACCAGAAGTCCCAATTGTTGATGTCTCAGCACTCGGGAGGCAAAGGACCAGGAGTAGCTGTTACAGACTGCTTATAAAGGCTAAAACCACAAGCCAGGGGGAGGACCTGACCTTTAAACTGATTGGTTGGGCTACTGTATCTGAGGTATGTGAGCAGGATGATTGGCTTGGGCTGGGTTAACTGGGGGCTTACCACACGGGGTGTTTTTCCTAAGGCTGCAGGTGGTGTTTTGTTTTGCTGGTTCTTGTAACTAAGGTGGAACTAGGGCAAGGGTCAAGTGGTCCGGAGCTTAGCCTTGTTTTTCAGGCCTTTCAGCACATGCCTTTAATCCCCAGCACTTGGGAGGCAGAGGCAGGCAGATTGCTGTCAGTTCAAGGCCAGCCTGGTCTACAAAAGCAAGTCCAAGACAGCCAGGACACTGTTACACAGAGAAACCGTGTCTCAGGGAAAAAAAACCAACCCCCAAAACCTAAAAATAAATAAATAAACAAAAACAAGATCTTACCACATTTGCTTTTAAGATTTATTTTATTTTTAAAAATATTTATTTATTATGTATACAATGTTTTGCCTGCATGTGTGCCTGCCCACCAGAAGAGGGCACCAGCTCTCATTATAGATGTTAAGAGCCATCATGTGGTTGCTGGGATTTAAACTCAGGACCTTTGGAAGAGTAGCCAATGCTCTTAGCCTCTGAGGCATCTCTCTAGCCCTCTTTAAATTTATGTTTATTTTATGTGTATGAGTATTTTGCCTGCATATATGTATGTACACTTCATGCATGCCTAGTGCCTGCAGAGGCCAGAAGAGGGCACAGGATCCCTTGGAACTAGAGATACAGAATGTTGTAAGCTGGGTTATGTGGGTGCTAGGAGCTGACCATGCGTCCTCTGCAAGAGCATCAGGTACCCTGAACCACTGAGCCATCTCTCCACCCCTGGCCTAGACCTTATACAGATGTTTCTGCCATATTATTAAGTTCTCCGACTTGAAGGTACTTTCATCCTACAGTGGATCGGAAGATGTCATTTCTGTGGTCTACTTCTTTGACAGGAGAATTATTTGCCTGTAAGATTGGAGGAAGTGGTCTCTGTTAGTCATACTGTGCCCTGGCCCACGGGGTTTTCAAGCGGAGACCCTAGGAGGGGGTGCGGGAGTGAAAAAGGACAGAAGACATGAGTAAAAGGAGGCAAGACAAGATTCTGATCAAGCCTTGTTTATTGAAAATTTTCACAGTTTTTTTTTTTTTTTTTTAAGATTTATTTATTGGATATACAGTGTTCTGCCTGCATGTACACCTGCAGGCCAGAAGAGGGCATCAGATCTCATTATAGATGGTTATGAAGCACCATGTGGTTGCTGGGAATTGAACTCAGGACCTCTGGAAGAGCAGGCAGCACTCTTAACCACTGAGCCATCTCTCCAGCCCTCACAGGGTTTTTATAGGCAATCTCGGGGACAAGGGTATTTGCGTAGGCAGAGTTGCTATGGACACCTAATGGCAGATGTTCTGCTATCTATCTCAGTAGTAAAAACTTGAGGATAAGGAAGTAAGTTCTGAGGGAATGCAGCTGCAAAGGTAAGATAAGCAAGCGGTTTCCCAGGACCGGGTGGTGTGGCCTCAGGCCTATGTTTTAAGCCAAGAACCACTAAGGCTGGCTCCCCACAATGCAGGTCCATGTACTTTGATGAATGGAGCCACTTGATTATTTATGAATATTTTATGGACAATATAGACTCAGGCGCACACATTAACAGAAACAACGTTTTCTTCCCTTAATGTGTGAAACAACATCATTTTCCTTTCACCTGAGCAAGAAGACATGGCCAGATGTCCACTTAATTTCTACTATCATGGGATGGAGTTTGAAGTACAAAAAGAGGGAAGTGCATGTCTTCTGCTACCTTTTCCATTGGTTCATAGTAGGCACTCCCACTCCAGGCAGTGCATGCCCCTGGGTCTGCTGATTGCGTCTGGAGACCTCGATGCCGTTTTCGGAGTCCTCTCAGCTGCATCCTGGCCTTTGCTCTTGAGTGGCAGGCTTCCCTTTTCCACCTCCCTGGTTCATGCATCTGCTTCTTTTTCAAAGCCATCTTGCCAGCGTTGTCTGTCTTGAGTAGCAACTAGAGCTACTCATTGCGTCTGAAGAAACTTGTGTGTCTTTTAGACGGATGGTTTTGGCATCTTCAAACTCAAGGATGCCTAAAATATTTTACACATTTACAGATCTAAGTTAGGTCCTAAAAATTTAAAGATCATGGTGCCTCTTCTAAAAGACCTCTGAAAATGGTGTTTTGTGGGCTCTTCTGCGTTTATACAGCTTTGCTCCTTCGGTGGGGGGGGGGGGGCAAATTCCACCAAATCCGTGTGGCTCACCTCGCCTGCAGTGAAAAACTGTTGCAACAGGGTTTTTTCCGTGACTATCAAAAAGTGCTTATCTCTTGGGTGTTAGCATTCTGCTTCAGTCCACCTACTTATGATGTCATTGCTTACCTGCCACACCGGCCCCGCCCAGGGCCATATAAAAGAACAAACCTCCTCGAGGTCCCCCCCCCCATCTCCTTCTCTCTCCTACCACTCTACTCTGCTTCCTCCCTCTCCCCTCTCTTCCTGTCTCTGTGTCTCTTTAAGGTACCCAGTCCCCCTTTTCCTCCTCCCCCCGCTCATTTAATAAACTCCTCTACAACATAATATCTGCTCCTTATCTTACCTCATATACCTTACCTCTTATCTTACTGCTTTTTTTTTTTTTTGCTTTAATTTTTAAAATTATAACATTGGTGCCGTGACACTCCTTATTCACTCAAAAATATGAATCACATGGGCATCTCTTAGTGCTCATATTCTGACTCAGTAGCTTTGGGTGGGGCCTTAGAGGCTACGTCTCCAACAAAGTCCCAAGAGATGCTGATGCTGGTTCGGGGCAATGCTGCCATGGGGAGCTTCTCAGCAGCTCTGATACAGGACACAGTGTCTCACCACCAAAAGCTCCCTGCACTGAGGTAATGAACTCTTAAATCAACTCTCAAACAATTCCCGAATTAACACTAGGCTAAGAGCCTCTGGTATTCCTGTGGCCTACCAGCTGTACTTGAAACTTTCTAGTTTGCCAATTATGTACTGTTTAGTGGTCACTGCTAACTTTGTTAACATATCACTTCATGTGTTCTGCTCCATGCCTTTGCTCATCCACGTTGAGCTTTTGTATGCAGTAGCAGTCCATTTCTCTCTAATTGTATTTTAAAAACTGTGTGTGTGAGCGCGAGTGTGTGTTACAGGATAATTTTCAGGCATCGATTCTCTGCTGCTAACACATGAATCCTGGAGATGGATCTTAGGACAGCAGGCCTCTACCCACTCCACTGAGCCATCCTGCCAAACCATTTAATTAAATTTTTTAAACATAATTTCTTAGCCAGATGTGGTGGCGCACGCCTTTAATTCCAGCACTCGGGAGGCAGAGGCAGGTGGATCACTGTGAGGTCAAGGCCAGCCTGATCTACAAAGGGAGTCCAGGACAGTCAGGGCTAACCCAGAGAGACCCTGTCTCGAAAAACAAAACAAAACAACAACAACAAAAAAACCCCAAAACATAATTTCTTTTTTACTGCGTAATTATCACATTGTTTTGCTGTTTTGGGATTTATTAGACTTGATTAAGGGTACTCACAAAATACCTTGAAATACATTGTGAACAGGCAAATAAGTAGTGTCAATTGAGATAGAAATAATTGGTCTGCACGTGTGAAGCTGTCTTTTTTAATAACTTTAAAATATTTTTTGCATGTTATGGTGCTATGTTAAAATTATTTGGTTAGAATTGCATTAGTAAATTCATAGCCTTTAGTAGAAGAGTTCATTCAACTGAATTAAATAACAATAGATTTCATAGCTCCCTGTATCTGTGCTTTCCAAATTGACTAGGTATTTTGTTACCTGGGATCAGTCACTTTGCAGCAGGTACTGTTCTGAATAGAAAAGACTCAGAAAGGCAGTCCCCCTCATTCGTAACCACCTCAGAAATGAGATTTTAAAAAAGAAAAAGAGCACAAGGTGATGTGCCAGTTTTTGTTTTGTTTTGTTTGTTTTTGTTTTGTTTTTTCTCCCTGCTGTGACTAAATACTCGAGAAGAAGCAACCTAAGGGAGGAAAGGTTTATTTTTGTTCCTGGCTTTAAAAGGAACCATTGGGGCAGGGAAGACACAGAGCTCTTGGCAGGAGTATGCAACTGAAACACCTCACACCCAGGGACCAGGAAGCACAGCAAGGCGACAGGAAATGGGGCCAGGGCTATAACACAAAAGGCCCTACCCACAGCGACCAAATCCCTCTAACTGAGCCCACCTCCTTGAGAGTCTACAACTTACCAAATGAGCTCTACAAGCTGGTACCTGTTTAAAAAAAAAGTCCATTTTCAAAAGTGCCTGAGGCCCAGCTACAAAAGAACTGAAGACTCTACACCTCTGTTAATGTCTGCTAGCTCCCTTCTCAACTCAAATTAAAGGTTTAGAGTAGAAAATTACTAATAGTCAAGCTTGCCAAAGACCTACAGACCTGACAAGTCATGCGCCTGGTAAACAGGATGTAAACTGCAGAGATGAGCACATTCATTGTTTTTGTTTAAAAATGTAAGCAGCAAAGGAAATTAAAAGCTTAGAGGGCGAAGGATGGGTCCAGGTGTGTAAGTCTGTATCGGATCACTTGGCCAAGGAAGAAAGGGGAGGAGGGACCTGCATTGGGGTTACAACAGCTGCTCTCTGTGCTCCATCAGTGTGCCTGTCATCCCGGGCTGATGCCTGGTTTTGCCAAGTGGTAAAATTCACTACTCTGAGTCTACAGTGCTCTTTTTGTTTTGTTTTGTTTTGTTTTTGGAGACAGGGTTTCCCTGTGTAGCCCTGGCTGTCTTGATCTTGCTTTTGTAGACCAGGCTGGCCTCGAACTCCTCCGAGTGCTGGGATTAAAGGCATGTGCCACCACCGCCCTGGGCTCAGTGCTCTTATTATGAAGTGAAGGTTCATGTTTCTCACACAATCAAGTGTTCAAGTATATGAAGCTATAGGGAACACCTTATATCCAACCTCCAGCAGGGAGCGAACTCCTCATTTTAATTTTGATTTGGCTAATGAAGCGCGTGCCTCATACTCACAGGGAAGCAGAGCTTCCGATGATGAAGCTTGCCCATCTAGTCATGAAAAGAGGATGCCACCCTGGTAGCCTCTTCTACAGTGAAATGAATCCTTGTTTTGGAAGTCTGCACCCAAGAAAAAGGAAAGCGGGACTATACACGCTGGAGTCACAACCATCCCCTCTTCTTCCTAAAAAAAAAAAAAAAAAAAAAAAAAAGTCTTGGAGTGTTTACGCTTATCACCTTTTCTGCATGGAAGACAGGAGTAAGAGCTGGGGATACAGTTCAGCGGGTGCTTGCCTAGCATTGCCACGCAGGATGCTTGAGATGCCCCATGGGCACACGCTGAAACAATTGAACAGAAAGGGGGCAAGGCTGAAAATAAGAGATGTAGGTATCAGTGCCTTGGTAGAAACTACAGTAGATGATGGCTAGGATAGCCCGGGGGCGGGGGGAGGGAGAGGAGACTGTGAGTGCAGTCTTCTAAGCAGCAGGGATGAAAAGAATAGAGACCTGCAATTGCACTGAGGATAACTGAAAAGTTGCGAAAAGATTGGCGCAGAGAAGTAATAAGGAAGCTTGGATCGGTGATAGAGCCTTAGTATGAAAGATGTTGAGTTCCACCGTCCCCCACCCCACCCCACCGCCCCGCCGCATGATCGTGGGGGCGGGGGAAGGGTAACAAACGGCTTTGGCAACATGGAGGTGTGAAAGGTACAGAAATTTGATGAGGTCAGTTAAAATTGTAAAAAAAAAAAAAAAGGAAGGGTATGGTGACAGGTGATCATCACTGCCAAATCCTAGACACTGTCGTTACTGGGAGGCTCGGTAACCGGAGACAGATTCCCACAGTGCTCTGCCGACCCTTGAAAGCCAACCCTTCACTAAAGAGCGCAGGGGCTGAAATCATCTTTCCAAGATGCATTTTCGTTGCGGAGCTATAACCATGGGGAAGGCCCGGCTGGGCTAGAAGCTGGCGGCTGGCTTCCCGACCGGTCTGCGGAGAGAGAGAGCGCGTTCGCGAAGGCCCCGCCCCCTCGGCGCAGCAGGAGCCTTTCCCTGCGCGCTGCACTGCGGCTGCGCGGCCCCGGGCGCGCGGAGGGGGCGGGGACGCGGAAGGCGCGGCGGCTGCGGCGTGAGGCGAAGAGCCGGCGGAGGGGCGGGGGCGCCCGGCGGCGTGGGAGGCCGCTACGGCGCGAGGCCTGAGGGAGGGGACGCGATGCTGGAGACCCTGCGCGAGCGGCTGCTGAGCGTGCAGCAGGATTTCACCTCCGGGTGAGTTACGCGGTGGGCGACGCGGGGCCGCCGTCGCGTCTGCGCGGCGTCGTGCGGAGGAGACAACGAACTTCGCAGCGTCCCGGGGGCGGCGGCGGCCACTTTGGTCCGAGCGGGCAGGCTGCTGTCCGGCTCTGTCGCGGGGCAGCGCTGCATGACCGGCTAGGACGGTCACGTGAGAGGCTGTGTCCTACGCACCGGGAGCCCGCCGGCCTACCCGGGGCAGGACCCGCCCGGGACGTGCCTCAGCCTCCAGTTTCAGCCCCGACACCCTGCCGCTCGGCTCGAGCTTCAGCAGTCAGCCTGGCCCGCCCCTTTCTTCTCCAGCCTTCTCTGCCTTTGCCCGGCTTTTAACGCCCCTGATGGAGATGCTGGGCCAGAAGACCGGAACTGGAGCGAAGCGGTTCATACCCGGAGTTGCCCAAACTTTGGACTTCCCCGGGAACCTTTCGCAATCTGGCCTCTCGGAGCGTCATTAGCTAAGCCTGAAAGGCAGGGGATTGGGTCATTAAAAGATCCCCATGGTGATTCCCATGGACTGCAAAGCCTGGGAACGTTAACCGGCGCTAGGCTGCCTCTAGGCACTCTTGGAGGATTTTACCACTTACCCTGACTTCAAGTTACCCAGTCCCTTGTCTCTACTTCCGAGACTTACTGAGTTTATTGAGACCTTTACTGTGTTACATACGCAGTAAGCACTGTTTGTATGGTTTTTTAGTATTTAATTCATTTGGCGGCTTTTATTACTTTATGAGAAGTGTCATCTTTATAAAGGATCTGCCATCCCTTTTGTTCGTTTTTTGTTTTGAGACAGTGCCTCACACTGTAGCCCAGATTGGACTTGAACTGGTGGAAAGACTCCTACTTCAACCTCCCCAATCTACCACCATTCCCTGTTCGTCTGTCACGTGTTTGTGGAGTGTTCCTAATGCGAGGGCATCTTGGTCTTCCCCCCCCCCCCCTTTTTTCTTTTTTTGGTTTTTCAAGACAGGGTTTATCTCTTTTATCCCTGGCTGTCCTGCACTCGCTTTGTAGACCAGAATTGCCTGTAACTCACAGTGATCCACCTGCCTTTGTCTCCCCGAGTGCTGGCATTAAAGGCGTGTGACACCACTGCCCGGCGAGGGCACCTTGGTCTTAATGCTGCTTTCATAATTAATGGGGAAAATGTTAGCTGATCTCTTGTCTCAAGGAATAAAAACGTTTACACTGTCTGTTGACTAGTAACCAACTGGCAAACACTTGAAAGCTTCCTACGCATATAAAACATTACTGATGATTTAACTTTTGTATTCTCGTCAGTATTATGGGTGCCTAAGGAATTACTCAGTGATAAGTGTTTTTTTTTTTAATGTTTGCATTTTTAAACTAAATTTAGGAAAAGTAACTTCCTTTTTTGAATGTAAACTTAAAAAAATCTTGGTACGTTGCTATAAAGCTTGCTTGTAGCGTGAGAGTGGTCATGACTGAAATCAAGGTGAATACCCTTCTGTTTTACTATTTCAAGGACTTCTTTGATGGCTTAGCAGTCCCTTTTGGCAGATGCTAGACTTGTAGATCACATGATTGCCTCAGAAACCAATTCCTGTGCCTGATGTTGGCTTACAAGGCTTCTTGGTTAGGAATGTCGACTCTGGACCGCACAACCCCACACTGTCTTCCAAGATCTGGGTAGCTTAAAAGGTTTAGAGTTTAGTTAGGGACAGGAGCTGGGGAGATGTGGTTAGAACCCCCCTGGAAATTGATGCCATAGCCTGGGGAAGAGTTTAGGGTTAGACCTTCTGAGAACGTTTTGTTTCACTTAGGTCCTTAAGTCTCAGTTTCCTTTCTGCACAGGTTACTTAGCTGACAGGCCACCGGACTCTGCACCGTTATCCTGTTACCTGGCAAGGGAATAACACTCTTCAAATTATGTGTGTCTGCCTCGTTAAAGGCAGCTCTAAAGCACTGAACCTTTGATCAGGTCTTCCAGTTTCCTACACAATTTTTATTGAGAGAACAAAACAAAACAAAATCCATCTTTTAATCTTTTCAATATTCCTGCTTGAGAGCTACTTACTTATTCTGTTTTACGTACTTGACCATTTTGGCCTTGGCTAAGAAATTAAACACAGCACTGTAAAAGTAACTTTTATTTTTCTGGCTCATTTGTTGTCTTGGAGGCTTACTGCATCTCCTGCTAACTTAGGCCTAGTCCTGGAAGCTTCTAGCCCTCTGTACAGTCTAACCTAGGCCTAGAATGTTTTCAACCTCTGAGACTTATTGATTAATAAGCTCACCCTTACTTGTTATTTCTGAGCTTGGGGCTGGCTGGTTCAACTCAGCTGTTCTGGCTCAGACTTTTCTAAGTCAGCTGACTTACTTAATCTGGCTTCTCTCTCAGCACAGAATTGCTTTGCTTGGCCTCAGACTAACTCAGCAGTCTGCTCGAAGCTCTGGCTTCTGGTTCATTTGTCTTCACCTGAATTTTCTCTCTGCTTCCCATCTCTATTACTGTTTTGGTATAAAAACTACTCTGCTTCTTAATCTTAAGTAGCTTCCTTTTCTTCTCTCTTCTCCTGTTCTTCCTATTCTGTCAAATCTTTCTCTGATTCGTCACCTTTTCTGCCACTCAATTAAACATCACTTTCAAACATGAGTGCTTTCTTCTACAAACTAACTTTACCTTCGTTTGGGATTAAAGGCATGTACAACCATGCCTGGACCTAAGCTTTTCTTTACCTGATACTTGCTCTATACCAGGCTGGCCTTGAACTCAGACCTGTTTGCCTCTGTTTCCTGGATTAAAGATGTGTCTGTATACCGGCTGGATCACACAGATCTAGAAGACCTTTGGATGTTAACTTTTGCCAGCTGGATCACATAGATCTAGAAGGGCTTTGGATGTGATCTCTTGCCACAACAGCTATGTTCTGATTAACATTCCTCTACACAGTACACATTCTGTTGTAACAGGCCCCAAGGGATTCAGTTGAGCCATGGCTGACTTATCAGATTGAACCTGGTGTCCCTGTGGGATCTTGGTAGGTAGAGCAAGTGTTCAGCAGACAGAGAAACTAACTGCCTCCTAAAACAATTTCGCATGTCCTGTGCTCAAGGTGCAGTCAGTAGGTTCCTGAGTTTGATGTGTGCCGTGTCATTCCTAACAGCTGGCAGGAGCAATGACTCTCAGATTTTCTCCTTGTTTCAGTTTCTGACAATTTATGTAGCTCTGGAGTCTTAATTCCAGGAAAATTTCCTTTGTGTTTTATTTCTCCATATGAATTTGAGAATTGATTTTTCAATATCTTCAAAATACTTTGTAGGTATTTTGATAGGGGATTTTTTAAAATCTATGTTTGTTTTTGTGTCTTTGTGTGCATATCATGTATGTGCAGTTGCCTGCAAAGAAGTGGTGAGGACATGGGGTCCCCTGGAACTGGAGTGACACAGAATTGTGAGCTACCATGTGGGTGCTGGGAACCAAACTTGAATCTTTTGGAAGAACAAGTCTTCTCAACTGCTGAGACATCTTTCTACCCTCTTCCCTGAATAGGACTATTTAATTGTTCTCCTAAGAGAATGACACTTTAGTGACAAAATCTTACCCATTGATGTCCTCCGTGACTCCTCGGAGCCAGGAAACTGCCATCTTGTGGAATTCAACTGCATCCCAAGTGCAAAAGAATGATCCAAGCTGGGCTTGCTTACTATTTATAGGATGCCCCTCACCTGAGTATCCAAGGGCTCCCTGCTACCTGGTTGTTCCATACTGCATATGGCCTCCAGAGAGGGCTACCTGGGGATGGCTGGGGAAGCTGAGCTCTCTTGTTGCTACAGGCACCCACACCCCTGTAAGCAGTGCCTCGCCTGTGCTCTGTAAGGAAGCTCAGCAAGCTCACTGTTTCCCCAAAGTGAACTTTGTAGATAATATGGCTTGTCATTGGGATCTTAGGGCCAGGAAGAGGTCTCCCCAATGGAAGGAAATTTAGCTACAAGGGACCTCAATAGCTACATTCGTTCAGGCCTAGTGGGAAAGGAGGGATTGTACAGTCATGATTGTCACAGAACACAGTAGAGGTTATAGATGGTCTGGAGGAACCCAGGTTGTCTCTAGATTTCTAGCATTTTTTTCCCCCAATGCTGGGACTAGAACCCAGTGGCCCACATGCTGGGCACTCCACTCCACTCCTATGGCCTTTCTTCTTAAACTTTATCCATGGTAGCAGCACCAGCACAAACCTAGTGTTGTGACTGTATCGTATTCTTCTCCCTAAGTGGGTAGCAGGTGCACCTTGAAGCCCTGGAACTGGGGATCATTGCCTCTGGGTCTCATGTAGAGTTTTCCTGAAGTTCTGCTTTCATTTGACTTGGTTCTTGGAGCCATTTTAGGGGTTCCTGTAGAACAGGCTTCTTTCTTTCTTTCTTTCTTTCTTTCTTTCTTTCTTTCTTTTTTTTATTTAAGAGACTGGCTTGGCTCTGTGGGAAACCACTAGAAGAACATACTTTGCTGTTTTGTTTTAAGCAGATATGAGCAAAAGCATAGGTATTAAGCATGTAAAGCTCTTCAGGGAACTGAAACTCAGATTTCATGAAGGTTTATGGCTGTATATTACAGGCTTGTGTTTCCCATTTGTCATGCTTTCAAAGGTGCCATTACCCCCAGCTCTCTTCTTGTTTGATATCTTCATTTTTTCTCTTCTTCTGTAGTTTTAAATAAATATTTAATAATTTAATTTATAGTGTGGTCTGTAGGCAAAGCTTTGCTTGAGATGTTGTCTTTTCTAGGATTTCTTTGTTTCCTCAGGTTTTTTTTGGTTTTTTTTTGTTTTGTTTTTGTTGTTGTTGTTTTGGTTTTTTGAGACAGAGTTTCTTTGTGTAACCTTGGCTGTCCTGGAACTCTCTTTGTAGACCAAGCTGGACTGGAACTCACAGAAATCCACCTGCCTCTGCCTCCCAAGTGCTGGGATTAAAGGTGTGTGCTATCACTGCCTGGCCCGTTTCTTAGTTTTTAGGTTCTGGGAATGTAACCCAGGACTTTGTGGTAGACAGGCAGTCTGTCACCAAGTTACTCCCTCAGCTGACAGGCCCTTCCTTCCCTCCCCACCCCCAAATGTAAGTGCTATGTGTATGTATGTGCAGGTGCATGTACCCATGTGTTGTGAGACAGTAGTACCAGGTGCTTTCCTCTTTTGCTCTCCACCTTCATTTTTTAGACTTATTTTGTTTAAGTGTGTGAGTGCTGGTCTGCATGTGTGTGTAATGTGCCCTTTTAATGTAATCCATGCTTGATAAAGGTGTGAGAGGCCATATGCTCAGCTTTGCATTGTCCATACCAAGAAGGGTTTGACATCAGGCTGGAAAGCAAAGCCCAGTGAACTGAATGTTAAAAGACACTAGTGATGTGTGAACTCAGATTAGGGTGCATTTATCATCTTCAAAACTTGAAGAAATAAATGTGCTAGTGTCAAGTTAACACACCTGGAGCCTTCGAAAAATAAAATTATTGAACGATTGTAAGACATTTGAGGTTCAGTGGTTGAACTGCAAAGTGTGCTTTAGTTTGTTTATTAGGACAGTGCATGCATTAGTATACGCACAGCACCCGTACAATCTGAGGTGAGAGTCTGGTTTGGAAAGAAGACCAAGAATAGGGTGGGAAACCCTTTCATAGGAACTGGTACATTGGAAGCTCTGTGGTGTTTCACCCTAAGTCAGTAATGTGCATAGCTTTTCAGTGTGTGTGTGTGTGTGTGTGTGTGTGTGTGTGTGTGGTGTGTGAATGTGTGTGAGTGCACATGGAGGCCAGAGGCCATGCCGGTTTTGTTTGTTTTTCTTTCATCACTTTCCACCTTGCTTTGTTTTGTGAGACAGAGCTTCTCTTTGAACCTGGGGCTCATCAATTCCACTAGGCTAGTTGGACTTTGAGCTCCAGGGAGCTGCCTGTCTCTGTTCCCACATGCTGGAATTGTAGCTGCTGCCTTGGCCTTTGCAGATCTAGGGGTCAGATCTAGGCCTCAGGCTTGCTTTGATGGAGCTCTGCCAACGAGGCTGTCTCAGCTCTACTTCTCAACTCTCTTGATAGTGATGCATTTGTCTTCCAAGTAATAACTGTGCTTTCACTGAATTAGACCTTAATTTTCTCATATTAGAAGTTTTATTTAGTTCTTGGAAAATCTATGTGGTTGGATAAAATACTAGTATTTTATATTTGAGGAAACATGCGAATTCACCTAGATTAGTATTTCTTCCCCAGTGTCCATGAGAGTATGAAATAGAGTTTATTAAGTTTGCAGCTCAGTATTTGTCTGAGAAATGTGGGTGTCTCCATGTAGAAATGCTAGACTACCTCCAGTGTTCTTCCCAGTCTTAAGGGTGTTTGTAGAGAGCAACTGATTGGCTTTTTTAAAAAGGGGAAACATATATTCAATGTCATATTTTTATCTAAAAATAAGAATAATAGAGCCAGGTATGGTGGTACATGCTTTTAATCCTAGTACTCTTGAGGCAGAGGCATGTGGGTTTTTGTAAGTTTGAGGCCATTCTGGTCTACATAGTGAGTTCCAGGACAGCTAGGACATACACAGTGAGACTATGTCTTTAAAAGACAAAAAAAAAAAAAAAAAAACCTTAAAAAAACAATAGTGCCTATAACCCTCATCTTTTTAAACTTCCTTAATTCTTGTCCTCTTGCATTTTATTCTAAATTTTGTTACATTGATAATGGTTCTCCTCCTCCTCCTTCTTCTTCTTCATCCTCCTTCCTCCTCCTCCTCCGTCTTCCTCCTCCTCCTTCCTCCTCCTCCTTCTTCCTCCTCCTTCTTCTTCCTCCTCCTTCCTCCTC
>OU015746.1:75623573-75670945 GCA_907169655.1 Acomys percivali | reverse complement strand
CTCCTCCTCCTCTGTCTTCCTCCTCCTCCTTCTTCCTTCTCCTTCCTCTTCCTCCTCCTTTAATGTATAATGAGAAAGATTATTTAAAGACTTTCTGTTGTTAGAAAAAAAATTTGAGACAAGATCGCAGGTTGGCCTTCAGTACTTAACCACCCTAGCTCAGCTTCTCTAACTGCTGAGATTATGGTCATGCATATCCATGTCTAGTTTAAAAACTGTTTTTTTTTTTTTTTTAATAAAAGCTTCAAACATAAAAATAGAATAGCTATGGGAACCCTATATACCCAATTCTCAGTCAACAATCTTCAAGTGTTGGCATCTTTGTCTTTCCTGTCATAGTCAGTTGTACAAGATCCACAGCACTTCTCATGGGGCTGTCTATTCACTAACAGATGGTCCTAAATGTGCTGCCACAGTCATGACTAACCAAATTAACACTGGTTCATTGATTGATCAGTCCATAATCAGATTCCCTTGCTTTTTAGAAATGCCTTTTTACAGCTGATTTCCCAAACCCAGATCACATACGTTCCACATATTACATTTGGTTAAAGACCAATTTTTTAAACAGATGGTTGTTAAGGAGCCGCACGGGGAAGCTCTTGCTGGATCTTACAGCAGTTTCATGTTCTCTCTGATAATCTCTTTACCTATTATTTCAAATTAGTTTTTGCTCTTTTATGTATGGGGAGGCAGAAAAGTTGGTATGTTAAATTTAAGAAATTAAAAGATACTTTAGAACTATGCATTTGAGAGGCCATTATAGATATATGTTATGAAGACAGCCTTAGCAGTACCTTAGCCATGCCCTGCAGCAGGGCCTACCACCTTCTATACTCACCTGTGTACATAATCCCACTTGAGTAGGTACACTGCTGTATATCAGTCTTAGGAGGACTCTATCTAAATTGTCACTACTTAATGCCTTTCAGAGGTTGGAGTGAAAATGGTAGAACATGGCTGTAAAAACATCCTCCTTGGCTTTTGTCTGTGGAGATTTTTCTTTCTTTCTTTATTTCTTTATTTAATTTTATTTTTTAGGACTTTATATAATTTCTTAAACCCAGCTAGAGAGATATACAAATTATTTTTGCATTAAATGGATTGCTGAGCATTGTAATTTTGGGAGTGGGGGTGGGCTAAAGCCCCTATGGGGTTGAAAATCTCTTGTCTTGTTAAAAACATATCTTATATTTGTTAATTTATAGGCTGAAGACTTTAAGTGACAAGTCAAGAGAAGCAAAAGTAAAAGGCAAGCCCAGGTAAGTTCGTGCCAAGAGCTTGAGTTGTACAGTTTGAATTTTATATAACTTCCGGTTGAGCTTGTAAGAGAATCGTTTTATTGACTTCAGGTCTGTTGAGTGCATCTGACCACAAAAAGGTATTGATTCTTTATAAATATTACAACATATGAAAATTGTAGTAAACTTGTGAAATGATTTAAAAGTATAAATCATTTTACTCTAGGACAGTCAGTAGTCATTGTTGCTTACAATTAATTAGTATGCTAAGATCAGGATTATAAGATCTGGATTACTGAAAAGCAAATTAATAATGGAATAGAAATTGATAAGTGAGTCCTTGTAGACATGTTACATGTTTTTTTTTTTGTTTTGTTTTTGTTTTTGGTTTTTTTTTTTTGTTTTTCGAGACAGAGTTTCTCTGTGTAGCCTTGACTGTCCTGGACTCACTTTGTAGACCAGGCTGGCCTTGAACTCACAGCGATACGCCTGCCTCTGCCTCCCGAGTGCTGGGATTAAAGGCGTTTGCCACCACGCCCGGCCCGACATGTTACATGTTTTATAGGTGGACACTAGCATTGTGTTGTTTTTTTAAAGTATGTGACCAAATTCAATTTCAACTGCAAACAGTGAGCTTTGATGCAGCATATTTTTTTAAATCTAATATTATATGAAATTTTTTATTGCATTATATGTTAGAGACAGTCTCTGCCTGACAAAGTAATATGGTTTTGTTGTAGGACACCATCCTGAAGTAATGAACTTTTCCAAAAGTTTAAGTAAATTGTATGTTGGTGTTCTGGATTATGTGGGACAATTGATCAAAGAAAGAGGGACACAGCGGGATGAGTTTCACTTCTCAAGCAGCAGGGGAATCAGCCTCTCAGTGACTGAACACTGGCAGGGTCCTGGAAGCACTTTTTATTGTTCCATAAAAGGCACTTTTAAGAAGACAGTTTCCACATGTCAAAACCTCTTATCTGATCCAGGGGTTGTCTTGAAGGAATCATCACCTAAAATAATTCTCAGCCATAGAGACTTTCTGGTGTGCTAGGCAGGCCTGTCTCAGGGCTAAGTTATGCAAAGGCTCTGAGAATCCTTTAAAGGAACAACTCCATAAAACCTCAGATAACAGTCACTGACAAAAGGCCACTTCACATCCTTAGGTGCCATCACTCCAGATTCATGCCAGATACAGTGGTTTTGCTAAAATTCTGCTACATTTGTCAGTATTTGTGTGTCTATGTGTGCATGCATATGCCTGCACATAGTGCATTTTATGTGCACCACTTGTATGAGGGGCCCACAGAGGTCAGAAGAGGGCACCAGATCCCTTAGAATTGACATTGCAAGCAATTGTGAGCTGCCTGATGTGGTACTGGGAGCCAAATCTGAGTCCTCTGCAAGAGCAGCTTGAGCCATTTCTCCAGCATCTTAATTGGTGGTTTTAATTTTTTCTAAAAAATTAGGTATATGGGTGTTTTGCCCACATGAATGTCTTTCATGGAAGCCAGCAGAGGGTGTTGGGTCCCCTGGGACTGGAGTTACAAATGATTGTGAACAGCCATGTGGGTGCTGGGAATTGAACCAAGTACTCTGGAAGATCAGCCTGTTTGTTCTCTTAACTGCTTTAGCCCCTCATTAATGGCTTTAACATTATTTACACAGGGCTGGTGAGATGGCTCAGAGGTTAAGAGCACTGTCTGTTCTTCCAAAGGTCACGAGTTCAATTCCCAGTAGCCACATGGTGGCTCACAACCATCTACAATGAGATCTGGTGCCCTCTTCTGCTGTGCAGGCTCACATGTGGGTGGAATACTGTCTAAATAATAAATAAATCTTTTAAAAAATTATTTATATAATAATTGTCTATGCCTGAATTCTTGTGTGTGTAACAGTTTTTTTTTAAAGTTGAGTGGATCTGCAACAGCTCTAATAAGTATTTCTCTTGGCAGGACTGCTCCATATTTATCAAAGTACTCCGCTGGACTGGAATTACTTAGCAGGTATAATATGGCCCATAAGAACATGAAAAAAAAATGCAGCATCATTATCATCATTAGAGAAATGCAAATAAAAACAGCAGTCAAATACCCCTTCATGTGTGTTAGCATGTCCATCTAGAAAGATGTACCATGCTAAATTTGGAAGGGCCTATGTGAAGTAACATCTTCTTCCTCCTTAGATAGGGTCTCTTTACATAGCTCTGGCTGTCCTAGAACTCATGTAGACTGGCTGGCCTTGAACTCAAAGCGATCCACCTACCTCTGCCTCCTGAGTACTGGAATTAAAGATGTATACTTCTACCACCAGCTTGAATTAACATTTTTATACATTCTTGGTGGGCATATAAAATGATACAGCCACTTTGGAAAATAGTTTCATAGTCTGTCACAAGTTTAGATACAGAATTACTACATAAAACTGCAATTTTACATTAAGAAATTGAAAACAAAGAGTTTGGTATGGTAGCACATGCCAGTAATCCAAGCACTTGGATGTTAAGGCAGGAGGATCATGAGTAAGTTTGAGGCCACCTTGTACAACATAGTGAGAGGGGTGTTCTCTCTCTCTCTCTCTCTCTCTCTCTCTCTCTCTCTCTCTCTCTCTCTCTCTCACACACACACACACACACACATCTGTCTCCCTCTCTCTTTTTCTCCCTCCCTCTCCCTCCCTTCCCTCTGTGTGTATTTATATCTTTATCTACATGTACATAAAACTACCTGAACCCTGAATATGTATAGTAGTTATATTCATAACTGAAAAAGAAGAAACAACATAAATGTCTGTCAACAAAATATCCATATAATAAAGTGTTATTTAGCCATGAAAATACAGGACGGATGCCTGTTAAACTTGGATGAAATGTAAAGGATTATGCTAATTGAAAAGGATGCAGCACAAATGGCATCTGTTTGTCAGCCACCTATATAAAATCTCCAGAGCAGCAAACTGTGGGGAATAGAAGATAAGTGGTCACCAGTATTTGGTGAGAGGTGCAGGTGGTAACAACTGCTAGTGGGTAGGTAGGTATGAGGCTTCTTTCTAGGATGAAAATATTTTAGTGATAATTGTACAGTCTTATGAGTGTAATGACAATCACAACTGATACACCTAAATCTGAATTTTATAGTATGTCAACTGTACCAGAAATGCTAGGAAATAAGTCTCTGTGTTATTAATGTTGGTGACAGTCTCTAATATGAGAACTGGCAGGTATATACTGTGGAAGATAGCTACTTCCCTGATCTGTGTTTATTTATTTCTATATATTGATAGCCAGTGTTTTCAGTTTGTAATTAGAATTTTTCTTTTGTAGTTGCTAAATCTAGAGGCCTTTTCCTCTCTTGTTTGAGATTACAGATGTTTATTTGGTGCTAATTCTTTACTTGTGTTTGTTGTGTAAAGAGTGTAAGTGAACCTGAAAAGAAGTATAGTTTAAAAACATTAGTGACCCAGGCGGTGGTGGTGCACTCCTTTAATCCCAGCACTTGGGAGGCAGAGGCGGGTAGATCTCTGAGTTTGAGGCCAGCCTGGTCTACAGAGCAAGTTCCAGGATAGCTAGAGCTGTTACACAGAGAAATCCTGTTTTGAAGAATCAAAACCAACCAACCAAACAAACAAAACATTCGTGTACCACTTACATACAAACTGCATGGGTTTACATCTAGGGTCTTATGCTAGGCAGGCTGACACTGAGCTGTGTGCCCAACCTGTTTCAGTCACATTAATTCCTCTATGTAAGTGGTTGCTCTTGAACATTCTGTTCTACTCTTTCAAGGATGGCACCTAATAGGAAGAAAGGAAGGAAGGGAGGAAGGGAGGAAGGGAAAAGAAAAGAAAAGTGATGGGAGGCAGAAATCAGATGCTGGCCTTTTAAATCTGCTTAAAGTGTCTTTGGCATAACTGAGGGATTTTAGCAGTGGCTGCCTCTTTGTCTACACCTCCCTGATGAGAAGGAATAAGCAGTGACCAGAACACAGCTCTCTAATAGCTATAAGACAGGTTTCTTATTACCTGCCTTTGCTCTGCATAAGTTGCTTCAAGGAGCAAGTACATGGCTACAGCTTTGGGTCCTGGGGGCCTATGGGCATGGGTAGCTGGCACACTAATAAAATCAGATTGACCAAAATTAAAGCTATTTTCCATCTAGGCCTTCCCCTAGAATTGGCAAGTCATCAGACTGGTTTCTTAAGCAGAGTCTGTCAGTGTAATTGGGTCTCCTTAGTGAGACTAACTCCTAGTGCTTCCAGTTCTTTCCTCTTCTTTGTCTTGTAAATCGTAGCTTTGTGTGTGCTCACATGGAGGTCAAAGCTTAACCTCAGTGTTATTCCTCAGGTGCCCACCTTATTTTTTATTTTTATTATTTTTGAGGCAGGGTAGTTTCCTAGCCTGGAACTTGCCAAGTTGATTATACTGGCTGTCCATTGAACCCCAGGAATCTTCCTGATTTCATCTTGCACAGTGCAAGGATTACAAGTGGCCACTGTTGTGACTGACATCTCTCCCTGGTATCACTGGTTTTTAAGAATCAGTCTTTCAAATCCCTAGAGTTCTAATGCTTTTTAAAAGCCTTGTCCAGTACAGAAGGTAGCTGTTTACTTGTTAATCTGCCTATGGACTCTTCCACTAGTTCTGATGTAGTCCATAGAGAATGTGTTCAGTAGTTATTTGAATTAAGTAGTGCATTATGAGTATGTTTCTTCCTTTCACTTTTCTGTCATTGACTTAAATATGAAAGCAAAACTTTTTATTGAATTTATAGCCAGGGTCTTCATCTCGGTAAAATGTGGTAAGTCATCCATGTACTAAAAATGACTGCATGGGATTCGTTTCAAGGCTGCATGAGATGTATAATGTTTGCTTTGAGGGATTGTCTTGATTAGATTGACCTGTGGCCAATCTCTGAGTGTATTGTCTTGATTATGCCACTGAGAATGGCACCATTCTCTTGGCAATGAATCCTCTCAGGAATGAAAATTTGAAAATTGTAACTGACAGTTAAGACCCATGAAAGGCTAAGTAGCATGCCTTTGTAGTCTTTGTATTAGAGTGTCTATTGCAGTGCCCAATAACATAATAGCCTCATAATAAAGAAAATTAACAGTTGGGTGTGGTGATCCAGAATCACCTGGGAAAGAAGTCTCAAAGATGAATTGTTTAAATTAGGTTTGGCCTGAGAGCATGTCTGTAGGGACATTGTCTTAATTATGTAAATTGGTGTGGGAAGACACACCCACTATAGGTGATACAATTCCCCTGGTACCCTTCAGCAACTGGTGGGTGGCCTGAGCTCTGCTTCTGGCAGGCTGGTCTGGGTGCTGCTTGTCTCTGGATAAGAACGGATGACCTAGAGGTCACTGGTCCTGTGTCTTTCAAGAGCAGCTAGAGTGCTTTAGGGAGAGGCCCATAGAGTAGGCAAGGCTCCTGGTCTCACCAGGGGAGGTGGAAATGATTTTCCACTGGGTGTTACAGTTTAGCTCCTTTAGAATAAGATTGCTGGTATCAGATAGCAGTGGAGACTCAAGAGCTCCACAAGTTCATGGTGGTACCAAAAGTGTTATAGCCCTTTGTGGAGGACATTGGCCAAAGGAAATTTGAAATGTTGGCGGAAGGATGTTTGAAACCAGCTGGCAGGCCAGTTCAGTGAGACACCATCCCAGCTGTTCTTCACCAGTGGTCAGACGGAGCTAGTGGCAATGGAGCAGGCTCTGCCATCGCTGCCTTGACTGCTTTGACCGACAACCAAGCCCCAGGCATCCAACGGTGATTCTTACCCAGAATAAGTGGAGCCTCTGACAGTCATGGTGGAGGAATGACGGGAGCATTTGAGAGAGCATGCCAGCCAGCTTTTATTTATAAACCTTGGGCAGTGGGGAGGGCTTGTGAGTGAATGTGTCTTCCTCACTCGGGCTACAGGTGCCAGGATACTTAATCTACATGCACTAGCACAGGGTCCTATCACAAGAAGGAAAACCCAGTACTTTATTATCCTATGGTGGGGAAAAAACTTCTAGGTAGGATTAAAGGTCATTTGCTTAAGGTTAGGATCTCCTTAGCATAGGGTGGGGGTACTTCCAGAAATCCCCAGGTGCTTGCTGAGCAAGTTTCTTATCAGGAAAGAGTCAGGCCTGTAATCTTGCCTGAGGGTATGTGATGCTTCTTAGAGGATCTGGAGGTCCCAGACCTGGGGAAGAGAAAACCTCTCTGAGAAAAGGAGTCCGAGCTCAATTGGCTGTCTGGCCACACCAGCCTCTTCAGCAGAACCCTACAAGCTGACAGGAAATCTTGGGCTGTATAGGAGTGGAGAAAGTCAGCTGAGCACCTACTGTGTCCTGATTACTGTTGGCTCTTGATGTAGATGTAATGTGACTAGCTGCTTCAAATCTCTATAGCTTTGATTTCCCCAAAATGGTGAGTTATAAGCTAGAATTATGAACTAAATAAACCCTTTGCCCTAAAAGTTGCTGTTGTCATATGTATTATCATAGCAGCAAGAATAGACACTAATACATTTGGTGAATCTGCATTATGATTTAGGGAATGAGAATTCAGCAGAAAAGTGACAGATTCCGTTGGTGTGAGAGAGTGATACATGAGTGTGCTAGCAGAAAAGGCAGTGGGAGATGGTTGAGAACAAGGGGTTTAAATGGTAGCCGTGTGATGGCCAGTCTGCCGTGAAGTCTGGGTTCAAAATTAGCATGAGCATTCTTTTACTCAGCAGATACTTAGTACGTCCTCTGTGCTAATTACTGAGACAACAAAATGGGAAAATATAAGTCATCTCGGCACCTCTGGTGCCAAACAGTACCTGGCATTCAATAAATACTCGCTGATTTTAATTGATACTCACAGTTACATGCACCAGAGGAAAAAATGTCAAGCTTTCTGTTAGTTGGCAGTGACAGTAAGGCTGTATTAATTATGTAATGTTGTACAGTGTTTTTCATTACACGTGGATACTGGTTGGCAGTTGCTGGAATTATCAGATTGGCTTTCCTATCTAAGTTCAACTGGAAAGTGTCTCTATGACTATGAAGAGAGGCACCATGAATTCAGATAATAACTTTAAAAAATTTTCATATTGATTCTTTGTGAGTTTCACATTATGCACCCTAGTCCCAAGCATCTCTCCATCCGTCCGTATATGACCTTTGCCCTTGTAAACCCCCCCCCCATTAAAAAAAACACACACACAAAACCAAACAAAAAAGACAAAGCATAGAAAACATTTTATTGTGGAAGCTCTAGTATATCCCAGAGTGTCCCACAGTATATGGCCCTGTCCACACATCTTCACTTGCAAATGTTCATTGCAATGAGTCATGGTCTGGTTCAAGGTCTCTGGCTTCTGTGTGTGACACTTTCAATATTGGATCCTCACTGGGACTCTTCCTGGTCATTCTGTCTTTGCCCTGTGTCATGGAGATGCTGCAGCTTTGATCAGCCAGACTGGCCCTTTCACAAGTCCAAGCTGTTCACAGATGATACAGATTTTGTAGTGGGCCAACTCAAAGTCCTGGATCTGGGCTTGGGTGGAAGCTGAGCTGGTCAGCCCGCTGGCTCTCCCTTATCCGTACCACCAGGGTGCGCTCTCCAGCACTGCTCCAGCTAGGCCACCCAATGCAGTCATCATCTGCAGGAGGCAAGGTCACCTCCTGCTCTCATGCACTTGGACCCATTCACCCAAACCAACAGAGCCAGCTCCACTGTGCTGCTCAGTTAAGGCACAGGGCCCAAGCTCCTAAGTGTGCAGCCTGTAAGGAGTTGGGTCAAGTCTCCTGCTCTTATACCCTGGCGCTGGCCCACTTGTTCCTTTGCCGTCAGGGCCAGCCCCACTGTGTTGCCCAGGTGAGGTGAAAGCCCCTCCCTTATTGTTACAGCTAGTGGGGGCCAGGGATAACTCTCCTGCCCTCATGCTCTTGGGCTAATTGCCCAGGTATCAAGGTAGGGAAGGGAGGGGAGGAGGGCAATACTCTGAACCCATGCTACTTCACAAGTGGCTGGGCCAGTTCCCCTTTGCTCTCACCCTCAGGCCAGTGCACCTGTGCCCCCTCCACCACGGCCAGCTTTACTGTGCTGTTCAGGTGAGGTGCAGGGCCTGCTGTTGTGAGTGCTGCAGCTGTTGAGAGCAGAAAATAACTTTGATAGAATTTTAGAGAAGATAGAAAATCAAATTTTTTTCTCAACAGCCATATAGATAATATTATGTTTAGAAATTGTATTTTAATTTTTTTCTTTGTTTTGAGGGCTAGATGGCTGAGCAGGTACTTACTGTATAAGCCTGGCAACCTGAGTCCAGTTCCCAGAACCCATGTAAAGGTGGAAAGAAAACCAACTCCATAGAGCTGCCCTCTGATCTCCACACATGTGCCATACCGTGTGTGTCCATCATGCATGCTCACACACAATAATAACAATAGTCATAATTAAAATTAAAATTTTTATTTTGAGATGATTTCAGCCTTGTTAGAACATGATAAAATTAGAGCATTTTGTATAACCAGAGTATGATGATCAAAACAGGAAATTTATGTTGGTAACTATATTACTGCAAACAGATTCATTTGGATTTCATCACTTACTGATACCTTTTTTTCTGTATCTAGGACCATGAATATTTAGTCAGTATGCTGCCTCCTTTTAATAAGCAGTGAGCTTCACAACCTTGATGCTTTTGAAACTGTCCTTCTCTTTCCTAGCACCTTTTCACCAAAAGTATCAAAGCAACTTTGTGTCCTTGTACATTGTGGTAAGAAGCAGATGATGTGGATGTTTTATTGCGGTTGATATTCATCTTTATCCCTTGTTAAAGATCTCCCTGGTTTCTTTTGCCTGCAGGTTAGTGAGCATTCTGTAGAGAGACTTTGAGGCCATGTAGATGCCTGTTTCTTTTCAGTTTCACACTCATTAGGAGTCTTTCTTGACAGTTGCTTCTGTTGTGTTTACCCAATAACAAGCCTGTGTCTTTTATTATGTCTTCTAAAGTTACTCCTCCCCTCCTCCTCCACTTCTTCTTTTTAGTTTTTTTGATACACGATTTCTCTGTGTTATTTTGGCTGTCCTGGACTAGCTTTGTATATCAGGCTGTCCTTGAACTCACAGTGACCTGCCTGCCTCTGCCTCCCCAGTCCTGGGATTACAGGCGTGTACTACCACGCCCAGCTTTAAAGTTACTACTTTTATTTCTACTGTAAAGAAAAGTTTTTCTGGGCTTCAGAGATGGCTCAGTGTTCTTTCAGAGGACCCAATTTTCAGCATCCACGTGGTAGCTCATAGCTGTCTGCAGAAGGGCTAGCACTCCCCTCTGGCCTTCTTGGGCACCAGGCACACGTGGCACACAGACACATGTGCAGGCAAAGCACTCACAGATAAGAAAATAATTTTAAAGTTTTTATTATCCAGGAGTGGTGGTTTGTACACCTTTCATTCCAGTAATTGGGAGGCAGAGGCAGGAGAATTGCTGAGTATTGAAGTCTATAACAAGCACTGTGCTAGCCAGTTCTACGTATTGAGACCTTTCTCAAAAAAAGTTGTTTTTTTTTTCTCTTTTCCATTCAAGAAAATTCAACTGTTTGTGTGATTAGCATCTCTGGGTATTTTATTCTACAAATTGCCTTCTATGCTCTTTGTGACATGTGGCATTATTTTTTGGCTCCTTTCTGCAGCCACAGTGTATTATAAACTCAGCTGGATGTGTTTCCTTTCAATGTCTGTTTGCATTTTAAGTTATTCTTTACATTTTTAGGTATGAGGATACGTGGGCAGCACTTCACAGAAGAGCAAAGGAATGTGCAGATGCTGGCGAGGTAGAGTTTCCTGATCTTACCCTTTGGCAGATTGCCCCTTTTCGACGCTAAGTGCCAGGTCCAGCCACAATAAAAGGGGTGTGTTTGCCTTGTTTGATTTGTAACAGTGAAAAAAGAGGCTGGACCCACCTGTAGTACTGAGCTCTGGTCCTGTGCACAACTGAAGAGTCACTACTCATAATGTAGTATAAAAGGAGCAGTATGTAAAGGCTGATAGAGGTCAGGGTTAGGATTTTCAGTTACAAAGCCCATGCATGTACACGTATGTATATTGTGAACTCTTTAACATGTACTAAATAAGAGTGGAGGGAATTCCTAAGGTGAAAAGGAGGAGGAACTGAAGTCACAGTGGTTATAAACAAAGCAGGAGGCTTTGTCCATGGTGCACTGGTTCTGGGAGGCTACATGTGCTCTTTGACCTTTGAAGTGGCTACATTCCTGGTGAATGGTTAAGCTAGGGAAGGAACAGGGAAACCTGACAGTCCTCAGAACAGTTGGTAAAACTTTCCCCTGGATTTGTTACTATGCTTTGTCTTTACATAGTGTAGGGTTCTGAGTTATGTTTCCTGTGTGCACATTTACTCCTAATTTAAGACATCAACATCACTTATATCTTTTGACAACCGACAAGTCCCCTATGGATCAGAGTTTACATGTAGGTTCCTCAGATTCTCACAGATGAATTAGACTTTTTCCTCCTCTTCAAAGATAACATAAGCTATTTGAAGTTTGAGTCGTAGAAGCAAAGACGACCTCTGAGGCAATCATGAAATATAATACCCAGCTTCAAGGATGAAAATTTAAGCCAGGTGTGGTGATGGACACTTGGAAACCCAGCATTTGAGAGGCTGAAGCTATGTAGTTTGTCTAAACAAGTTGTTTGTTAAGCAAAGTTAAGTGGTGTTTGACACATTTAATGGATAAAGAGAAGACAGAGAAACAGATTAGTGCACCAAAGACAAACTACATAGCATAATGCTATGTTAATTAGTTACATTGCTCTGACACAATACTTGAGCTAATCAACTTTGTAAAGAGAAAGATTTTATTTTGGCTTATAGTTTAACTCTGGTTGTTTGGCCCTTTTGCTGTTAGGCCTGTAGTTAGTGTGCCATGTTGAGGAACATTTGGTTGGGAAACTGTTCATTTCACTGTAGTTGAGGAGTAAATGACCCAGAGGAGGAGACTGGGATTCCAAAACCCTTTGAAAGACTTGCCATGCTCAGCTCCATCTGCTGAATGCTCCGCTGCTCCTAACTACTCCACATAGGCCACTAGCTTGCAAGCCACATACAAGGTTTAATTTAAATAAGATATCTCTAAATTACTTAACATGAATCTGGCCTGTAGCAAATGCTCAAAATATGTTAGTATAATTATCTGTGGTGATTTCTGAAAGTTGTTCAACCTCTCATTCCCTTAGATTAAAACACTTTAGTGCATTCTGCAATATTCTTTCTATACATAAAGCTTACATTCTATATGTAGAACATAATTTTTAGTTTTGTGTAAAGTGTGAATTAATAAACCATTGTTAAGTCTTATAAGATTCTTTTTTTTTTTTTTTTTTGGTTTTTCGAGACAGGGTCTCTCTGTGTAGCCCTGGCTGTCCTGGACTCACTTTGTAGACCAGGCTGGCCTTGAACTCACAGCGATCCGCCTGCCTCTGCCTCCCGAGTGCTGAGATTAAAGGCGTGCGCCACCACGCCCGGCCTGTTAAGTCTTAATATCTAAATATATTGTGCTTTAATTTGTGGTAAAAAGTAGTCATTACCTAAACCTTACTTTAGACTTTTTGAGTTATCTAATAAACCAGGGTAAGATTTATAATGCCTTAAAAAATATTATGCCATGTAGTAGGCAAAATATTTTAACTTCTTCTCAAATCAGCAAATGAGTACCAGTAAATCCTTTTTGTTGTTGTTTCTTTGTATTTTTTTTTGTTAGTGGTTTTTTGTTTTTGTTTTGTTTTGATTTTTATTTTTCCTAGGTGCAAATTTTCCTGTGAACAGTTTCCTTAAAAACAAAGTATACTAGAAGTAATCAGCTCATTTCTGAAGTTTTCTTCTTTGGGTTAAGATTGCCTGATACAACAGCAGTTTGAAAGTTGCTATACAGAACGTGGAGTTGCTTCTTTTCTAAGAAAAGAAGAAAACAAAGGAATAACCCTGTCTTTGCCATCTTTGCTAAAGACAAACTGGCTGGGCCTCAGCTCACTTGCTAACTTGGTACTGATCTGCTGCAGCTGGTGGACAGCGAGGTGGTCATGCTCTCTGCCCACTGGGAGAAGAAGAGGACCAGCCTGAGCGAGCTGCAGGAGCAGCTGCAGCAGCTGCCAGCTCTCCTCCAGGACTTGGAGTCCTTGATGGCAAGCCTGGGTAAGTGTGATGTGTGAGTGAAAGCAGTTTCAACAGGACTTGCTATCATTTCAGTGCTTTCAAGAATTCATCAAATTCATAGTTAACACATTAAAAATAATAGTATAGTACATAATTTTAGTGTTGTTGACTTGTGTGTGTGTGTCCGTTTGCCCGTCCATCCATTTGCCCTACCGTGCCTACATTCATGTGTTTGAGTGTGCATTTGGAGGTCAGAGGACCACCTTGAGTGCCACTTCCCACTTTCCTTCTTGTTACTCTCTACTACTCGCTGCTCTGTGTGTCAGACTAGCTGGCCTGTGAGCCTCTGGTCATTCATTAGTCTCTACTGCCCCTTTCCTTGTAGCAGTGCTGGATTACAGATGTCCGCCACAGGGTTTAGCTACTTAATATTGGTTCTGGAGATCCATCTGATGAGACGTCTTCTCACCCCATCTTTGACTTCTTTTTTTTCTGGCTCTGTTGGATATAATACATTATCCACTGATTATCTCTATTTTCTAGGCTTCTTACATCTTTTAGTCTTGCATTGTTTTCCAGACAGTATGCCTTATAAGAGTAAGGTATTTGTATTATGTGAGCAATTTAAGACCTTTGATAATGCTTTTAGCTGTACTATCTTGTGGCTTAATAAATAGCAGTCTTGGAAGCCTAGCCCCTCAGGAATTGTTAAGTAGCAAAGGCTATCCATTTATATTGAGGTTTTTTTTTTAATGGGATGTGGTCCATCTAGCTTACAAATGCCTGTTTAATTGATAGTTACTGGTAAGGCTGCAATTTAGGAAATAAATGACAAAGATATGCTGGAAAATAGAAAACAGTGAATGTGAACTCTCATCTCTGAGACCTTCTCTGTAGGTGTCTTAAATGCTCCTTGTAAATGAGGATCAGACTATAGTTGGGTTTTCATGGGCTCTGCATCCATAGATTCAGTCAACTGTACATAGAAAATATTTATTTAAAATTGTTCACATTAGACAACGTATACAGCTTTTTTTCGATCTTGTCATTTCCTAAACTATACAGTATAGGTATTCACATAATACTTTCTACATTGTATTAGGTATTTTAAATAATAGAAAGGTGATTTAATGCATATGAAAGAATGAGTAAGTTGTATGCAGATAGTTGCCATTTTATGTTAGGGACTTGAACATTTAAAGATTTTGACAGTCATGGGGCTGTGGGAACCCCCAGGGATACTGAGGGGCAACTGACTATATACCTACTTGCCAGGGTAGGTAGAGGATTAAATGAGATGACAAAAGTCACATTCCTTAGCACAGTTCCTGTGATGCACCTCCTGTGTACTGTGGGCCAGGCATCATTTCTGTGCTCTGGAACAAGTCTGAGTATATGCCATGAGAGTACTAATGTTCTACTAGAAGTTTGTCTGACTTGGCATTTTTTTTTTTTTTTTTTTTAACAGAAGATGGGCACTATGTTTTGGGCAACAACACCATTACATTAAACATTGGAAGATGAGGGCTGGGCTATAGCTCAGTTGGTAAAATGCTTACCTAGTATGCAGTAAGCCAAGGGTTTGAACCACTGTATAGCATGAATCAGTAGTGGCAGGGTACAGTATAATTCTAGCACTTGGGAGGAAGAGGAGGAGGATCCAAGTTCACAGTCATCCTCTGCTACATAGCATACTCAAGGCTAGCCTATGTTACACAAGACTCTTTAGAAATATTTCTCTAAATGTGACAGGATTAACAGTGTAGTGGTCTGTGCATTGAAAATGTCTCTAGGGAAAAAATAGAGTTCAAATTAGATGAAGTAGTGCATTCTTTTAATTAAAATCTAGGAAATACGAGTTTGAAAAGTACTGCATTACTATAAGGCATGGTGTTTCATGTCTTTAATCCCAGTACTTGGGAGGCTGAGGTAGAAGGAGTGTCTTGAGTTGGGGCAAAAGTGATGGTAAGTTTCAGTTCAGTGTGGTCCAGTGAAAAAAACAAAACATAAAAAAAAACCAAACCAACCAACCAAACAAAAAACTTCATTTATTTAATTCTCTTGAATTTCCACTAGAGGGCAGTCTAATTCTGTTCTGCCGTCAAATTTAAACTGTCATGGTCTTGTCTTCCTAGTTTTTTCTATTACTTAATTGTGTGATCTGTTTTTAAAGATTGCTCCTTTGTCTAGAATAGAATATTCCACTAATCCAAAGATAAGGAGCATCCATATATTGAGTTTCTGTGTGGCTTTTGAGGATCCTGTATCACTGTGTTGCTTTCTCTATACAGAATGTGAAGGCATTAGCAGGGACTTTCTTATCTGTTTCACAAACTAGATCATCTTGCCCAAGTTCCTTTCTAAGATTAGTCCCATTACAAGACACAATAGCTCTCTTGACACCTCTTTAGTTTCCTGTGAGAATCTCATCTGTTCCCTAATAGCTTTTGCAGGTTAATGCACCTTTTTCAAGGTTCCTTATTGACATACCTTATTGCCTGGGTACATAAAAGTGTGGCACAGCACCTGAAGAGTCTTCCGTCCGTTAGTGCCTGGCCCTTATGACCTGTAGGTGTGCAGACAAAGAAGGTGTCTTTGTTCTGTGAGGCTAATGATTTTGATTAGAAAGAAACTCCCTAGATGTGAAATAAGCTTAGTATGCTACTTCACTCTTCATGTATCATAGCTGTGCTGCAGATGATATCTACAAATGGCACAAAGAAAAACTGGAAGCTGAATGGTTCCCCTTCTGGGATGATCTTCTCACCACGATCTGTGGAGCTCTTTCTTGCACAGCTGTCAGGCATTCCCAAATGGCTTTCACAGTAAAATTCCCCCTATCTTCTCCACAAGTCACTTAAAGAGACACACTGTTATAGTGAGCAAAATGATGAGGCTTAGCTTCCTTTAAAGGATGGATTTGGGTCCATGGAGGCCTGTTAGTGGTTTATGACATGTATTCTAAGTTAGTTATAAATTTACTTATTTGCATAACTGGTTTTATAGCAGGATGTGTTAGGGTAGTTAAATTTCTGCCAATTTAAAATACATATCATGTATATACTATGATAATTGAAAAACATAAAAACTTACTATATTTCCCTATTATTTTATTACTGATTTCAAATTTGGTAAGAGTTGAAATGCAGAGTTGGGTATGGTGTCAACCTGCTTATAATTCTTAGCACATGAGAGGTGGACGTTCCTATTCTTGAGGGAAATGCAAATCAAAACGACTCTGAGATTCCATCTTACACCCACCAGAATGGCTAAGATCAAAAACTCAAGTGACAGCACATGCTGGTGAGGATGTGCAGAAAGGGGAATACTCCTCCATTGCTGGTAGGAGTGCAAATTTGTACAGTCACTTTGGAAATCAATCTGGTGCTTTCTCAGAAAATTGGGACTAGTGCTACTGCAAGATCCAGCTATACCACTCCTGGGCATATACCTGAAAGATGCTCCACCACACAACAAGGAGATTTGCTCAACTATATTCATAACACCTTTGTTTGTAAGAGCTAGAATGTAGATGGGCATTTTTGCCTGTATGTATGTCTGTGCACCACATGTGTTTCTAGTGCCCATGGAAGCCAGAAAGGGTTTCAGAGTCTCTGGAATTGGAGTAACTGATGTATTGTGAGCCACCAGGTGGGAGCTGGGAACCATACTCTGTAGCAAGAACAGAAAGCTATAGAAAGAACATCTCCAGCCTGGATGCTCTTTTCTTACTAGGAGCTGATACTACCTGGTTCATGTCATTAACAGAAGAATATAAGTACAGTTTAAACCTAGAACAGAATTCTGTCCACAGAAGTTAGTTGGCTAGCCTAAGGTCAGCTCATTAAGTGCCTATAGTCAGCCAGCAGCACTGTAATCTAAGAAATCACTGTCTGTCACAGATAAAAATGAAAACGTGTATTTTCCGATATAAAGTAACTTTTGATTCTTATTTTTAAAAATCATTTGAAACTTATTTCCCCTCAGTATATAGGATCCTATGTCTAAAAACGATCTGGGGTATAATTTGTAGGTATATGAGTTTACTAGGAAAAAAAAAAAGGAAATGCTATGATACTGTAATTAATTTATCTATAACATTCTTTTAATTAATTAATTAATTATACAGTGCTCTGCCTGCATCTAGGCCTACAGGCCAGAAGAGGGCATTAGATCACATTATAGATGGTTGTGAGCCACTATGTGGTTTCTGGGAATTGAACTCAAGACCTTTGGAAGAGCAGTCAGTGCTCTTAACCTCTGAGCCATCTCTCCAGCCCCAATCTATAACATTCTTATGCAGAGCTCTTATTTATATCATGATCATTACTGGTCAACAAGGTTATTTGTTTGTTTGTTTGTTTTGCTTATTTTTGGCAAGATTTTGAGACAGTTTCCTGTAGCCCAGACTGCTCTAGAATTCCTGAGATGCCTCTTCTACTTCCTAAGTGCTGGGATTATAGGCATGTGCTAATATGTCTGGCAGTTTTGTTTTGTTTTTTTCAAGACAGGGCCTCACTGTGTAGCTCTGGGTGTCCTGGAATTCACTATGTAGACCAGGCTGGACTTGAAGTCTGCTTCTGCTTCCCTGGTGTATTCTTTTACAATAGTAATGGAAATATGATTAATACAACATTTTGCCTTTTTCCTTTATATACTATTTTTAATCTTAGAAAATCATAGCTAGAATTATTCAGTGATTAGAGTTTAGATTTTCACGCTTATATTTAATGGCTTTATATTGTCTTTGATAGAGTCAAACTGTTATGAATGGTGACTATCAATCTTTCTCAAATTCCTTTGGTCTTCAGTGATATACCAGCCATTTCTCTGCCCTTATGCAGGACTTTGAAGTAGTTTCTCAAGACTTTGGTCTTGAATAGTATTTTTAAAGGGATATTAATATTTTTAGTGTGTGTGTGTGTGTGTGTGTGTGTGTGTGTGTGTGTGCGTGTGTGTGTGCGCGTGTATGTGTATGTGTGTGTATGTGTGTGTGTGTTTTGCCTACGTATGATTGTGAACTGCCATGTGAGTGCTGGGAGTTGAACCCCGGGTTCTCTGGAATAACAACCAGCGCACTTAATCTCTGAGCGCTCTCTCTAGCCCCTGGTCTTCAATATTTTGAGTGGAGGACTTAACTAGATGCTTTCCATGTTCCAATAAAGAGCAGAGTTTGGTGATCTTAGACTGACTAGTAAAAGACTAGTTAACTGGCAGGACTGAATGTCTGTCTTCCCCCAGCCATTGACTGACTCAGTAACACCAGCTTACTGAATGTAACAGTACTTTTTTTTTTAAAGATTTTATTTGTTTATTATTTATACAGTATTCTGCCCCCATGTGTGCCTGCATGCCAGAAGGCGGCACCAGATCTCATGATAGATGGTTGTAAGCCATCATGTGTAACAGTACTTTCATGGAGAGGTTTGTATTGGTAATGTGCCAGAGGCCAAACAGATGTTAAAGTGACTTGGAGTTAAAAGTACTAAATTACAATCATATGATGTGAGCTAGTTATATTTGTTATCTTGTCATTATATAAAAACTTGTTATCTGGGCAGTGGTGGTGTACACCTTTAATCCCAGCACTCGGGAGACAGAGGCAAGTGGATCCCTCTGTGAGTTCGAGGCCAGCCTGGTCTGCAGTGTGAGTCCAGAACAGCCAAGACTACACAGAGAAACCCTGTCTCGAAAAACCAAAACCAAAACAAAACAAAAAACAAAACAAAAAAAACCTTGTTCACTTGCTGGGTGTAGTGGCACATGCCTTTAGTCTCAGTACTCAGAAGGCAGGAGCCGGCCTGGCCTACATAGTGAGTTCTAGGATAGCCAGAGCTACACATTGAGACCCTGTCTCAAACAAATAAGCAAACAAAAAGACTGGTTCATTTGTGGTATATGGGGGACATTGGAGATAAGATCAGATTACTTAAGTTACTCCTTATTCATCATTCTAGTAAGAAAGTATTTAAGACATTTTGAACATGTATGTTTTGAAAAATGTTTGAAATACACTTTTTAATTAAAATGTACTTTGATTTTTGTCAATGTGTTTAATTTTCCTAAAGTTTAATAAGAAATACCAAGAAAATCCGAAGCAGTCTTGATAGTTTAAACTTTTAAAAAAAGATACTGTTTATTTTATTTTTTAAAGAGATTTATTTATTTATTTTATGTATATGAGTTCTCTGTCTTCACACCAGAAGAGGTAATCATATTCCATTACAGATGATTGTAAAGCACCATGTGGTTTGCTGGGAATTGAACTCAGGACCTCTGGAAGAACAGACAGTGCTCTTAACCACTGAGCCATCTCTCCAGCCCCTGTTTATTTTATTTTTAATAATATCTGTGTGTATGTCTATGTGGTGATACGTATACATGTTAGTGTAGGGTGTGCCTGTGGAGGACAGACAGAAGAGGAAGTTGGAGTTACAGGCAGTTGCAGGCCATCCAATGTGGGTGCAGGTCCCCTGGGGGAGCTGCATGCTTTCCTAACTGCTGAGCCATCTCTCCAACAACAATGTCGAAACTCTTGTCTTTTTGGCCAGTGATTTGGACTTGACAATTGTTTCTTTCTTTTATGTTATATACTTTCAGCTCATTTAGAGACAAGTTTTGAAGAGATAGAAAATCACCTGCTACATCTAGAGGATTTGTGTGGGCAGTGTGAGTTAGAAAGACATAAACACTCACAGTCCCAACACCTGGAGAATTACAAAAAAAGTAAGAGGTGAGTTCAAAAGTCGGGCCACAACGTTGTGATCTCAAAGTGTTGATTACATGCTATTCTTTTTTTCTAATTATTGCATTTATTTGTTTGTTTACTCCCCCCCCACCCCCCTCTGTGGTGTGTGTGCGTGTGCATGTGCGTGTGTGTGTGTGTGTGTGTGTTTGTGTTTTCCAGGGCAACTTGTGAGAGATGTTTCTCTCCTTCTATCATAGAGGTCCCACCGAACCATCTTCCTTCCCCTATTCTTCATATTTTGGATTGGTGAAGATAAAAGTTTAACATATAATATTCAATAGTAAGCTCTCCAATATTTGCTTGTTTGACTTTTAAATCACAGCCATTAACTGTAGACCTTGAGCTCTTATAAAGTTTTGCTTAGTCTAGAAACTTCTTGACTAGTATTAATAAGGACTTCTAAAAATAACATATTGTTAATGAATTTAAATATTGATTTTAATAATACTGATTATTCTATATAAGAAAGATGGTGTATGCCTGTCAGTGGTGGTACACACCCTTTATCCCATAATTCATGAGGCAGATACAGGAGGATCTCTGAGTTTTGGGCCAGCCTAGTCTACAGAGCAAGTTCCAGGACAGCCAGGGCTCCACAGAGAAACCTTGTCTCAGGGAAGCAGGGAGGGACAGTCAGATAGAGAGAGAGAGAAGGAGGGGGGGAGCAAGAAAGAAAAAGAAAAGAGAGATGATGTGTGTGCTGATTGAAGACACAGGAAACAATTGATAGTCTCAGATCGGCTAAATTTTAAAACTTTGTATTTCTCAAGGAAAGCAGGATACTAATTTAGAGTGTTGTGACAGTTTTAAGCCTAAGAATGTGGGCGATACATTTAAAGGGTGAGGAAGTTAAGATAGCTAATATGTTGGTTAGACTTTTTAAGACTTCATCTGAAAAAAAAAGTAGGTATTTGTTAATACTCAAGATATTTGCATACAATATTGAGAAATGTAAAGCACTTTATACCAGTCTATTAAGGCACTTGCTTTATTATTTAAATTGAGGTAATGTTTTTATTCTGAAGTGATGACTACTGATTTAATTCAGTTATAACAAAAATGAAATTGGGTCTGATGTTGTGGTACATAGTGGAACTCAGAAAGAAGAGGCAAGAAGATTGGAGATTCAAGGCCAACCGTGGCACAAGAATCCCTGTCTCAAAAAGGTAATACACATACCATTGGAGTGACGAGAAATGTCCTTAGACACCTGATCTTGATATTTCCCCCTCTTTTTCTACCTGTTTGGTTTTGCAAATAGCTTATCAACATCCTTAGCTGTAAGATAGAGGTAATGAGAATTTTTGTCAGGGATATTGAAGAAAAGAGATGGTTTTGGCTTGTTTTGTTTTGTTTTTAGAAAGCCAAGAGCAAGCCTGCTTAACTCACAGAATCAAATTCCGAATTTAGTTGCCTTGTATGTTTAAATGTGAGCAGCAGAAATCATCCTATGAGGCCGTGTTTGATTTGCTTGTAAACTGCAACCTTTTTGAAACTTTGAGGTGACCATCTCTTTTGAAACTTTTAAGAAGCAAATCAGCCTGGTTATAAGACTGACTAACAATAGTGTAAATAATTTTGGTACAACACAGAATTGAACAATTTTATTCAAACAAATCTAGCCTATTTTTATTCATGGAAGACACACTAAAGTTATAAAGAAGTTAGTTGTTATAACTCAGAAGAGCAAGAAGGTAAAGAGGAAACAGCAGTCAGCAGAGATAACAATGTCAGTGTTCCAGAAGGTGCAAGAGCACTGCGATGACTGAAGACAGAACAGCTCTAACCTGCGTGAGACTGAGGGCCTAAGGAGAGCTCAGACGTGAAAGGTGCTGCTATGGACCTCAGAACTCTGGAAAGGCTCAGGGACTGAAGCATCAGTAACCTTGAAAGAGGAAGTGAGCTGAGAGCAGGAACTTTGGGTGAAAGGACAGACAAGTTTGATCCTTACTTGAGTTTATAGGGCCCAAGAAGTACCCAGCATAGTGCCGAAAGGTCCACAGGCGCACTAGAGATAAGGAGGCTTTTTTTTCTTTCATGAATCTGAAAGACCAGTTGCTTAGCAGCACTGGAACTAAGTAATTACTACTGAGCTAACAAAGATGGTAGTTGCAAAGATAGTTGGCTCAAAGCCAGGACTGTATGAATTCATAGTGCGCTCCAGGCAGCCTGGGTGAGAAGGATTTCATTAAGCAATGCTATGTGGAATTGAGGAAGGTGCGTCCTGGCCTGTCCATTCTGTTCAGTAAATGTTCAGAGGTGCTGTCCAAGCTCTTGGTCCACTGGGCATGTGCCCAAGAGAGAAGAATGTGCCTTAGAGCATCATTAGTGCTGATGAGGTGACCAGAACCCTGTGCTAAGTGGCAAAGCCTGCAGTCTCCACTGAGACTGTGAGCAAGGCTGCCAGACCCTGGCCTCTGCTGCACTGAAGACGGTGTGGGCAAGTGTGCTCTTTTGCCCCTTATAAAGCTTATATTGAAATACGTAAGCAAATAAATACATTTTTACAAGAAGAGGAAGAGGGAAGACGGGGGCAGAAAAATGATTTATTCTTAGCAAAATATTTATCAGATGAGGAAATAAAATCATTTCTAAGCATAGAAGTACTCTGGGTTAAATCACATAGACACTTTGTCAAGAAATTACTGGAGGATACAGTCCACACACAAGGGAGCCAACCATGCAGGAGCAAGCTCCATCCTACCCAGGAAGGAGGCAAAGAGGACAGTGTCCAGGGTAATGGTGATCTGAACCCAGAGGATATTGCTGAGTGAGTCCAGCAGTTGCCAAGAGCAGTGTTTCCAAGAGGAAATGGTGTGAGCAGGTTGATAAGCCCAACTATGTTGACAGAGAAGTTGACGCTAAATTAGTTAAGATAGGTTTGTTGGTTTTGTTTTTCCCAAGAAAGTAAGAACAAGGCAAATATTAACTCAAGGGAAAATAGAATTTTTAGGACAGGACGTAAGACAGCATGGCTCAGTAACAAAAAACATTCACAAAATACTGTGACCCTTAAATGTAGAATCGTGATACAGTTTTTTGGAGAGCTAAACATGAGAGCATTTTTTGTGTCAAAGGGTAATGGGGGAGGATCTCAAAGCAAGTTCTCATGTTGTACAACAGAAAATCAGTAGTGTTTAAAATAGAAAAAAGAGCTTCATTTTTGGCATATGATTTGTAAATAAGCCAGTGCTAGAAATAATAGAATAGAATGTGGTTGCCTGTGAAACCACTGGCTGGATATAAAGGTAGAGTGAGCAGCAGCCAGGGACCAGTTTGTATTGTAAATAAACCCTCACAAGTGCTGATGACTTAAGGAATGTACCTGTACTATAAATACACAAATCAAATTTAAAAGTTTCTTACTTGCTGCAACATTCCCAGAAGTGTTTTACACGAGTTGTTACTGATCAAACATTCCGTGATCAAATACATTACAGAAACTCTTACTTGCCTTACATGTCAGTATATTAAAAGCTCTGAAAATTCCTGGAGGAAAGACATTTGCTTGACTCTGTTTCACAACTTTCTCCCTTATAGAACCAATTTGCATATAATGCATATTAAAATAGGTACCTTAGTATTCTGTATAACACTGAAAAATTTTAAAATATTGATAGCAAGAAATGAGCTTGGGGCTGGGGGAGAGGGCTCAGTGGGCAGTAATGTGCTTGTCTTATAAGCATGTTGACCTGAGTTCTAACCCCACAACCTACATAAAAAGCCAGACTTGGTAGCATGTGCTTGGAGCGTTGGAGAAACAGAGAACAGAGGATGCTTACAGCTCATTGGTCAGCCAAGCCTGTTTGATGAGCTCCAGGCCAATGAGAGACCCTGTTTCCAAAAAACGAAAAATGGAAGGAAAAAAAAGTGAATGATGCCCGAGGAACAATATCTGAGGTTAGTGTCGGCTCTTCACAGGCATGGGCACACCAGTAAGCCAGCACACATGCCATTAAATTAAATTAATGTCACACCATGACATTACAGCTTAAGTTTCTGATTCTCAAATGGTGTGAGTTCTTTTTTTTTTCCCCATAGGATATATTAATTTATTATATTCACAATATATTCAATGTGAGTTCTTAAAATATATATATACCTACCTCTTTAACAAAATCATGTTCAAATAAACAAGTGATTTTCCTTTTTTGCTCTGAAAAGAGATTATGGTACAAGATGTTGCATGGCATATTTATAGGCATGATGTGCTATAAAAACAGTATTTGTATACCTGCAGGGGTGTCCCGCCTTCTAACATGTGACATGATGATGTTGCCTACAAAATACATGTTTGAAATGCACACGGTTGAGTTACCAAAATCAAAACAAAGAAAATAGCAGGTTTTGTAAGTTTGTGGCTTTTTGTTGGCCTCAATTTGTGGCTGTCTTTTGCTCCAGGTTAGCCTGGCCTGTGGCTTATACATTTCCTGAAATGTGGTCTAGACAACTGAATAGGGCTGAGAGGTGGGAGAAGAGCAATGGCTTTGCACGCTGTCCTTTGTTCCTGTGTGTCTCCTCAGTCACTCCTGTGGGCCTTCTCATTCAGCGATTCAGTCCCAGCATAACCTCAGGTGGGCAGGATAGCAGCCGTTGGACTTGAATCACAGAATGACTTGCATAAAATCATGTAGCTACTTCGGGCCATCATCAGACCAGAGTTTTAACTCCTACATCTCTGCAAGCTTGTCCTTTTGTGTTGGTATCAGAGCCTGTGTAGGTGAAGAAGGATGTCTGATGTCTTGTCATGTTTGAGCCTTCTCAGTGCAGAGAATGGATTTCTGGTCTTGCCACAGCAAGAGTGTGAGCTATGCCCAGTATTAACTGCGGCTTAGAACGGCTATCATCCTCATGGTAGTAGAGGGAAATGTAGTTACAAGAAACTCTTTGTGAACTGAGAGCTCTCACCTACCGTGATAAACACTTTAGCCAATGTGTTTCTGGGGTAACTAAGAAAATTCTTCTTGCGGCTGGAGTACTGGCTGCTTCTACAGAGGACTTAGATTCAATCTCAGTACCCACATGGTGGTTCACAACTGTCTGTAACTCCAATTCCAAGGGATGTGATACCCTCTTCTGACCTCTGAGCACCAGGGATGAACATGGTGCACAAACATATATGCAAGGAAAACACTCATACACATAAAATTTGAAAAATTAAGTCTTTAAAATAGGTCATTCTTCATTAGTTATCTGATGAGAGTACACACAAAGAGTTGTGTGGTTAGAGGCTGGGAATACCAACTGTGTTTGAACAACTGCATGAATAATAATATTACAGTTACTGATACCTTTTTGTGTCTGTGTTTGTGCATGTTCATGTAGGTGTACACACATTCTGTGCTTGTGGAGGCCAGAGTTCAACATCAGGTGGTGTTCTTCAGATGCCATCCACTTTGGCTTTTATTTATTTGTTTTGAGACAGGGTCTCTCACAGGTCTGATGTGGCTGGCTAGCCAGCTAGCCCCAGTAATTCTCCCATCCCTGTTTCTTCTGTTATGGGGTTACAGGTACATGTGCCAAGCCTTAACTTCTTACACAGACTCTGGGTCTTCAATTCAGGTCCTCATGCTTGTATGGAATCAAGCACATTATGAACTGAACTATCCCTCTTGTCCTGATGAAAGTCTTTATGGACAAGGGACTGCCTTGACAGAATACTCATTGTGGTGTGGACAGAATATGATTTGGGGCAGACAGGAAACCATACTCTTAGGTGTGGGCTGGTTGGGAATGTATGTATTCAGCCCTACAAGCCTAACTCATGGATCTCTTGTAAATGTTTTTGTAACCAGTTATAGATAGATTTCTTGTAAAGAAATGAGTGACTATTTACCATATGAGCCTAAATAGAGGATTTAAAAGCATGTGCATGCTTCTCTCTAGCTAACAGTTATAAAAGGGCTTGGGATTTAGATGGGGGTCAGCTTACATTTTAGTCATGGAACATGGGGAACACAGGCAAAACATGTATAAAATGATAGTCCCGGGCGGTATACTAAGCTTTGGGTGAATGGAATGATGAGATAGCAGGAAGGAAAGGGAAGGCTTCTTCTTCAGGTGTCAGGGAGACCTTCTAAGAAGTTAAATAGAGCTGATCCTGAATCTGAAGGTTGCAACATGAAGATTGAAGGACTGTACTAGTCCAGGCAGAAGGGACACTAGGAACAGAGGCTTTGTAACCTAAATTATAGATGGGTTTGTGAGAATGAAAAAGAACAACTAAAAAGAAATGTAGAATTTTTATCTTGTAAAAATTTAATGCCATTTCACAATAATTTAAGAAGTGCTTAGTGGAATTCTATCACAATAAGCATACACTTAAAATTTTACTACATATATGTGTGCGATGGTGCACATGTAAATACAGAGGGCAAATTGTAGGAGTTGGTTCTCTTTATCATGTAGGTCCTGAGGATCAAACTCAAATCACTAGGCTTGGGGGCAAATGTCTTTATACACAGAGCCATCCCACTGGCCCTGAATGACACTTAACATCATACAAATCTGGGCTTGGTGGCACATGCCTCAGGGATGACAACAAAAGCCACTTAATACACATCATGCATAAGGATTTAACTTAAGATATTTCTTACTTCCAAACTTCTGGAATGCTTAGATTTTCCCCTTTCAGTACACAGCATACCATTGGTACATCTCCAGAGTCAGTTATAAATACCTCATAGTTTTTATGGTCTTCTGTGGGTTTAGGGGCATGCTAATCTCTGGGAGCCCCTGACACTGATGTGTCTAGAGTCTGAAATTTGGTTCTTTCTTAGACCCTCTGTCCTGTTGGTTAGAGGTGATGCTCATGTTTTGAGAGGGCTATCATTCCCTTTTCTCTACACTTAGAGATTCACACATTCATAGCTCATGGTAAGGACTGTCTCCTTTTCCTTAGCTTATTTCATGGCAACATATGGTCTGACTGTAGAAAATCTCTGCAATAAAGTGTAAGCGATGCCAGTGAGAGATTATGGCACACATCCTATAGCAGTGACCGGTAAGTGTTCCAGAGCTAACCTGCCTAGCTCCTGAAATGACTGTCCAACGAATATGAGCAGGTGGTGTGACCAAAGGTCTAACTGGCATGTGCGTCTTGAGTGCTTTGATTGGCAGGAGGCAGGCTTGGCAAGAGTGTGACATATAGCTTGCCTTTGCTGAAAATTAAACAAAGGAAATTGGTGTCAGTCTCCAGACTGAAAATGGTTCTGAACAGCAAGCGAAGTATCAGAGCCTCTTCCCAAAGGAAAAGAGGAATGCAGTAGCTGGTTCCTGTGGCTCTCCTGTGACTTTGGATGCTCCCTGGAAAGTGGAGTGGGACACAAAAGAACACTTCCCGCAAGCCTTGAGAACCCTCCACTGGAGAAGTGGAGGCAGGAGGATCAGAAGTTCAGAGCCATCCTCAGCGTCACAGTGAGTTCAAGGCCAGCTTGAATTGCATGATAAGAAAAGAAAGAAAAAGAAAAAAAAGTGGGGCAGATGAGCTCCTAAAGCATCCTTCATGAAAAGGCAGTGGCTCTCTGTATCTACCCAAGGATGAATAATAGGAACCAGATTTACTGTCCATGTGATGTGGTTAAACAAAACAAAACAGACAATGGAAGTGAGGTCATGCTTCTTAAGTCACTAGAGTTTGAACAAAGAAGAAATAAAATAGGGCTTGACAGATAAGAGAGCAGTGTTATTGCCATGGTACCTGCTGTCAGGGATACAGTGGAGAGAGGGTTCCAGCTAGAGCCTGGCTAACTGAATTGAGCACACACAGCTGAGAGCCTGCAAAGAAGAAAGCAGCTAGAGTTGATGGGACACAGAAGTAAAAAGGAGAGATTAGCTCAGGAAGAGAATTCCAGAAACTACCCCATACAGGATGGGAAATGTCCAGAAGCACTGATAACTGTTGTTCGCATAGTTCCTGTTCTCAGCAGCTAGATGAAAAACTCGTAGCTCCTGGTGCCCTGGGAAGCACTCAGAGAAGTTGGAGTCAACAGAGTATGATTGCCCCATGACCTCTGTAACAAATCACAGGCAGGCATGCAAAGGATCAATAGTTTCCAACTCAATTAACAGCGTCTCAAATAAAGCTCATGAATATTTATAGGAATACAAAAGTATCTAGTGCTCAAGATAAATGTCTGGCTTGTAATCAAAGATTACTAAACAAACATATTGAGGATAACCTATCAATCAAAACCATTCAGAATTGACACAGATGTTAGAATTAGCAAACAAGAATAGTATACATAGCTACTGCAGCAGTATTCTGCAAGTTCAGAAAGGGGTGGAGAGATGGCTCCGTGCTTAAGAACATTTGCTGCCTTTGCAGAGGACCAAGATTTGGATCCTAGTACCCACCTAGAACAGCTTACAGCCACCTGATGGCCTCTTCTGGCCCCATGGGCACCTGCACTTGTGCACATACCTCTCCCGGCACCTCCCTCCCCATATACACATAGTTAAAATGAAAGTTCAAAAAAGTTAAACAGAAATACCGAAAATATTTTTAAAGGTCCAATCTTATGTCTCTTCTCTATTTTTCTCCTTTAATATTTCTCTTCTCAGTGGCACTTCTGATGGTTTCCAGGTGATTAATTAAAAGAACCTGGAAAGTCCCATTTTACCACAAATTGGTAATTCTATTGGTTCAATAAATGTATCATCATCACTTACATCGTCTTTCAGAATAAAATCTAAGCCTATGAGTTGGCTAGCTCTAAAGTGTCTTGGCAGTTTTTGTGGTCACAGGACAGATGTAGTCAGAACAACTTTTTAGATCCTTGGGCTGTTTTGTTTTTGTTTTTGTTTCTGTTTTTGAACAACAGTTAGTATCACTTGTTATCAGTATTAAAGAGTCATGCCCTGGGTGGGGCGGTGGTGGCGCACATCTTTAATCCCAGCACTCGGGAGGCAGAGGCAGGCGGATCGCTGTGAGTTCGAGACCAGTCTGGTCTATAAAGTGAGTGTAGGACAGTCAAGGCTACACAGAGAAACCCTGTCTTCAAAAACAAAAACAATAACAAAAACAAAAATCCCAAAACAAAAAAACAGAGTCATGTCCTGAAAATATGTTAAAGAGAATAAATGCTTCAATAAATTGGCTTACAGTATCTTTTGCCAATCTTTTTTTCTTCTGAGATTTAAATGCTGTTCTATAAATTGGGTTTGAAAAAGATTTTTCTGCCAGGCAGTGGTGGCCATACTTTTAATCCTAGCACTCTGGAGGCAGAGACAGGTGGATCTGAGTTTGAGGCCAGTCTAATCTGCAGAGCTAGTTTCAAGACATCCAGGGCTGCACAAATCCTGTTTCAAAAAAACAACAAACAAACAGAAACAGAAAAAAAATTCCTTTTATAGATATTTGGATGACAAAATCCTCTGCAGTGTGTAGTCACAGGTGAAGATCCACTCTAAAGAAAATTATATGACTGAGTTGGAGGTAGCTCAGTAGGAGAACATTGGCCTTGTATGTATGAGGCCTAGGTTCTGTTCAGGCACTTACAAAAAATATAATAGAAAAATGGGGGCATATTGAAAATCAGCAAAATATAATTAGCTAAGGTTTAATAAAAGGAATTAACCCTTTTTCTTTTTTTAATGCTTTTTTAAAAGATTTATTTATTTACTTATTTTATGTATATGAGTGTTATATCAGCATGTACACCTGCATGCCAGAAGAGGGCATCAGATCCCAGTATAGGTGCCTGTGAACCACCCTGTGGTTGCCGGGAATTGAAGCGTAAACTGCTGAGCCATCTCTCTAACTCCCTGTAAACCTTTTTTCTAAAGATTCAGTTGTATGTACTTACACCATATGATTTACAAACTGTAATGACTCTCAGTGTCTCTGAACCAGTTTATCAAATGTGCAAAGATAGTTTGGGACTTATATGTTACACTAATTCTGGGGTGGTGTTCTGTTTTATTTGGGATGTGGTCTTATGTAGTCCAGCCTTGCCTTGAACTCCTGATCAGTTCTGAATTTTGAGTTTTTCCCAGGGCATCAAGTGTGGAGTTACTTCTCTCAGTGCTCAGCTGTGCTGTGGTGTCCCTGTGCATTTCCAGCTGCTTTGCTGCTCTAACATTAGTGACAGGAAAGAGAATGACTGTAAAGGTAACCAAAGAAGCCCCTCACCGTCCCAGGGCAACAATGGCTCAGAGTTTCTGTAGCTAAGAATGATCTCTTTTCTGCCTCCTGTACTCTTTCTAGTCTTTAGTTCTGCCTTGGGAAAATGTCACTGTTCACTGTCTCAAAGGACATGGATTTATTTATTATATTGGCTTTCACAGAGGGACATTCCTCCTAATTGAGCATCATTTTCTTTCTCTTGAAGTTGCATATCCTGTTTTTTGTACAACAGTTCCAGTCCTTATATTGATTTAGAAATGCGTTGTCATAAAATAATATATTTCTTTTAAAGAGAAAGTAGAAATTATAAGTAGCTCTCAAAAATTGTGGCAAGATGTGTGAATTTTTCAGGTCATCTGTGCTTTAACATGGATTACTAAAACTTGGAGAAGATCCTTAAAGATAAATACAGGACTAGTTAAAGGAAAGCCTCATACACCATTAATATGTCTCTTGAAAAGACTAATAGATGAACAAGGTGCAAGGCATACCATAGTTAAAATATTGCTTAATTGAGATCATACAAACTTGTGTCCTATTAAAGTATTGATAAAGAGTAAATCTAGGGTGTCCTTTAATATTTAATTGATATTTTTATTATCCTTTTAGGTAACTAAATCTATTGATAAGTCAGTTCTTAATTACCTGACCTTCTAAAATTGGCCTTTTAAAATTCTTTAGTACTGCTAAACTACATTTTTCTGTAATACAGCTTTCAGTTTCCATATAGATGTTCCATTGTTGGTGTCTCTTGGATTTCTGTAGTGGTTACTGCCACTTCCTGTTCCTGTTCCCTTCTTTGGAATTTTCACACGTCCTTGCTCATCTGCACCCACCCACATGGTTACCATGGTCTTCAGTATAGGCATCTTTTTACCTTCTAGACACTTCTATTTGAATTGCAACAGCCATCTCAAGACCACCAAGCCCCAAGATCCACTGTGAAACTTAGTTGTTTCCAGTCAGACACTGTCTTCTGCAGAATTGTGCAGCTCATAGTCATAGGGATGCCCTCTCTTCTCCCCTGTCATGTCTCCTTAGTCCTCAGTCCAGGCTGACGTTCCTTTGATTCCATCTTTGCCTTCGTGTCTTCACTGGAGGCCTTTTGAGTTGATACACACTTTTTGGTAACTTCATTCCTAGTGATAGTCTACTTTTGGCCTTGCTGTTAAAAAATCTTTCCCCTAGTCTGATCATATTACTGCTATCATAATTAATTTTTCTAGAATGATTAAGATTTCTCATCATCATAAAGATAAATATTAAATTATAATAATGATGAGATAATAACGTCCCCAAAGCATAGCTTTTCGTGTAAAACAGAATACATATATAGTTATTGCTGTCACTCAGAAGCTTGTTCCTTAGACCTCCATTGTCTTTTTTGAAGCTCTTTTGAGGCTAGCCTGGTCTACAAAGTGAGTCCAGGATGGCTAGGACTACAAGAGAAACCCTGTCTGGTAAAACTAAAAACAACAACAACCTCTACAACATCTTTTTTACCATATCTCTCAGATTCTTTTCAACTATAAATGCCTATGAATCTAGAATCTTATTGTCTTATTACTTTTACACTGAGTTTACCCAAAAGATATACCTATATGAGGCTGAGGTATATTAGTAATGTGATAAATGAGACTTTAGTGCAGTTTTCTCAGTGAATTAGTATTTCTTAGGGGCTTTTTTTAGTTTCTTAAAGGATTTCTTTTTTATGTACATTTATATTATTACACACATATATAATAAACTACATACAGCAAGAAGAACCACAAAACCATCAGGAATTATATAAATGTTACGTTCATAGTGTTTTCGGTATTTGTATTTGACAACCTTGAAGAAAACATCTTTGCTATCTTGATGAGTCTAAAATTCTGAATGTAAATCAATATCGTATTTCATCTCTATCAACTTAACATATCTATCTAGACCTAAAAGTATCTTAACCTCTAAACAACTAAGCTTAATTGTAAAACTAAACTATCTGGTCTTCAACCCTATCTGAGACTTGAGAAGGAATAAAATTAATTACCTGAGTAAATAGGAAGTGCAGGCTATCAGCTTCCAAAATGAAAAAAAATGATAGTTGCTGCCTGAACAGTCACCCAAAAAACTCTCTATAACATTGGAGCATCATCTTCAGCCTTCTGGCCTAGTATATCTGACAGACATATTTGTGAGGCAGGAACTGCTGAGGACTTGCCTACCTATCTTGGCAGAGTTTGGCTGTTGGCTCTGCCTAAATCCTAGCTTGCCCAGTTTTAGGCAGAATTCTGACTGTGGCCGAAACAAGGACATTTTGCCCAGTGGCTGGTTTGCCACATTTGAAGCCATCTCCATAAGGAGGTTCTTTGATGCTCATCATCATCTTTGAAGTAGGCTGGGTGTTCAAAGAATCCTTAAAATAATAAAAACATCTTTAAATGCCGTATTCTGTAGGTCTCTGAGGTTTTTGAAGACCTTATTTAACTATTTTACCGTATCTATCTATAGAATCATATCTATCTGTTAAACCTAGGATGTATATTCTTGTGTTTAAAAATAGTAATTGACATGACCATGAGATGATCAACTAACAATTAACTTGTATTATTTAATTATCCTAAACAGCCTGCAATAGCACTTTCAAAGTATTGGAAGTAAACCTTGTATTATAATTTAGTTGTATGGGTACAACTCCTCATATTAGAGTAGAAATATATAATGTTTGAATAATAATCTTAAATTTTGAATTCTATACCAATGTATCAAAATTAAACTTATTTTGTATCAATGTACAAAATTTTATTCTATACCAATGAATTAAAAATAATTTTATTTGTGAATAACAAGGCCTTAAGTTGAGGAGTAGATTTAATAATCTACTTTTTGTCCTTTCATCCCTGTACATTTCTATATTCCCCCTTCTTTCTTTTCAACCTTTCTCCATTCCTAAGAAAGAAAGACATCCTTGAGTCCAACTTTGTTTTCTCTCTAAATAAGACCAATAATAACTTATAACCAACTCCCAATGAAATTAAACATCTATAGCCCAAGAAAGCAACCAAAAGCCTACCCAGCCCTCCTTAAGGGAAATGGGGCATTGTTCTTTTTAAGGTTTCTTCTGGCTGATTTGGAACGAATAATACCTTTGTAGGGGCCCAAATAAAATTGGGGAAATGGTTAAACAAGCCAGGAATAGCACTTGTGGTACAGTTTCTAAGTGCTGAGAAATTCCAGGCATGATAGAGTCCTGTGTGAGACAGTCTAAAATGCTGGGCCAATTGGGATTGGAAGCCTTTCTTCAAAGCTGTCCTGGGAGCTGTCCTGTTCTGATGAGGAACAGCAACTGAGACATTTGGGCCTAGAACATGAAGAATGCAGGATGCCAGCATCCAGCATGCTGAGAAGAATGAATCCTGTCAAGTCTGATCCAGTGTCAATATCCAGTTCTTTTGTTATGGAGATCAACAGCACTGGCATTTTGTATTTCTCACTTCAGTCCTTAGGTTGCTGTAGTTACTGCTGTCCTGCTGATCAAACAGGGTGTTTGTTTGGCTCCACCATCGTGGATCCTCTGGGCTTTTGTTTTATAAATAGTGTCAGAATGTCTTGTTGGGGGGCTTGCTTCTATGTGTGTAATAAACTACCATCAGAGATTCTAAGTTTCAAAATCTCCTGAGAGATTTTTGTTTTAATCTGAAATCACCTTTTCTGCCCACTGTCATCCTGGTCTATCAGCCATTGACCCACTGTGCTGTAAGAGGACATGTTTTCACATGATACCACATCCTGGTAGACTCCTAACCATTGGCTAGGTACAGATGAATGGTTGGTGGTCCTTACTCAGAGAGGTCTGGTGAGATCCTTTTGGGAACAAATAATCATTATAGGTTCTGTCCACCTGCCCATAACAAAGGGATGCTGTCTAATTATGTTCTGTCAATGCATAAAAATAGGAAAACAACAAAACTCAGCCCTTGCATGAAAGGGAATAAATAGTTTATTATAGAACCTGGGAAACATGGAAGAGATGATAGAGTCTTCATGTTCCCTGGTGGAAGCAGTTTCATGGATGTGTATAGCAGCAGAACAAAGCAAGCCATAAATCAAGGTAATTTTAAAATATGGTGGGCACATCAGAGAGGTGGTCACAGTAAGATGGGGGGCTCTCTCCTGTTTGCATCTCTGAGTCTTACTTATTTGATTTCTACACATACACTTCTTATAACACTCCACAGATAAATTGATTAATGTGGCACTTTTATTTTTTTATTTTACCCTCATAGCTCAACCTCCATTTGTTGGGGGATAATCTGATGTATTTTGATGCTAATTACATTTGTTGTCTGACCAACCTTTTGTTTAATAAAAAGCCATCTCACCTGGGCAGGGCAGGAGATAGGTGGGGCTAGGAGAGAGAGGAATTCTGGGAAGAAGAAAGAAGGACTGCCAAAAGGAGAGAGACCTGAAGTGAAGAGAGGAAGGCCGCCATGGGTTAGCCGGAGGAGAAGCACATGGCCAGCATGGATGGAGAATCCAGCCCAGATGAAGAACATTAACAAGTATTTGGGAATATTGATGGGAGGTAGCTTGATAAAAGTTATTAGAAGTAGATGGCATGGGATTGAGACAGGCATCCCATGCCTGCCCCACTATGGGAGGTAATTTAGAGGATTGATATCTGCCTGCCCCGGATTAACTAAGGCTATCTTAAAATATAACAAGTGTCTGTGTCTTGATTGATTGATAGCCAAGCCTACTGATAATACATGCAATTTAAAAACAATACCCATTGTGGGGGTGGGGTGATTAAATGGCCTTTTTACTCTTTGGGAATACTAGCTTTTAAATTTTAACATTTAAAATTTTGGATGTTTTAGTTTCAGGGTTCCCTATACTGCAGTTTGAAAAGGTATTTTTCTGAATTCATTAAGGTTTATAGTATGACACACTCCAAAAGAAAGCATTTCAATTCTACTTACATAATCATCTGAAAATAATAAGCCCGCTCAACTAGATCAGTTGCTAGAACATGAAAATACTGTTGACCTATGAAAAAATAAAAAAGATTCATATGCCACTGAGCATCACCAGTTTAACAAATCACTTCCTATGAGATAACATGTGACCAAGCCTTATCAAGAGTGGAGTACCATATCTACAGTTACAATAGACAGCGGAGCAATAAACATTCTTTGTTTTTCTGCAGTCACTGTACTTGATAGTCATACTTTGCTTCTTGTCTCTGGGATCTGACTCTGTCCTCATCTACTGTGTCTTTCTTTTTGTGGTCACTCTATCTTTACTAAAGATAATAAGTACAGTTACTGAACTTGGAGGTCATAACCTGTGCCACAAGTCAGGTTCTCAGTATGTTAACTAAAAGTGGAAAGATGAAAAAGTAAGAATAATTCAATGTGGCCACACTGGGAAGAGGAACATGGAGATCCAGCAACCCCTCTAAGTTTGCTTCAGTTCTGGGGTGAGACCAAAGTTTAAGTAGAGGCCCAAGGATGTGCACAAGGCTTATGCACATGCCATAGCACCAGTATGGAGGTCCTGGGAAAACTTGAGGATCACTTCTCTCCATCATCTGTGTACCAGAGATGAAATTCAGGCCATCAGGCTTGGCAGCAAGCCATCTTGCCAGCCCAGGGTAGGACATTCTTTTATTATTACTTTAGGTTTTGTTTTTGTCTAAGGAATGCAAGCCACTTGGACCCATTTCCTAAATTTTCAGATTGTTTTCCCTTGTAAGAAAATTGTTTATCTTCCTTGTCCTCCCAGTGAAGAAAGGCAAATCAGTTACTGGATTGTGAATGTTCAGACAATATAGTATGGGAGAAGCTAGGTATAGGCATTGCCACAACAGTTTTACAATCCTATGTATGAAAGACACCTTGAATTTTAGCTTTTAATGGTTAATCTTTTAAAAAGCTACTTTACAATGTTATTTCTGAGTCTTCCTAATGCCAGGTAGAATAGCTCCCATTCTAGGGCTGGAGCTGTTTGTAGGTCATCTGTAGAGAGTTTTCCTAATACACCTAAAGTATTCTGGGCTAATTTTCATCTGGAATATTCTCCATAAAAGTCCCTGTCATTCTCTAAATCACCTCTAGTAAAGAGTGTGTCACTTGTGTCAACATTTGCAATTTCTAGGCTGTCTTAACCTTGAAATGGCAGATGTGCTGAAGTGGAGAACAGTATAAATGATTGGGTCCATTTAACACTGCACTTTGGTTCTCACAAAGAGCAGATAAAAGCCTAGGAGTGCAATACCACATAGTTGTGCATGCCATGCTTGTTTGTGTACCTTGTTGCACAGATATTTTCTTGGGTTTCATAGTGACTTTATGCCAACTAGCCCTTCTGTAATGAGCTCACCCTCCATGCAAGACTATTTGTTGGCAAATCATTTTCCAGCTTCTAAATGCAAGTCTGCTGCCCCCCCCCCCCATGCTTTTGGTGCTGAGATGAATTTTCTTTGTTCAACAAGGCCGATGACCAGCAGTGTAGTTAGGAGCTTCGGGTGTTGAGTTGAGTTCAGAATGTGCCAAAATTTTAATAAGACTTGGAGTGTAAATGATAGATAGCCGTATACTCCAGGAGAACTAAGTCTTTACTAAAAACCTTAACTCTTCAGATTTCCTTTTTATTAGTATTGATACAGGGAAAAACCATATAATTACAAAATAATGAGAAAAAAATTAGAATGTAACTTGCTGTGGCCTCTTTATCACAAAGTATTGATTTTATGGAGCATTATCCATTTCTTCCACTGTGTATTGCCTAAGGAAAGCATGCATGTTAACATCCTTTCCTGGCATTGACATTCAGCAAACCAGCAGATGCCTAGAGCTATGTGGCTCTTCAGGGGCAGGCTGAGCTGTGAATGTCAGTCTTATACTTTTTTTTCCCTCATTTTTCTTCTTTGCTACTAAATGGAGAAGTAATACTGCTAGTCTAGATAATTTTTAGTTGAAAACCTTAAAATCTATTCTTTAATATTTATCAAAATTATAATAAGTGCTTTTCTGAATTGTTTCTGCATACGATGGACCACATATGGCAATAAAATGTCTGTATTCTTACATTGTGTTTTTGAAACTTAGATTTTAGTAGAGTTTTTGAGCCATTAAGAAGTAAGGGCAGAAATGACAATCATTATTACTTCAGTCTAATTGTGTTGATAGTTTCAGTGGTGTAGAGTTGATACATGAACATCTGGAGCACATATTTTAAGTACACAAACTGCTTTATAGTGCAAGCGCAATTTTCAGTGGGAAGAAATTATTTTAACTTTGGTTTTCTCTTTTCTTACAGGAGGGAGCTTGAAGCCTTCAAAGGTAATTCTGTGTTTAATTTTTCACTTCCAAATAGTTGAGGATTAATTGATGTCAGATGTTCTAGCTTGGTGATAATGAAGTAACTCATGCTCTTTCCTTTAAATGAGGTAGTTTATATGTTAAAAAGCAAAAGTTGGCATAATATTGTGTGTGTATGTTTTATTTAATCACAATGAGTTTGAAATTCTGGATTAACTATAGGAGAGGTGCAGTGTGAGAGTTTGTGCTAGTAAGCACTAGGAGAAGTGTGAAGAGGCAGGATGCTAACTCCGAACTGTTGAGACTTAGGGTTTCAGGAATTGTTTTCTGCTGTGCAGCGTCTGTCTGGGTCACAAGAAGAGATGGGGAGAGAACTCAGGATATGCCTAATAGTCTCATGAACTTCCAAGAAGTTTGCCCTATCAGAGCTGGGTTCTGCTCCCAGACTGCTCTTTGACTTTGGCCTTGCTTTCTCCATCTGTATAGTTGTAGATATTGATGAAACATACTCAGAGATTCCGAAAAGCAAACCAGTGTTATTTTTTATCTTAGAAGAACTTTTGGAGGGGGACACAGAGAACAGTTCTTGGCCATGTTGCTCCACATTTGGTCATATTAGTTACTTTTTGTTGGGGTGATGAAGCGCTGTGACTAAGGTACTTTGTATGAGGAAGGATTTCTTTGCTTCCAGGGGCAGAGTACATAATCGCGGGGTGGGGGATGGGAGTGGGGAGGCATGGCAGCAGAAATCTGGTACAGAAAGCTGAGAGGTCGCATCTTTAACCATAGACATGAAGCAGAACTCATACTGAATGTGCACTGATGCTGGGAGCTATCACGGCTGCCCTTAGTGATGTGCTTCCTTCAGCAAGGCTGTCTCTTCCCAAACCTTCACAAGCACTGTCACCAGCTGGGAGCCAAGTGTTCAACTGCCTCAGGATATGGAGGACATTTCACATTCAAACCATCACACTGGTCATGGAAAAACATTAGTAAAGAAACGACAGACTTCCTATCAGTTCAGAGTCCTTCCAGTATGCCCCTTTTGGTTTTTTTTTTTTTTTTTTTTTTTAATTAATTCCATAGAAACTATTATCCCTAGAGATGCCTCAAGAAATAGAAGAGGTAGCTAAGTTGTTGACTCCCTTGTATCTGCCTGCCTCATGCTTGTTACAGCCCACTATCCTGTACTGACCTACTGAATGAGTGTTCATATTGCCTGTGTGTCTGGTCTGTTAGGATGCTTCAGAAAAATGACTACTCTTAAAGACAAAGGCCATCAAGGCTTATTCATTCCTACAGTGGCCTTATCAAACACTCTGTTTTGTCCTAATTTCTGTTTGCCCACCACATGATTAAGCTCATGGCTAGTTGTTGGAGATAATATTGCATGACCATGTGATAGCACGTATTGTCATGCTTTCATTGCTTTTATTTAACTTTTATTCCCTATTCATGGGCATTATTTTTCACTAGTTGTTTGAAGTAAGATTATAAATCCTCAAAGTGCTGCTTTGCCTCTTGTTTGTTTTGACTGACTAGTTTGGACTTTGTTACATAACATTAAGAAATGGAAAAGCCCAGTCAGGCTAATAGTAAAAGACAGGCAGGGGCACCTGTTATATAAAGTGTCAGCTTTACTTGCATCTCCTATTGAAGCGTTCTGTTTTAGTGTATTCTTAGAGACCAGCTGTTTGTTAAAGGTCAGGTAATACTGCATATTGTTTGATAGAATAATTCAGTTTAGGTGAGATATCTTGTTTGTATACACATTCTTAATCTTGTACCCTGATAGCACAGCAGATCTATCCACAGAACAATTTATGCTCTTGAATTTGAGCGTGAAGCATTGCCTTTGTGCTAGGTGCAGTGCCATGCACCTGTACTCCAGTGTGCAGCAGAGTCCCTGGACCCCGGAGCACAGCACCAACAGCGTGAACAAAGATGAGGAGAGCCTGTCTTGAGAGAAACAGGGAAGGAAAGAACGAAGTCTGTGTCTGAGTGTTGTGCTAATATTTTAAAGTACAAGTAGTCTATAATAAGAAAATGAACTATTCTTCTAAAATATTAGGAAAAAATTTTCTTTTTCTCTAAACAGGTTACAATACTTTTTTAAAAAAACATTACTTTTGTTTTTCTTTTTAAGATTACAGGAAAGCAAAAGATTTTACTTTTTCCAGTTGTTTTACTCAACTTAGGAGTTGTACTTAGAAGCCCTTTTCTAAATTGGAATAAGTGATTTGGAGGGAACAGAACACAAGATTAGAAACCATAAAGTTAGGAATAGAGGTTAGTATCGTCCCCACATTGTGGCTTCTCCCTTGGTGCTTGTTGAGCTGATGAGCTGAGCTTGCCCTTCCCTTGTGTTGCATGAGGCACACGTCTGCTATAGAACAGCAGTGGCTGTTTCAGCCTTGGCAGTGAGAACTGTTTCTAATTCCCCAGGTACTGTGCCTCTTTAAGCTGGTGAGGAACCTAAAGTGTTAAACAGTAGAGAAAGTCAGAGCTGTACTTTGTCTTTATGGACTGAACAGAGCCTCACACATGATAGAAAGCATTCTTCTGAGCTTCTCTCCTTCTCTTTTTAATTATTTACTCTAAGACAGTCTTACTAAATCAGCTAGGCTTGCCTCCAAACCTGTGCTTCTTCTATCTTGGTAGCTGGGACAACAGGTACATGCTACTATATCCAGCAAGAATAATGTTTTTAGAGACAGTGTCTTACTGTATACATATGGCTGGCCTAGAATTCACAGAGATCCATCTGCCTCTATCTCCTCAGTGCTGGGATTAGAGGTACTTGCCAGCATACCTGTCCTTAGCCATTAGTTTTTATTATTGTGTATGTATATGCATGAGGTGTGTGAGGCTGTTTGTGTGGAGGTCCAAGCACAGTTCTGTGGGCTCTGTTCACTCTTTCCACCATTATTACATGGGTTCCAGGGATCAACCTTGGATATTTAGATTTATTTTATTTTATATGAAATAATATTTTGTCAGCATAAATGTATACGTACCATGTGTTTGCACTGCCTGCAGACGTCAGAAGGGTGTTGGGTCCTCTGGAGCTGGAGTTACCGAAGGCAGTGAGCTGCTAGGTAGCTAACAAACCAGATTCTCTGTAAGAACAGCAAGTGCTCTGAACTGATGAGCCATCTCTTCAGGCCCTAGATTTAAAAGTAGGTTATTATTCCATGTGTAAATCTTAGAAATTACTCTTAAGATTTTTAGTCTAAAAATGTGTTACTGAAAGGAACAAAGTACAGAGATTTATGGTTGGGTAGTTCTATCTCACTGTATGGTTCCTGACTTAGCACAGTTTTAGATGACATGTGCCCTTTTACCTTTGACAAAGCAACCACCAGTCCTTTTTCTCTGGAAAACATACCACCTGGTCCCCGTAGCTTGGTGAATACTTAGAGGAAGCCATTGCCACTTTCCCAGATACCTTTCTCCATAAGTAGAACTGAACACTTAGCCAGAAAAAGTGTCAGCTCATAAAACCCCCTCTGCTGCGTACTATTGTACTGTTCACTCAGATTAAATACTGGATAAAAATGGAACCTCACCGTTAAGGACAATTATAGGATGAAAGGCAAACATGGTTTGAATATTATCTAGGAGTACTGGTAATAAACACACTAAAATAGGGCAGCAACTGGAGACAGGCAGTGTCACTTAGTCTGAATGACAAGTATCTCCGGGGCTGAAAGGCTAACAAGGGCACTTGAGAAAGAGGAGAGAACATTTGCAAGAAAACAGAGATGTTTATTTCAAGAATTGAAGCTAAAGTTCTAATTTCTTGCTCATTGAAAGAACTACAAGTAATTTGTCATCGCTGAAGCATATGATGTGTGGGATGAAGTGAAGGGTAGAGCTGGACACATGGAAAGCCAGTGATACACAGCCTTGCATGTCATGCACATTAGACCAGTGCTCTCAACAAAGAGATGTGAGTGCAGAACATAGGGAACAGGGACGAAGACCAGAAATCCTCTTTTAAATTGTTTTTTACTTTTATTTATTTGCATGAATGTGCCTGCATGCATGAGTGCGTGTAGTAGCCAGAGGACAGCTTGTGGACGCTTTGCTTCCACCTTGTGAGTATTGAACTTGGGTCCTCAGCCTTGTTGGCAAGCATCTTTACTTGATTACCTATGTTCCCAACCCCTAGAAGTTGTCTCATTTTTATATTTTTCTGTCGTCTTTTTAAATGTAAATTTTGTGTGTTGTTTGTTATTGAGGCAGGTTTTTTTTTAAATTCAGGCTGGCCTTGAGCTATGTAGCTATGGATGACTGAGTTTCTGATCCTCCTGCCTCACTCCCTGAGTGTGGGGATTACAGGTGTTCACCACCATGCCAGGGTTATGTGATGCTGGGGATCAGAGCCAGGACTTTGCACGCTAGGCAGGTACTTTACAAACTGAGATACGTTTTCAGCACTAGCGTGTATATTTATAATATATTTATATATAGGAATTCACTTATATGATATGTAATTAATCATATTTGAAAGGCTTATGTTAAAGATTTTTGTTCCTTATGGGAGTGCATGCTCAAGAAAGCATAGAGGGGCCGGGCGTGGTGGCACACGCCTTTAATCCCAGCACTCAGGAGACAGAAGCAGGTGGATCTCTGTGGGTTCGAGGCCAAGCTGGTTTACGGAGTGAGTCCAGGACAGCCAAGGCTACACAGAGAAACCCTGTTTCAAAAAAACAAAAACAAAAAAGAAAAGAAAGCATAGAGGTTCATCTGAGAGAGGTATGTTAGAGAGTTGGAGAACCCAAGGCGTTCCAGTTAGAGCTCACAGGATCAGATCTGCTCTATATTTTCTGGGGTCTCACAGGATGATAGGGTGGAGAAGAGCACGTCCAAGATAAGAGACATGCTGTTGAGCTGCATATGCTGGCATGTGCCTGTGATCCTATTTTCTTGGGATGCTGAGATAAGAGGATTGCAAAGACCAGTGTGGGTAACATAGCAAGAACTGTCTCAAAGAGGAGAAGGGGGCGGAGGGAGAGGATGGGTAGGAGAGATTTAAGGAAAAGCTTTAAAAAAGTCTTGAATTGGGATAGGAGAAACGGCTCTGTGTTTAAAAGATGTACCACTCCTACAGCGACTCTAGTTGTCTAGAGCACTACATTGTTCAGGATCCGAAGCCCCTGGTCTCTGCAGGCACCTACATGCATGTATGCAAACACACATGTGCACATAAAACACATACAAAACAACACACGTAACACTAACAAACAACTAAGGAAAAAAAGAGTGGGAGAGATTGTTCGGTTGAAGGGAGAATTCTTTTTTCTTTCTCTTTTCTTTTTAAGGAAAATGTATTTGCCTAAAAGGGGAGGGAAAGGCTATAGAAAAGCTGAGGCTGAAGATAGAATGAGAGGGCCTGATTGAAGGAGAGCAGCAGAGAGAGGAGTTTGGGAGTATGCAGTTTTGAAGCAGAGTGCAGCTGCCAATTACTGTAACCACCAGGATTGTGACATTTGAGGGCTTACTGTACACTTCAAGCCACTGGCTAGTGCTACTGAATCTGAGGGGACCTGTGCTAAAGCCACTTTTAAATAAGGTGGGGGAAACCTAAAGATGTGTTATAAAGCAAGCATATCCTTTATTTTAATTTGTCCACTTTTAGACATTAGCATTTCTTGTGCTCTTTAGAGTGTTTCTAATGCATCTTTGTACCTAGGTGACAAGTTCAGAAGGATTTAGTATGCTTTCAGCTCACCCCACCCCTATTTTCAGCATAATTTGGTATGGCCCAGATCCGTGCATACATCTTTGTATACCAGAGCCCCTGAGAGCTTGCATTTTCCTTTATAGAGGCAGTAGATTCCCATGTATGTCTGCTTAAGACATCAGAAATGTCGGAAAACTAACAGGCTCAAAAACTGGGTTCTGGCTGCAGCCTCACTTCTTTGTTCTACGTCTCAGAAGATGCACGTGAGGGGAGCTGCCTGGTAGCTGGAGGCTGCGCTTGACCAGCTCTGCTTCCGTCCATTTGCTCAGTTCTCAATCATGTCATCACCAGGACTCAAGGAAAATAGTCAGAGGAATCCCTGTAGGTGGAACTTTATTTCATGTTTTTCCTTAGCTGCTTTTATTTAACATTGTTATATTTGCATGGTATAAAGATGAAATGTTATTAAAAAGCTGAAATTAAATTTAACCTGATTTGGACCTGTAAATACTGTATTTTAGTAAGAGCTTTATTTTCTATGTATTGTCAATAAGTAATTACCACTAAATTAATTCCAAGAACAAACAATTTCTGCATGGGAATCAAAGGGCTCTGCATGTGTAATACATGTCTTCTCATCCATCAGGTGAAATTTCCCAAGTAGATGTTTTTATGAAGCAGCATTTATACTAAAAGCTAAAATGCCAGGCAAGTAGTGCCAGCCCATTTCTCGGGATTAGAGCTAATTTAGCGCCCTTGCTGCTGGGGTGCTCATTTTCCAAGCAGAGGGGAGCATAATTAGTGTGTGACCGTATCTAGGGACAGGAGAAAGTTAAGTTCACCCTGTAAGATGGCTGATTCTAATGTGGGTTTTGAAAATGCCATAATGCTTTATACAGATTTAAAGCATATTTTTATAAGTTTACAGAACCAGGGTCACTTTTTATTACCTGTTGGCTGAGGTGATGATTTTAAATGTAACGTTTTATGTGTGCATACGGAAGCATATAAACATGTGGAATTTGCTGAAAAAATAAACCTTAGTTTTGAGTGTTTCTTGTTGAGTAATGCGATTCCCTCCTTAGAAGTAAGAGATGAATAATTTCTACTCATTACTGCTGTTTTAAAGCTCCTCATTGTGGCTTACAAATGGACTATGTTGTCTCACGTTTGTGAGCATACCTGTCAGGTAGAAGCCTGAAAGGAGTGTCTCTTACTTTTTTGTGGCTTTTCAGTTTTTGAGATGGCAAGTTAGCATCAAAGTCACAGAATTTTACTTCCTGTCCCATGTCTATCTAGTACTTTAGTTTACTTTGTTGTTGTTATTGTTGTTGTTTAGAAATTGAAGTGAAGGCCTCAGAAATCCAGGCACATACTTAATGTATTAACTGAATTCTTTACAAAAGTGAAGAATTTATGAAATTGAACTCCAATTAGGAGTATACTACATTCTTGTTTATTTTACTTGTTAGGTGATGACAAAAAAGCCCGTTAGAATGGAGACAGTGAGAACTTTAGTGTTATTTCTAAAGCACCTCTATAGACTCCATAATAGGTTTGCTTTCTGTCAGTAATTCTTAGCATCAGCTGTTCTAAGAGGAATGGTTTTAGGACGGGAATTATTTTAAATTATTAACCTAGGAATTACTTCTTACAGGTCTAATTTGTTGATGAATTCTGGCAAGAATATTAAGGAACTGCTCTTGCTTTGTTTAAAACGTATGTCAATGTGTTTGTGTATTTATTTTTAAGAAGCTTGTTTATATTGGGGTAAAGCTGTTTGAAGAAAGCTTTGTCCTATAATACATAGAAATTTACATTCTGCCTTTTAATTTTGATTCTAGGGTGATTGGTCTGTCTATCTGTCTATCTTTCTGTATCATCTCTTATTCTTAGTTGTTTTTTGAAGACAGGATTTCTCTGTGTGGTTCTGTTTGTCCGAGAACTGACTCTGTAAACTAGGCTGGCCTCAAATAGAGATTGGTCTGCCTCTGCTAGGATTAAAGGTGTACACACTGCCCAGCTGAGTTTATTTTTCAAACCCAGCTGAGTGTTGATTCTGATACTCTGTCAGATACTATACTGTGGCCTGACCTGGAACTCTCTAGGATGAAATTTTGTATTGGAGAAGAATTGGTATTCTTGACAGCTTGTTTATGTATTAAACAGCATAAAAATAGAGTTCGAGGTGAGGTTTGGGACCCTTAAATGCTATCCTTCAGCTTCTTAAAAAGATTATAGACTACTGTTGCATGATTAGTAATTATAGCAATAGGTCGTTTAGGAACCAATTGCTGCAAGCTTTTGTTGCATAACACATTTGATATCATGAACAAATACAGCAATTCTATTTTATTACCCTTTGGTGGAAAATAGTATAAGCTTGACAGCAAAAATTATACCTTTCATAAAACTAAATTCTAGTACTACGAAAAAAGAATTCTGTGGAAACTGTCTGTCAGGCTTGAAAAGAGGACTTGTCTGTTGAATACTTGTGATGTTTCATGGTTTGTCTTAGTTTTTTTGGGGTGGGGGAGGGTAGTGCTAAGAAATTATCTGTAGGCTCCCATGGACCTGCTCTTTATACTTTTGAAGACAGCGATGGAGTCCCCCACTAACTACGAAGACTACTGGCTGCTATGGCTTTTTAGATAGAATTCATTAAAACCCTTGGTCCTTATGTGCCTGTCCTTTTCCAGGAGTGCACATAATGTACACATGGCATATGAAATGCGGTTTGCTTACATTTGAGTAGTCAGTGGTCACCCTGCAATAGGAGAGATGACTAAAAATCTGGAATATACTGACATATTCATTTTACTATTTTTTCTAAAGATTATTTTTTTATAGAAGACAGCAACAACTAGAATTAAATGCTCACTAATATGCTATTCATTTAAGCCCCTAATTCTAATTCTGAGAATTTATTAAATAAATACTATTGCTGTATATAAGATGGAACTGAACAATTAGGAACTTAATGTGGGAAAGTGGTTGGTTTATTTTTAATTGGAAAAAAATGTTTTTGTAATAAGACTTATCACAATCATTTCCATGATGTGATTTTTTAAAGATGGGGCTAGAAAAGCAGCTCAGGGGTAGAGCACTGCCTGTCATGTGTGAGGCACTTAGTCTGATCTTTAGCATTGCCCTCCCGCCACCAAAAAAAAAGTAGGAGGAAGGTTGGATGGTACTTGAATCTATCAGCATGTCATGCCATCAGAATATGTTCATTCATTTAGTAAAATCAATATAGTACATAAAATCATCATTACTATTAAAGATGCATGGGTAATAATCTTTGTTTTTATTAAAATCACAGTAAATGAGAAGCTGGAGGTACAGTTTAGTTAGCATACCTGAATTCCCAGGTTCAATCCCTAGCACTGAAGCAAAACAAAGTAAGAAGAAAAACCTATTCCTTGTTAGGCATTTAAGATGTGCCACATTCAGACATCATAGTCCTTATCTCAGTATCACAAGCAGAGCAGTGAAAAAATTGAGACCCAGCTAGTGCACACTGAAGCAGAGTAAAGCCTGAAATGCCTCTCCTTAAACCAGTGATTTTCTCACGTACTATAGTTATCCTTGGAAATGCTGAAAATTAATGATACAATTTGGACAGATTCTGCTCACCTGGGTTCAGTTTTCCTCTGTGCAGTGCATTTATATCTTGCTTCTTCTCTCTAACCACATAAATGTATGTCTTGCAAGCTTTAGTAGTTAATATATTATGGAGAGTTGATCTTTACTTACGTGGTCTTCCCTTGGTTATACCTGGCTATTTTAAAGATAAGAGCAAGAACCTCTTGGTTTTATTTATTTATTTATTTTTAAGCGAGCTGATTTTTGTTCCAGAGCTTTGGAAGAGTTCCTCTGAAATTGAGGTGTTAGGTTGAAGCCTAAAACAGGATTGAAAGAAAAAGTTTAAGGCCTCCAGATCTCCTCCCTGCACTGTGCCAGAGTCTGGCCTGAAATACTCCACTGTTTTTAAGATGGAGTCTCCCCTAGCTCTGATGGTGATGCCTGAAAACAATCTTCTTTTTGGGGTGTGTGTGGGGTATGTGTGTGTGTGTGTGTGTGTGTGTGTGTGTGTGTGTGTGTGTGTGT
>OU015746.1:75521246-75623563 GCA_907169655.1 Acomys percivali | reverse complement strand
TGTGTGTGTGTGTGTGTGTGTGTGTGTGTGTGTGTGTGTGTGTGTGTGTGTGTTTTCAGGACATGATTTTTCTGTGTAGCTTTGGCTGTCCTGGACTCACTTTGTAAACCAGGCTGGTCTCAAACTCACAGAGTGCTGGGATTACAAGCATGGACCACCACCGTCCTTCGAGAAACAGAGGTTTAATCATAAACAAGAAAGAACTAGTTTGTCTTTACTGTAAGATCACTTTTAAGCCTAATATGAGGCAGGCTGGTTCTTCACAGGATCTTTCTTACATGTAGCCCTGACTGTCCTAGGGCTCACTGTATAGACCAAGTTGGCCTTAAACTCAGCGCCACCTGCCTCTGCCTCCAAAGTATTGGGATTAAGCCACCATCCCTGCAGTGATTACTTTTATATATAGATATGTTCAATTGAAAATGTCACAATACCAAAGAAGAGGGTGAGGATATAGTTCAGCTGATAAGGTGCTGATACTGGTTATCCACACTGTATGGGAGGGCTTTCCCTGCCCTGCTCATATACTACTTGTAAGCCCTGCCCCTGGAGGCCTCCAGCTGCCAGGCTCCAAAACTACTCTGGTGACCAGCCCGGACAGGGCCCCAGGAACTCTACCAGCTAGGCCCCACCCCGAGGCCCCTCAGACTTCCCTAAAACTGCCATTCCCAGGCCCTGGAGATGGGGAAAGTGGACAGCCGTGCACTCCCACAGACAGCCCTCTCTAACATTTCCCCCTAAAACTACTGCTATGCACACATGTATACACACCCACACACCCTACTAAGCTCTGCTCATTGTTGTTGTGTGACTTTGGGGATGTCTGCTTAAAATTGTAAACCTGTGGGGACTCATCCCAGGAGACCAATTCACCTTTTTTTCATTAGCCATTAATTGCCTGCAGCTTTTTCATTTAGGGCTTGGGGCCTTGTGAAATTTCCTGTTTGTGTTGGCACATTGAGGTGTGTGTATGGTGTGTGTGTGTGCGCATGAATGCGCATATCCAGGTAGAGAACTGAAAGTGGCATCAGGCCAGCCTGGTCTACAAAACAAGCCCAGGACAGCCAAGATAACATAGAGAAACCCTGTCTCAAAAAAACAAAACAAAACAAAAGAAAGAAAAGAAAGTGGCATCAAGTGTCTCCTCCATCTATTCTACTTTATGTACTGAGGCAGGGTCTCTTCCTGCAGAACCTGGAGCTCACTTACCCAGCTAGCCAACTTACCCCAGGGACCTGTCTTTGCCTTTTAAAGTGCTAAAATTGCAAGTGGTGTCACATCTGCCTGGCTTTAAATAATTCTGTGGTCTGGTCTTCAGGCTTGAGTGGTGTGGGCAAGAGCTCCATCCATTGAACTGCCATTCTAGCCCCTAGCAGGGCATTTTTATTGCTGGTTCTTTTGTTTATGAGTTTTGGAGATGCAATGCCAAAATACATGTTATCTCCTGAAAGTTAGCACAGCGTCAAGGAAATCTCTTGTCTGATAACAAGTGATCTGTGGAAATAGGGAATGATGAGTTGCTTTCTTTTTTACTTCTTAGTTTCTCTGGCAGTTACTCTTTTTTCAGCTAACTGGCTTTGATTGAGCAGAAGTTGTATTTATATTTCTACATGCAAAAAAATGAGTATTCCATCTCCAATCATTCATAATTATTTCATTCTTGTTTTAGGGTTGTATTATGTAAAATTAAAAATCCTGGGGCACTCTATTTTGATAGAAATATTATATGGTAATCCTGCTGCCTAATTAAGTAGGCAGATAGTATTTCCTTCTGGGGTCTCTGATGAGCTTGAAAAAGAGATAGCCATATAAGCTTTAGTTTAAGGGTTAAAAAAATTTTTGGAGGTTGATAATTGTAATTTCTAATAAAGAGATTTTTGAAAAATGCTTTGGACACTAAGACTCAGTAGGATAGGATAGATAGTGGAATAATTTCTCCAAGATTGTCAAATACAAGTAGACTGATCCTTGTAAATGTGACTTTTACTGGATAATTCAGAATTATTTTTATTGTATATAGTTTATTATATTTAATAGAAAGGGGGAGACATGGGGGGGGGGAGATAAACATGTTTTTGTTTTGATCCCAAGAGTGGGATGGAGAACAGACTTGTGAAAGAGCAGGATGTCTATCCCTCTACAAGTGGAACCACTTCTGCTTGTGGGGGAGCTTCGTTGTTGCCAGCTGAGAAACAGCCTAGTGCAGACTCTGAGAGGAGATACATATATGAGCCCCAGACAGGAGGCTGGGCTTTTTGGGACTTGGTATTGTTTGGCTGTTCATCACTCCACTTCGAGACACTCCTAGAGAACCACTCCAGAGAAGGCTTCGGGGCTTTGGGCTCCGGCTGAGGCTCTGGGTTCTGGTTGCTCCAGGTTCCAGCACAAACTGTGGTGGAATTTCTGGTCTGTTGAAATCCTGCTGACTATGCCAGGAGAATTGTTCCTAGGAACTGACACCCAGAAGGTTTCACTCTTGTTTTCCTTAATCTCTTTTCCCTCCTGTTTAGGCTAGTCAGGTTGTAAGGAAGGTATGTTCATTTAATAAGTTCATAATAAAGTTTAATTGTTAAGGAGGCTTTTTTTTTTTTTTCATGTCTAAATATCTCCAAAGAAACTTAGTCTTGAAATGGTTGGACATTGTCCCCGCCTCCTCCTCTCCCACAGCATGCTGTAAGCATTTGGAGAAACAGCTTGCCAAGGGCAGTGCTCTAACTGCAGGAGGAAGTTTCTTTCTGTGCACTTTGGAGATCGTGACTAGATCCACTTTCGATAACTTCAAGGAAAAACGGTGTGTTTACAGTGGGCTGAAATAAATATATATGTAGCATTCAGAATTACATGACTGATACAGTCCGAATCTTTGCTTTTAGATGTCAGAATTTTGCCAGTATGGAAGCAAAAGGAGACTTGCTGTCTGCCTCTCTGCACTCTGAAGTTTCCATAGTGGAGTCTAGTGAATTCTGGCTGTTAGCAGACTAGCAGGAGAAAAGGCATGCACCTTTATCACGTGCACAAAGGAGCAGGAGGGTAGCATCTGCAGACCCTCAGATAAAAGGAACAAAGAGAGCTGCAGCAGTTTTAGAGGAAGAAGTGGTTTTCAGATAAATGAGTGCCTCACCAACAGACATGGCCTGAAACAAAGTTTCCCCTGGGCTCTGGGCTAGATTCCTTTCCTTTAAGTTATCCTCTCCATTTGATGAAATGAGGAGGAAGGCCCTGTTTTCCTTCAGGAGCTATTTCCAGAGAAGGGGCTGTAGAGAAGGTGAGCGAGGGTCTGAGAGACTCTGCCTGCCTTTGTCAGAGCACAACATTTGAGAACAGCAGGTACTCATGCAACTAAACAAATCCTTCTCTTTACAGTTCTCTGCTCCACTTTCATGCTCTGAAATGAGTCCTGTAGTAAACACCCAAGTGTGCTGTGCTCTCTGTCTGCTCCCCCACTGCCAGCCCACAGCAGGAACCACTTTTTTTTTGCCACTTGGACGCTCTGGTCCCTCCATCAACATGGTTGAGATGAAGTTGTCCATTCATGCCATCTCTGTATTTTCTTCCTGTGGCTTTAAAAAAAATAATTTTTCATTTTGTTTATATGTATGTTTGTGGTCTGGGTGTTTGTATGCATACCATGCTTTCAGAAACCCATGGAGGTCAGAAGAGGGCATTGGGTTTCTTGGAACTAGAGTTACAGATGGTTGTGAGCAGCCATGTGGATACTTCAAACAAAATCTGGGTCCTCTACAGGAAGAGCACTAAGGAACTGCTAAGGTTTTTCTATTTTTATTTTTATTATATATGCTGCAGGGCATGAGGATAATGAGAATATGAATGCAGTTGTTCTTAGAGACCCAAAGAGGGCATTGGATCCCCTGAAACTGATATTACAGATGGCTGTAATTTACCCATGTGTGTGCTGGGAGCCAAGCTTAGGTCTTTTGTAAGAACTGTATATGCCCTAACTCACTGAGCCAGCTCTCTAGCCCTACTAACTGTTGCGTTTTACTTGTGGTGATACTGAGAATCCATTTAAATGTGTGTGCTTGGACTCCAGAGATGTAGACAAGGAATCTTTGTGCCTTTGAAGCTATTGACCATGTGTATTTATTATCATTCTGTCAAAGGCCTTTAACAATAGGACCAGAGACGTCCGTGTGTGTGTGTGTGTGTGTGTGTGTGTGTGTGTGTGTGTGGTGTATGTGTGTGTATGTGTGTGGAGACAGGATTTCTCTATGTAACAGAGCCCTGGCTGTCCTGGACTTGATTTGTAGACCAGGCTGGCCTTGAGCTCACAGAGATTTGCCTGCCTCTGCCTTCCAAGTGCTGGGATTAAAGACTTGTGCCATCATGCCCAACAGAACCAGAGACATTTTAAATAGTGCTCAGAATTTATATTCACTGCACACAGAAGAAGAAAATGCTTATAAGAGAAAACCCTTATTTTTAAGAATGTGGCTGTTTATTGTACTGTATAGAAGCTCATTGCTGGTTACTGATTCCAGGAATATAATTTTTCATAAATCATACTCTTGAGGTTTAAGAAATCTTTGCTTTAGTTTTCTCTTGTTATGCCAGGTATCAAATATTTCTGTATGGTGAGGAAAATGGAAAAGAACTGTTTCTACCTCACTAAGTGAATATCCATTGAAATAATGTTCCTAATTTGGATGTTAATGACTACAGAATATTCTCATACAATAGTGCAGGTTGAAACAGCAGTGTTGCTGTATGGTCTCTGTTCCCTAAGCTCCCTGAACTTTGGTCCTACTCTTGAACTGCTAAAGAGCTCACCTGAGTGATCCATAGAAAGGACCTGGCACTAAGTGCTGTGGATGAGTTGGAGCTGCAGATACAGTTCATTGGGTACCATGTACATTGTGCACAAGCCGTGGGTCTGATCCTGTGACTGCAACTCAAGTTAGACAGGCTAGTAGTGACTCAGGGCTTACTTTTTTAACAATTTAGTCTCTGCATTGTATTTTTAAAATGAGACAGGGAAGAACAGAAAGTGGAATTTGTGCTAGAGTGGAGTGTTGTGTTCCTAACACACGTGGAGGACAGTGTACCACAGATGGAGCACACAGGCTGGGTCTGGTTGACTTCATTGCTTACAGCCGTGTATTTGGGGGGCAACTGACTTGTGTGTCTTTTTGCTTATCTTCCAAATAAGACAAGTAGAACCTTTTGTAAGGAAGGTTAGACTTAAGCTCTAAAAACCTGATGGCTAATTCTGATGTAATGACTACACTGTCAGGGGAGATGGTACACAGATGAGTTAATGTGGTGTCAAAGAAGATCCAGATGGTGGATGTTTAAGCCTCACTCCTCTCTTCCTATGGAGAAGGAAGCAAGGCTTTTAAGGAGCCAAGGGTAGCACCAGTCTGAAAGGATGGTGAACTATTCAGGAGGGAAATAAATGAGCCCAAAGACAGATAGTATCCTGGGTCAGTGTACACATGGTACACAGACATGCATGCAGGCTAAACACTCATACATATTTAAGAAATGAAACCACTCGAGTTCAATTCCGGAACTTAAAAAGTGGAAGGAGAGAACCAAGTCTCTTAAGTTGTACTCTGTCCTGCACATGTGTACACATGCATACACACACAACAGATGACTGTGCTGATTGTTTTTCATCAACTTGACACAACGGAGGCATATCTGGGAGGTGGGAGTCTAACTGAGGAACTGCTTCCGTTAGACTGGACTATAGAAAAGACAGGGTAAGGGTATTTTCTTAGTTAGTGGTGAATGTGGGAGAGCTGAGCCCACTGTGTGGGCTCTGACCAGGGGGCCTTAGGTGCTATAAAAAAGCAGGCTGAGCCTTCCAGTAAGTGGCCTCGCCTATAGTCTCTGCATCAGCTCTGCATCCAGATTCCTATCTGAGTTCCTGACTTCTATGCGTGATGGACTGTAAACCCTTAAAATAAAACAGATTAACCCTTTCCTTTCCGAGTTGCTTTTTGTTATGGTGTTTATCATAGTAATAGGAACCAAACTAAGAATATAAATAAATGTAACAATTTTTTAAAAAATGAAACTTATTTTATTAAGTTCTAGTTTATTTTCAGTTATTTAGTTTTTAAAAATTGATTTCTAGTTTTTATTTCTAGTTGGTTTTTTTTTTTAAAGATTGTGGTTTTGAGTAATTCTTTGTACTGTCTGGTATTCATTTAGCAAACTGCCCTAGTTCACATTCAAATGTTATTTATAAGATTTTACTTCCTTTAAGTGAAAATTTCCTGAAAACTCATGGGATGATTGGCATATATTTAAGTTCCAGTAATTATGGAGTTGTGGCTTTAGAAAGTAAAGTATTTTCTCTGCCAGCAGAATCTCCATGTCTGTGGGCCTGCTGAAGAGAAAACAATTTAATTTGTTATATTCCGCTGTTTTCCTTACTTTGGAAGGTGAGGTTCTGGGCACTCTTGACAGGAGAGAAGGAGGGCAGGTGCAGAAGCAGGGCATTGTTCTTGTCTCAGCTGACAAACAGCGGCCTGGCCGCTGCGCCTCTCTGTCTGCCTTTTGTTCTCCAGCTGTGGAGTAGAGCTATTTCTGTATAATTCTCCAAAAGTAGGTTCTGTCACACAGAAACTCTTGTGGTATCCTAGCTGCCATTACAGGTTGCTTAACATGAGCTATAACTAAATCCATGTTTGCCCTTGAATAACAGAGGCACACCAGCAGCAACCATGGGACATGAGTGCTCAGACCGAGCCAGAGATGTATCCTTCCTCACATTCTTTTTTTTTTTTAGGTTTCACTATTTTATTCAAGTTTCATTTTACGTGTTGTTAGTTACAGCATTTGAAGGGGAGGAGCTAATTCCACACAAAATGGAAGACTCTAAAATGTACCCATTAAACTGCTTAAAAAAAAAAAAAAAGGGTGAGGCTACAACTGAGGCCAGTTTCGATCCTTGATGCTGTCAGGGTGTGACTGTAATCACCTGCCCAGCGCAGGGCTGGAAAAACCGGAATCTATTTCTTACTCTGGTGCAAGGGGAGGGAGGGGGGGGATTTAAAAAAAAGAAGAAGAAAAAAGAAAGAAAAGAAAACTACAGCACAAGGAAGAAGTCCTGAATGACTTTCTCCATCATGCCCACCCTCTCCACCCTAAAATGGCACAAACTAACAGCTAACCACACCCTGAGAACTACTTTTGGTGTAAACCAGGTAACAGATGGGCTAGGATGGGAACAGGGCATCACGATCTGCTAAAGTGTCCCTGTCACATAGTGTGTACATGCTTCCCAGCAGTTAGGATTGGGACACCAGGGTCACTCAGGAAGTCACAATTTCACTTGTGGACTGGATACAGATTTACAAAGGGCGCGTACAGCCCCAGCTTCCACTTGTAGCCTGGCATCTCTAGAGAGGCTCCTCCCCAACCCACACCTACAGCCAAAAGGACCCTTTCTGGAATGGGGTTTCTGCTTTACCTCTGAAATGGTAAACACCTTAAAGTTGAGTCATCCTTAGCATGGAGGTCTAACTTGGTACATATCAATTCTCTATCCCCAATATACAGCATTAAAAGGTACACTAAACTCTGAAAGTAGCTATGCTGCAAGATGGTTTAAAATTAACAATTGTACAACATGCATTTATGCTTGAAATTCCAGTCCTAGACCAAGCTTGTGACCACCTGCATTGATATTTTTGCCATCCAGCAGAGCTGACAGCGTCAGTTTGATACCTGGCTTCAGGATCTGAGTGTACCGTAAGCCAATCAGGCTGGAGTTGTTACCTTTGGCCAAAAAGTAGGCATCAGGGTTCACCTGATACTTGGCTGCTATTCCAAACCAAGTGTTACTGTTTCCTGCTGTCCAGGCGAAACTGACAGCAGTCTCCAACTTCTTGTTCACTTTCTGGTAAATGGAGCCACCAAACTCTGTCCGGTCATGCACATTAGTTTGAAGCTGGAATTCATCCATCTTGTAGCCAACTGCGAAGTTGCTCTGGGTCACTCGGGACTGGGAGGTCTCAAAATTCATCTGTCAGCCAGCCAGTTCTCATTGCCAAGCAACAGAGCACCCTGGATCGAGGGCCTAGCAATGTCAAAGTCCACGTCACAGCCTAGATTGATATGCTCCCTCTTCTACCCTGTCTTGATTTTAGCATTCTTTTTCCCAGTATTAGGGGAGAAGGACAAGTCAAAGGTCAGCTTCAGTCCAAGTGTCCACGGTGCTCTCGGTGCCCAGGGTGTGTGTTGTCTGTGTTCCACTCCCCTGTAAACGTCGGTCCGTACTTGGTCCACTTATACTTGGTTTCCAGGCTGCCATTCACTTTGGTGGTCTCTGTGTTGGCAGAGCCTGAGCTGGTAAATTCCAATCCATTCTTGGGCCTTGTTTTCAAATCAATTTTATTAAGCCAAAGCCAGCCCTTGGTGAAGACATAGCCTTGGCAGACTTGCCGAGATCAGCATATGTGGGAGGCACAGCCATTTTCTTGGAGGTGGTGAGGCAGCTACACGGGGCTTGCAGCAAGAGCCTGGGAGCCCTTCCTGACATTCTTAATTTGCCAGCCTCAGCCACTTCAGCTGTGTTGACTTTATTTTTCATTCATACTTTATTTCTGTTAATACTGTTTTCTTCAAACAGTATTACATTGAGTTTTTCTGTAGTTGAAGATAATAAGATATAAGCAGAATGGTTTAATAAAGATTTTCCCCGGTAAGATACCTATGGCATTTCCAAGGAACTTCAGTGGGAGGAACAGTCTGTCTGCTAGTATAATTAGTTCCTGAGTCTTTGTAGTATTAGGACAGGCCAGTATTTCTGCAGCACCTGTTTGCTAGTTAAGACAAAACCCTAAAAACTTTTATAATGTTAACATTGCTAGACATGATTTAAAAGGAGATATTCAAGTGTCTACTCCAAGTGAAAGTTCAAAACAGTATTTTATAAATAATAGTTTAGAGGAGTGCAGAGAATGTATTTTGCCTCTTCATAGCAATTCTTTTGTTCGGTTTTTGTTTTTTTGTCACAGTCTTAAAGTTATTCCAAGCTGGCCTGGCACTTACTCAGTGCATAGCCCCAGAAAGCTGCAAACTAAAGGCAATCCTGACTCAGCCTCAGTAGTGCTGGGAGTAGAAACATGAGCCGCATGCAGTTTAGTCTTAATATTTTTGTGTGATATATCGAATGTGGCCTAGGTTTCTTGGCTAACATTGCCCTGCGTAATGGGCAGGTGTTTGGGGTATATACTGCACTGCTTACATGGATCACTGTGCTACCACTGGCTATCATCACCTGTCCTGGATACTATACCGATGATATAGGTCACTGTGACTCTTTGATTATATGGGTTGCTGTGATACCATTGTCCATTGCCTTTTCTGGAAAGCCAGTAGCCACTTCTCACTCCTAGTTTTAATCTTGATGATTGTTCTTTGTTCTCAGCCCATATAATGGTATACTGGTGCTTCTTGCCAGCACTGCTGCTGTTTCATGAGCTGCTGTGTGTTCACTTCCAGATCAATGCTCCCAAACATCTGATCTGCAGTGACTGCCTCCTGCAACTTAGCCTCTAACCACTCACCTGCGTGACTAGTATTCCCTGTTCTTGCCAGTGGGCAGTTAGTATGCAGCCCCTATTCTGTGACTGTCACCAACATGTACCTTAGGTGTTTGCTAAGCACCAGCGCTGACAGGCATCAGTGAGACCACACTAAACGAGCATCTGCCCTGAATTACAGTTGCTTGGAATGAGTGAAAGGCAAGCATGTAGCACCAGTGAAGAGGCACCGGTTGCTTGAGGACAGAGGGTAGTGAGCCTGTTGTGGAGGATGAGCAGAGTGCTAAGTGTGGTTACAGCACCAGGATGCCACTTGCTTAGAGAGCCATGGGTAGGTGGCAGTGTGTGTGTGCACTGATTGCTGGAGAAGCAGCTTTTTGGTATTTCATGACTGGTAGTTGTATTTCTAAGCTGTCCTTATAGAAGTCTTTGCTGCCCATAATGTAATGGAGGAGCCAGGTGAAAGCAGAAAAAACAGAGGGTGAGGTTGTCTTGAAGCAACATTTAGATAAGCAACATTGTGGTCCCTCTTTCTGCCAGGCACTGACGCTTTCATGTTGGCCCAAAGCCGGTGTTGGGGCATTCTTTTCTTCAAAGGTGTCTTATGTTTTCTCCTACATCTACACAGCAGTATGTCTTAGAGAAGGGCAGAAAGCAAGCATGGCAAACTGATTCACATAGAGCTCAGATGTCACATAGAGATAAGTGAATAGAATTTTGGTGTTGGTTGGTTTTGTTTCTTTGAGCTAGAGTTTCTCTGTGTAACCCTAGCTATCATGGAACTTGCTCTGTAGTCCAGGCTGGCCTGTAACTCGGAGATCTGTTTCCCAAATGCTGGGATTAAAGGCATGAACCATGACCATGAGTCTATAAATATAAAATTATTAAAAGAACTGTTTAGCTTCATAATACACATATACAAAGAAAAAATTAAAATGTCAGTCGATTTGATGATATGTATTTCTTATGGTTGCTTGGAATATACTTAACATATTCATAGAATCTTATGCTTACTGGGATCTTTAGTTTACTTTTGTTTGTTGTTGTTGTTTTGTTTTTTGAGACAGGGTTTCTCTGTGTAGCCTTTGCTGTCCTGGACTCACTCTGTAGACCAGGCTGGCCTCGAACTCATAGCGATCCTCCTGCCTCTGCCTCCCTAGTCCTGGGATTAAAGGCGTGCACCACCACGCCCGGTGTGGGATCTTTAGTTTTAAAGCTACTTAATAACACTACAGGAGGTTATACCAGAATTATTTTTAAAAATAATAAAATAAATCCATTGAAATAAAAATATTTGAAGCTAAGCCTGGTGGAATATCTCTATAATCCCAGACTTAGGAGGCTGAGGCAAGATTGTGACAAGTTTTTCATGGTTTACATACCAGGTTCCAGGCTAGACAGGGCTGCCTAGTGAGACCCTATCTCAAAAAAACAAAAAACAAACAAACAAAAAAAACCAAAACCAAAAACAAAAAACCACCAGAACAAAAAAAAATATATAGTGTACTACATAATATATTGCAAAACTGAAAATTACTCTATTAGAGGAAATATTGGCATATCATATGTTATCCAGAATTTGCATAATATATTATTAGTTACTCTTGCATTGTCATAACCAAAATACTTAAACAAGATTGAGAAGGAGGGCTTGTTTTCCCTCACATTTTCACAGGGTGCAGTCCATCCCGTGTGGGGGTTTGTTGTTTGTTTGATTTTTGTGCCTGTAATAAACACCATGACAAAAAGCAACTTGGGGAGGAAAGGACTTATTTCATCTGATAGGGGAGTCAGGACAGGAAGTCAAGGCAGAACTGAAGCAGAGACCACAGAGACGTGCTGCTTACTGAGCTGCTCTCGTGCTTGCTCAGTCTGCCTTCTTACACATCCCAGGCTCACTTGCTGGACCCTCCCACATCAGTCATCAGTAGAAAATGACCCTCAGACTTGCCTATCAGCCAGTCTAATGGAGACATCTTCTCAATTAAGGTTCCCTCTTCCCAAATGACTCTAACTTGTGTCAAGCTGACAAAAAAACTAACCAACACAATGTGAGAGGGAACTTGGGCCCTGGAGAACATGAGGAGGTTTTCGGTTATGGCACTTTGATCTCTTAATTTCTTTGTCTCTGAGATGCACATGATTGTAATCGTGCCAGTCACTTCGTTACAGTGTTGCATGCTGCGTTGCTGCACAGCGGGAAGAACATGGTTTTCCTCTCTGTGCTGTCTGTTGGCACATCATCCACTCTGCTCTCTGGGTATACCTGTGTGTACCTTTCTTTTCCTTGGAAAACTTGGTTTACCAGAGTTTTGGCTGCTAATGTTAGTTTTATGGTATATGAAATTCCAAGTAGAAATGGTTTGAAAACATCTCCACTGTTTCTAAGAATGGGGAGGTTAAGAATCCACTTCATATCTGTTAGGTCTGGAGTTGGGGACAGAGCGTGAATCTGCTCATGAGGTTTTGTGCTCCCAATGTAGTAACTGGTCATGAACCCGGTGGCATGGAGGGTGCTCCCTCCTCAGTGAGGGTGAGCATGGGTAGTGTCTGGTGATGGTCCTTCTGGGTGGCCACTGGAGATTTTTTTCTTTTTTCAATGTCTCTGTTTCTGTCTCTCTCTGTCCATCTGCCCATCCATCTGTCCATTAAAGCAAGCCTAAGAATTGGATAGCGTGATGTTCTCTTGATCCTTTATACAGCATTTTGGCCTTTTGTTTCTGTTGTCAGCATATCCCAGGAAAGGATTTTCTCTGAGAGAGACTAAGCTTACCCATTCACCCATCCAGTTGTTCCTCTGTAGAAGGTACAGCATCTTGATGCCACTGACCTCTCATGGCTGACCACCAGGCCCTCTGTTAACCTTCTTGCGGCATGTTGAATGGGTTAATAACTCATGAGGTCTGCTCACAAATTGAGTGCCTTTCTCAGCTATCCTTCAATTCTAAGCTTTTTATTTATTTATTTTGTAATGGCTCTTTCTGGGGGAGGAAGTGGAAGAGCAGTGCTGAGGTACCACTGAGCTACTCTGTCTTTGTTCTTTAAGCTGAAACAGCTAGGAAAATACCTGTAAGAATGCCATCTCTCTAGTTTTCTTCAGATGCCATGCTCTGACATCTGATTTCAAAGATCTAGATCTTTTCTGGTTGAACTAATTATTAATAGAGTTTTACTAAAAACCACACAGAATTTGGGATTAGTGTTTTTTCCCCTGCCCAATCAAAAGTGAGTAAACACAGACTGTAGACCTGGCTGTGGTTGGTGGTCAGTCAGCCCATGGCCTCTTAGTGATGGTTGAGTGAGTGCTGTGTGCAGACCAAGGGCTGTGCTCTGAAGTGCAGCCAGGTGCACCCTGCAGGCACATCCCTCCATTTGACTATATGCCCATCACAGAGCAGACTTCAGAGGAGGAGTCTCTGTGTGACCATGCAGAAGACTTTGCCTTTACAGTGTGTCTCTGGTGTATATTTTTGTAAAAGCCAAGATAATAGCTATTTCTTTCTGAATAATTAATTTGTAGAAATGTACTAAGTGCTCTGGAAATGCAGATACTAGAATAGCATTTCCTGTGGCCTGAGTTTTTAGAAAACTGCACTTCAAGAGTCACTGCATTTGTTGAACAACTTTGGAACTTCTGTGGATTCTCTGTGGTGTTACAAACGGTATTTATTCTTACTTCAAGAACTTGCCTCATTCTTGACTACTGCATGGTAGATAAGGGTTTTCCTTCCACAGCTGCATGCACAAAACTTAGAATTAGTTTAGCACTAGAGAGGTGTGTGCAAGGCTGTCCCTGTGTGTGGGCTTTCCAAGCAGGGTAAGACTCCGTGAGAAGTCATTTAACTCTCCTTTTGAGAGAGTGTTGACTTGGGCTGGGCTGTAGCTTACTGATAGAGCTTGCGTGGCATATGTTAGTGCCTGGGGTTCTTCCCAGCATCATAAAGATCAGTGAATAAAATAAAAGCATTAATTCCCGCATTCCAGATTGTTCTTTCCCAGATACCACATAAAAAATTTAAATGCTACTGAATTGCAAGGTTTGGAAGTTGATGTTTTTAAAAATACATGTAATATAATCCTAATTCCAGGAAAATCTTCTTTAGCATCTCTCATGGAGCAGTTTGTATTGGAGTCTTGTATTGGGGGCAGGGAAGCAGGAACAGCTTTAGGAGTGGGTGACTGTTGGCTGGGTGGTGACTGGAGGAGCTGTGATAGGGAGGGTGTGCAGCTGGTGCTAGCTAATAGAACTGCAGAAGAGACGGGGTCAACTAAAATGTCTCGTATGTCTTCTTATCTAAAGGGTCTTCAGTTTCTGAGCACAGTTTTAGTACAGCTAAATATCTTTAATAAGCCCAGATGTGACAAGAATTAGGACAGTGTTACAGCCGGGGACCTTTATAAAGTAAAGAAAATGCAGCTGCTGAAGACACTTAGGATGAAGCTGGAACTCTCTGCAGACAGAAGTACTGTGGAAAAGGAAAAGGAGAAGACTCTGAACCCCAGTGAACCCCAGTAAGAGTGCTCATCCATTGACCCCGGGGCACAGTGGATGGCCTCCCTGCAATGTTCTGCCTGTTCCTTGCCATACAACCCAGATGATGCCCTTTTGGACATTTGTCTTAGAAATCACTTATTTTCATACAGAAACATGTACAAATGTTTGTGAGTGAGTTTCAGAACAGCCAGGGCTATATAGAAAAACCCTAACAGGGGAAAGAGTAATCCTTAGTCTTAATTATCTTGAATGAAAAATTATTAAAATATCTCAGTTCATATGTAATTGTTTATTACTTTTCTTCTTACAGTCTAGATGAAGGTGTTCCATTTTTGCCCCTGCAGCAGCTTTGGGGCCATCTGTTATCAGCACCTCACTGTCTTTTATCCCAAGGGCTGTTGAAAGTGCTAGACTGCAGAATGGAGTGGGGCTGCTCCTGAAATGAGCATGGTGGGTTAGTGCTTGAAAATTTTATATGCATCTGTCCCACCTGTGCCCTAAGTATGACTCAGTTATGGATCTGAAGTGGTGGTGCAATCTTTGTGTGTTCTGAGTAACTGACCATTTGAAATGGATAGTGCTGCTAAAGTGACTGAAGCTAAGACGTGAGCATGGCTTGGCAATGGAGTTTGGCGACCACTTGTGGTGGAAAAATTACTCAGTCTTTTTCTTAGTGTTTTTTGTTTGTTTGTTTGTTTGTTTGTTTGTTTTTGAAAGGCTTTGTTGAGACCCTGTTTGGTGGCCAACCTGCCCTAGATAGGTTATATGATCCCCAGGCAGCTGTGAATGCAGTGTAATACTTAGAACATTGTATGTTTGGGAGAAGGGGTAATCTGATTGCATGGTTTTCAGGTTTGAATCTTGTAGGTGACAACAAAATTGTATGTCCTCCTCCTCCTCCCTCTCCTCTTCCCTCCCCCCCTCCTCTCCCCTTTCCCCTCTCCTCTGTCCTTTTTCCTTTCTTTTCCTCCTCCTTTCCCCCTCCCTTCCTTTCTTTCTTCTCTTGGGTTTTGTTTTGTTTTTGTTTTTGTTTTTTTTCAAGACAGGGTTTCTTTGTGTAACCTTGGCTATCCTGAACTTGCTTTGTAGCCAGGCTGGCCTGAAACTTATAGGGATCTGCCTGCCTCTGCCTCTGCTTCCCAGACTGCTGGGATTACAGGTGTGCACCACCAAGCCTGGCATCTTCCACAATTTTCTTACTGTGTAAAATATCAATTTTCATCCGGGCAGTGGTGGTGCATGCCTTTAATCCCAGCACTCGGGAGGCAGAGGCAGGCGGTTCGAGGCCAGCTTGGTCTACAAAGCGAGTTCAGGACAGCCAAGGCTACACAGAGAAACCCTGTCTCGAAAAACAAAACAAAACAAAACAAAAAGTCTTATCAATTTCTAAGCAATACCTTAACATTTTTTCTTTCTGAGACGAGTCTTACTGACTGAAGCTCTATGTTTTAGCTCAGCTAGCTAGCATTAAGTCCTGGGGCCTGCCTTTCTCCACCCTTGGCAATGCTGGAGTTACAGAAATGCACCACCATGCCCAGCTGCTACACAGGAACTGGGGACCCAGCCTCAGGTCTTTATGCTTATATATAAGCACTTTACCACTTAGCTGCCTCATCCACCCTGATAACCTTGTTTTTAAAATGCTGAAACTCAAGCCGGGCATGGTGGCCCACACCTGTAATCCCAGGTCTTGGGAGGCAGAGGCAGGTGGATCTCCATGAGTTTGAGGCCAGCCTGGTCTACAAAGCGAATCCAGCATAGGCAAGGCTACACAGAGAAACCCTGTTTCGAAAAGCAAACACAAACAAACCCTCCGCACTCCATAAGCGCTCCTTCCCTCACTCCTCCCACCCTCTCATTCCACCCTGTCTGTAGCGCTGTCTGCTCTAGATTCTTTAGTTTAGTCGCACAGTAATTTGTCTTATTGGGACTTCTTATTTACTTAATATAATGTTCTCACAGTTCATTATGATGGAGCAGGTGTCCAGAGTTCCTTTCTTTTTCAGGCTGAATGCCACTCCATATTTGTGTAGTTTAATGCATTTGTTGAGGATTTCCTATGTCCCAGGCACAGAGCTGGTTGACAAGATACTAAAAAGAAAGAAATATGGTTACAGTCCTCCAGGAACTCGTCTTTTCCTGTATTAACCTATTTCTAACTCAGCCTAAAAATTGAACACAGACTGCAGAGATGGCTCTATGTTTACGAGCACTTGCTGTTTCTGCAGAGAATGGGATTTCCGTCCTGAGCACCCACATTGGGTGGCTTCCAGCTGCCTGCACGGCTAACCCCGAGGGATTCAGCACCCTCTCCTCTGTGTGGCTGTGCACAGACACATATATAATTATTTTTTTAAACAAAGACGAACAATTGGGAAGGAACCATCAGGGTGGAGCGAGAGCTTCTTCTTAAGCTGGTGGAGAGTCAACTGAGAAGTGACAGTGACTGATGAGCAGCTCCCTGCCATGGAGAAGCAGGCAGCAGGGAGGATGCACTGCCCAGCTGGGTACTAGGGGCAGGCGCCCAGGCCTGGAAAGCAGCACAGCAGGTGGGACAGGGCTGCTGTCTTCCACGGCAGGGTCAGTGTTTCCTCCTGCGCTCCTCTGGAGCTCTCACCTACTCTTTCTCTCAGCTGAACTAGATGCAGAGCATACACAGAAGGCCCTAGAAATGGAGCACACCCAGCAACTGAAGTTGAAGGAACGGCAGAAGTTCTTTGAGGAGGCCTTCCAGCAGGACATGGAGCAGTACCTGTCCACGGGTTACCTGCAGATCGCAGAGAGACGAGGTGAGCGGGGCTCTTCCAGGCGAGGCTGCCTAAGGTGGAGGGTGTGGTCCTCGGTGGTTAGACCCCAAATCAAAGTAACCGCTTGAGATGTCATTGTTTTGCCTCTTCCTTTAGTTGTAGGTTCTAGTTGAAAAATTAAAAAGTAACGTCATACAATTAAAAGCAAAATTATGCTCATATAGAATTTTGAAGAGTGTTTTGTTGTTTTAATGTGTTCAGGATCTACCGATGGCCTCAAACTTACTAGGCAAGTATTCGACTGAGCCAGGAGATGGGGGGGAATAATCCCTATAATTAATAGCGTGGTCCTTTCCTGTCTATTGAGTCTATTTATGTCACTGGTATCAAACTCAATATCTTTGTAGCTGACTTTTAAAATATCATCAGAGAGCTTTTCCCCTAGTATTAAAAATTCTTTGAGGGGGGCGGGCGGGCAGCAGGGAGCAAGGTATGATGGCACCCGCCTTTAATCGCAACACTTAAGAGGCAGAGGCAGCCGAATCTTTGTGAGTTCGAGGCCAGCCTGGTCTACAAAGTCCAGGACAGCCAAAGATACACAGAGAAACCTTGTCTCGAAAAACAAACAAGCAAAAATTCTTTGAGGGGCTGGAGATAGAGTCATTGGTAAAATGAGTGCTTTGCTTTGTATGCTTGATGCTCCTCAGGATAACCACGGAGATTGGAAGAAATAGAAAGTGTTTTTTAAGGGAGAACGTACCATAACAGAAGTCATCCTTTGGTATTTGGTTCCAGGACCTCCTCCATGGAGACCCAAATCCCTGGAAGCATAAATTCCTTATATATAGTGGCATACTGTATGTAACTTATGGCATCCCCAGGCACTGTCAAGCATCTTGATGCTACTTAGATTTCCTGCAGCGTAAGCCCATGTCCACAGTTAGCCTGTGCTGCTTAGAGAACAATGGGTGGAAAGCAGTTTTGGTACATGTTTAGTACAGACCTTACTTTGTCCTCCACTCACAGTTATGTATTCTAGTACCTTCTCCAGTTGATTGGTGGTGTGAGGAATTGCGTCCAGGCTCCCTCTTGTCTTTCCTGAGAAACTGTCTCCCTCTGGAGGTACAGCTGGGGTGGACAGGGCAGCTTGTGTTTTCCCTCTGGCAGGAACTATACAATCTGCCCAGCAGCATATAGGCGAGTTGAGGCTTCCTTGTCAGAGGCCTGCCATCACTTCTGTACCCTCCCTCTCTTCCATCTCTGTGGGCTCCTTCTCTGTGTTCCCTGCTTTCCCAGTCCTGCTCCCCCTCACTTATCTGTCACTTCTTTCTTCCTTGTCATCCAGCTGGATATCCCCATCCAGAGAGGCTACAAGAAAATGAGGAAGGACAGTTTTGCAGGGAGACTGCTGCCTCAGAATGTGCTCGTGGTCACAAAGTTAGCTTTATTAAACTGGTGGCTAGCCCAGGCCCGATGTTAACATTTCTTTCTCAAGACTCTGCTTCTTGCCAGTTAAACCCACTAATCCAGAAAGGCCAGGAGTGTTTCCTCAGAACATGGCATTTGGTAACTCGGTGCTAGGGTGGCCTGTGCAGTGGCCCGCTGAAGCTCCTGTGGGGCAAAGGGGAAACTTTGTGCCAGCAGTTTGCCAAGTACCAGAGAGAGCAGTGGTTCTCAACCTTCCCAACACTGAGACCCTTTAACAGTTCCTCATTCTGTGGTCACCCTCAACCATAAAATTATTTTATTGCTACTTCATAGCTGTAATTTTGCTGTTATGAATTGTAGTGTAAATATCTAATATGCAGGATATCTGGTATGTGACCCCCCCAAAGGAGTCTAGACCCCACAGGCTGACAGCTGTTGATATAGGAGGACTTAAAGCACACCTTACAGCGGAGGCTGATACTAGCATGCAGCATGGCTCATGCAGGAGATGGTTTTCTTCTTGGCCTGTAGGCAGCCCTCTGTGTTCTTTCTTGTGACCAATATTGGTGTCTTAGGGTTTTATTGCTGTGAAGAGATACCATGACCACAGCAACTCTTATAAAGGAAAACTGGGGCTGGCTTACAGTTCAGAGCTTTAGTTCATTGTGGCCATGGCAGTGTGCAGGCAGACATGGTGCCAGAGGAGGAGCTGAGCAGGCAGCAGGAGGAGCCTATGTGTCACACTGGGCATAGCTGGAGCATAGGAGACTTCAAGGCCCACCCCCACAATGACATATTTTCTCCAACAAGGCCACATCTATTCCAACAAGTAAGTCCCTATGGGCCAAACATTCAAACACATGAGTTTATAGTGGCCATACCCATTCAAACCACAGTCTGGTATCTTTTCATATATTTATATTTAATTAACTTTATTTGTACTTTGGTGTGGGAGCATGCTAGGCAAAAGCTCAGACTACACCTCTAGTCCTTGGTTTATCTTACAAAGGTACTAATCTTGTCTTGCTTGGGTCACAGGCCTTGTGACCTCCTCTAACCTTAATTACTTGAAAGTCTCATATTGAAATACTCATATCGTGGGTTAGTTAGCATTTCAACAGATTAATTTGTCCATACAGATATACCCACCCTAGCGAAGCTGCCCTTTGTACTGGAGAATAGACTCTGACAACATTGCAAGAACTCTTTATTCCTGAGAAATTTAACTCCACCCTGTTCAGTTTGGCCTAGCACATCTTCAGTGTGTGTTTTGAGGCCAAAGAAGACAAAGAGGGAATAACAGCGTCCCTAAGATGCTTCTGTATTGTCAGGGAGACATGAACATACAACCTTGTGGGATGCTGAGCAGAAGCTTTTGGGTCTAAAGGACCCAGGTCTTGCTGCACTCTGAGGCTCCCAGAGCCTAGTGCACGATCAGGAGAAGGCACACAATAGCTCCTTGCTGTGCACAGCAGTGTTCAGGGGGCTAAGCATTGTGACTGGGAACATCTCAAAACTAATTCTCTTCACGTTGCCAGAACATGTTTGGATATTTTTTATAATTAAAAAATTAAATTACAAAAAGAAACCAGGAAGGCATTGGCAATATGTGTATCTTTCAAGGAAGCACTACAGAAGAAAACTGCCTTTGCCGTCTGAGCAGTAATAGTCAGGTACCTTAGCTTTGGAGACTGCTACAGACTTCCTACCTGGACAAACACCCTACACTTGAGGGATCTTCATATCAGTCAGCATAAAAACCTGTCTCTGGTGGGTGGGCATTTTGGACTCATTCCATGAGATCAGACATAGCAGTCTGAACTTTTCTTCATTTCAAAAATTTGAGTTACTCCATAGAACTTTGTATCCAGAAATGTGCCAGGAGAAAATGCAAGTCCAGCTGTGACCTCAAGAGCCATATTGAGGTTGGAAGCCTGTGGTACAGGGAGCAAAAGCAGGCTCCGGGGCAGGCCATTGCAGACCTGCAGTTCATAGTGTGTTAATGCGGGCCTCACTGGCTGCAGAAGGTCCCCTGCACCTGACATGATCTCTCAGAGAAACATCTTTGATTTTGTGTGTCCAGGTGTCCTGACCTCCAGGTTTTGGTCAGATATCCTGGGAGATGGTCTGCTGTGGCTGATACCTAGATCCTTACTCCAGGTTAGATTTCAAGTTTTTTAAGATCTCTGCTGGCTGACTGACAGATTAAGTCCCAGGAGCTAGGCCTTCCTGTACCCTGTTAGACTCCGCTCTCTGACGTTCAGGTGCACTGAGAATGAGGTAAAGGCATGTGCCCTGTGAATGCTCACAGCCAGCTTAGGGAAGGAAGGAGCAGATGAAAATGCGGTCACACTTGAGCCCAGCACAATTGGTTCTAACACAAAGCTACCAGCTATGGGAGTCCCTTGTAGAACTCTGGATTATTGTGCTTACTATTGGTTTTCACCTTAATTAGAAAGTGTTTTCGATATTTACCAAGAGGCACATTTTAATATTTGCTGTAGATATTTTTTAAAATGTTATAGAAGCCAGGCGTGGTGGCGCACACCTTTAATCCCAGCACTCAGGAGGCAGAGGCAGGTGGATCAATGTGAGTTCGAGGCCAGCCTGGTCTACAAAGTGGGTCCAGGACAGCCATGATAACAAAGAGAAAACCTGTCTTGAAAAACCAAAAAACCCCTCCAAAAATGTTATAGACTATTTCAGGATACAAAGCCATAAATAATGTCAGTGTCCATGAATTCCTCAGTATCCATAGTAGAATAAAATTTCACCAACCCATTCAGGCCTCTGTGCCACTTTCATGATTGTGGTGGTTTGAAAGAAATGCCCCCCATGGAGTCATGCTTGGTAACCAGGGAGTAGCACTATTAGGAGGTGTGGCCTTGTTGGAGGAAGTGTGTCAGTGGGGACAGATTTTGAGGTCTCAGATGCTCAAATCAGACCCAGTGTGGCTCATAGTCTCTTCCTGCTGCCTTCAAATCCAGATACGGAACTCAGCTACCCCACCAGCACCATGTCTCCCAGCATATGACATACTCCCACCATGACAGTAAAAGACCAAACCTCTGATCTGTAAGCCAGTCCCAATTAAATGTTGTGGTCCTGGTGTCCTAGGACAAGGATGATGTCCACTTCCTTGGAGTCAACTCAACCCTATCAGTGACTAGCATTCATGGTGCATCTCGAGCATCTTGACCCCCAAGCATGAGGCAGACACACACACTCACACACACACTCACTCAAACACAAAAAACTGTGTGGTGTGAGACTTTTAAAACCTCAAAGTCCACCCACCTCCAGTGACACATCACGTCCAACACCACACCTCATAATCCTTCCAAGCAGTTTCACCAACTGAGAAGCAAATATTCAAATACATAAGCCTATGGGGGGGCGGGGCATTCTCATTCAAACCACCACGCAGGCAAAGTACCTTCCAGCACCATGAATACTAGCCAGTAGGGTTGAAGATTCTAGTTGGGCAGCAGCTTGACTTGTCAGTGTTCGGTGACATTCGTGGTCTCTTCAGCAGTAGAGCCTTACCACCAAGCTGTGGAAGGTAGCCGCTGGCCTTTGACAACAAGTTGTTTACTGTAGCTCTACCTTGTCTTCCTTTCACTGAGGCTGGATGTTGACTTTCACAGTTCTTATACACAGTATTTCTCCAGATGACTGGCTTTGGCAGTCTTATGTTTTAAACCTGTAACTACAGATTAGGACACGCCACTGTGATTTTTATAAGAGTTACATTTCATTTAGTAGTTGAACTTACGTCAGAACAGCATCAGTTTAGTCTTCTAGTCCAGTGTCAGCTGAGTCCTGGATACAGAAAGCTAGACTCCACCCACCTCACTCCCATTACCATGTCTGTTCTTGTTTCAAGTTCAGTATACTTAGTCTCAAGTCTGAAATTGCAGTGTTCCTAAAACTCACAAATGACCAAATTTTTTTTTTAATTTATTTTAATTTTATTTTATGTGCATTGGTGTGGGGTGTCAGGTCCCTTGGAATTAGAATTACAGACAGTTGTGAGCTGCCATGTGGGTGCTGGGAATTGAACCCGGGTCCTTTAGAAGAGCAGACAGTGCTCTTAACCACTGAGCCATCTCTCCAGCCCATGACCAAATTTTTTGAATTCAGCATTGGGTCACATCACCACACATTATCCTGAGTGGATGAGCACACCCTAGACCCTATGGGACCCCTTGCTAGTGTGTTCTAGTGTTTTGCTTATGTTTTCAATGGAAAATGTACCAAAACATCCTTAGTTCTCAAACACTTTCCATATCACTGATCATAGACTTTGCTTTGGCAAAGATCAGTTTTGTTGGTTTTGGAGTTTTGTTTTGTTTTGTGGAGATAGGGTTTCCTGTGTAGCCCTGGCTGTTCTGGACTCGCTTTGTAGTTCAGGCTGGCCTTCAACTCACAGAGAGCCGCCTGCTTCTGCCTCCCGAGTGCTAGGATTAAAGGCGTGCACCACCACGCCTGGCAAAGATCAGTCTTTGTAGGCAGGAATGACAGTACATGCCAGTGCTCCCAGCACTCAGGCTTGGCAGGAGAGCAGAATTTTCTTTGGGCATCTTTATTTTTTTGGTTAGTCATCAAAGAGGAGGTACATTAGCATTCCCCCTAAAAGGATGGGTGGATGGTTTTATTCTCCCAATTTTTAGTTTTAATACCATAGTGATCAATACAGCTCTAAGTTCTTTTGACACATGCACACTTCCAGTATTTTGGAGGCTGAGGCAGGAGAATCACATAACTGGAGTTTTTAGGTGGGATCTTAATGTGTGTATATACCCTAAGTGGCATGGAACTCAGTCTTGTCTTAGCCTCCCCTATGCTGAGATTGAAGGTATGATAGCCACCAGGCTAGGTTTAGTTCATTTCCCTATGATCAGCTTGGCCTTGTCCTGAAAATCCAACAGATCCTTTTCCTTGCTGAGGTCAAAGTGTAGGCTAGAAGAAGACTGCTGAAACCACAAGCACCCACCCCCAAGAACTCCACTGAGCATCAGTGCCTAATGGAGTGCCACTCCCTGCCCCACCCCAGTAGCTATGGAAGCAGCAGATATGTATGTTCAAGCCCCCACCCTGCCCAAGCTTACCCTGCTGGCTCAGAATGACCTGTCAGAACTGTCTGCTTTACCTACAGATAGATCATGCACTTTAGTGAACTTGGATGTTTGTAAGCACCGCTCTGTCTGTCGTTGTGGGAGTGGCTATGTGTGCTCATGTCACACTGTGGGGAATTTCCTACCTTGCTCATTCTCATCCTCAACTTGTGCAAGGCTACATTTCAGTGGTAAACTTAGTTATCTGGTCCATCTTAGAAGCCTTTCTGACACTGGTGTTGTTTTTGTTTGTGCTGCCCTTCACTTTGTAGGGATCTCCTTGTCTCTGAAGCCAAGTTCATAATACATCCATCCAGAACAGCTAGCATCCTAGGCCCTAGCTCACTCCTAGGATTACTTTCTTGGCTGGTGGTTGGGAGGTGGCTAACCAGTCCTAAGAGGCGTCCTGCCTTGGGCACTTGTGACCCTGTCTCCTACTGCTTGTGAGCTGCTGCTCTCATTCTACCAGCATGAAAGTGTCCATTGCAATTTTGGTACTGCTGGCCTAGGACGGAATTCCCTTGGCTTCCTACTGACCCTTCAAAACAGCTCCTACCTATCCTGCATATTACAGGAGCACCCTGTTCCAAATAGCAGCTACAAAAAGGGGCTGAGGACAAAGGTAACAGGTTAAAACTGGGACTTCACTTGGTGATGGCAAAAGCTGGGAGAAAATAGTATGATTAGCCTAATAGTGATAAAACTCACCATTTAATATGAAAAGCAAAAGGTGTAATTTCTTTTCTTCTCAGAGCCCATGGGCAGCATGTCATCCATGGAGGTAAATGTGGACATGCTGGAGCAGATGGACCTGATGGACATCTCTGACCAGGAGGCTCTAGATGTCTTCTTGAACTCTGGTGGAGATGACAGCATTGTGCTATCCCCTGGTTTGGGTAAGAGTTGTGGCCAGACCAGTGTCAAACCTCCTCAACCCAACTTCCAAGAATCCATTTTTCACTTATAGGAAGTAGAGTGAGGCAAATAAATACATGCAGCATCTTAAGTACCCCATCCCACTGCCTCCATGAGCAGGGCACAGAGATAGGGCTGCATTGGACTGTTAGCTCTCCTGTGTAGCTCACGGTGTTTTCTGAGCTTCTGCCCCTTCTTTTCCCCCAGGAGTGTGGACTCCAATTTTGTTCCTTTTGTTTGTATACCACTACACAGCCAATTTTGTAGCTTCTTCCATATGGAGGCAGCCCTCAGGCCTCGGGGATAGGCCACAGTACTGACCTAACCCGCCCCCTCCTCCTCCCAGCCCTCTTCAGAGCTAAGAATGATTTAGTGACTAGTTGTGCGTAAAATCTTAATTCCTTGTAAAATTGGGTAATTGCTAATGGCTAAATAATTCTGAGTTCCAGTATATAGGAAATGAAGGAGCTAAAGGGTCATTTAGGTTATCAAGGTTTGGTGCATGACCTGAGCATGTGCCCTTTGCCTTTTCTTGGTCTTTTCCAGTGTCACAGTACAGAATAGGTGGTCAGCCAGCTTGTTTACCTGTGGCTTCTGCTGAAAGAGAAACTAGGCTGTGGGACAAAAGGCAGCCCTGTAGGTAGGCAGGCCTCAAACAGTTGTCCTTGATGGCAATCCCAATCAGATTCTTGCTACTTTCTTCAACAGAGCTGGAATCCAACCCCCGTCAGAATGAAATGACTCCTCCGATTCCAAATCCCTCAGAATCAGCACTCCAGCCACCTGCCTCACCCTCTGCCTGCACTGACCTGGACACCGCTGATGCTCCCCTCGTCCAGTCTGATGAGGAGGAGGTGCAGGTGGACACTGCCTTGGTCACATTACACACGGACAGAAAGTCCACTCCAGGTGCCAGTGATGACAGTGACCAGTGTGACTCAACTCAGGACATTTAAATGACTTGTCAGCTGTGTGCAAGATCCTCCTGCACAGCTTAAGAGTTTTTTGATGTTATATACAATTGCTAATGGTATGTAAGAACCATTAGAGAAGAGCTCACAATAAAGCGTGTGGATTAAACAGTAAGCCACCGGTGAGTATGTGGGGTTGTACAGAAAGGCCTCTGCTTTGATAGGTACGTGCAGCTGATATGACCAAGAGTTCTTAAAGGAGCACAGGTATGGATGGCCACTGAGAGAGATAGGACCTGGGCCAGGCTATGTGGGCTCCATTCCCTACCTTAACAAGGGGGGAAAAAGAAACTTCATTATCATGTAGTTAATAGTGTTCAAAGGGATCTGAAAACCTGAATTCTGTATACATCATCATCATCGAGCTAGAACCTTTATCAATACTGGAACACGTGGGCCTCAGCAGAAATAAACTTAGGCCAAAACAGTCTTGCTTGCTCTTCTACAGGGAAGGTGCTCCTATCCCCACTAGAGTCACAGCATTGAGCGGCACACGAGATACCTCAGCAGCTCCACTCCCTCGCCAGAGAGAGGCCCTGCAGCCTCTGCCACACTGCGCAAAGAAAGCCCATGCCCTTCCCTCACTTTCCACAAGACAAACAAGATGTCCAAAAAACTCGTTTTTTATTATTAAACCTTGTAGTACAAACCTGAAAAGTAAACAAAGAACTGGCAATAAACCACACGGAGCCCTCCCTGAGGGAGGGGTGCAGAGCAGCGCTAATAAATTAAATGTCAAACTGTAAGCCATAGGCGAAAGTTTACTGTCAAAAAGAGGGAAAAGTACACAGCAAGGCCATAAAAACTGGACAACCACATTGGAAAACACTCGACTGTTATGTAATCGTTAAATATTCCAAAACAGTTCAGTCTTCTGCAACAACAACCACCAAAGTGGATCCTAGGACGTTCCTGGCAGTCACCACTGGCAAGCTCAGTGCAATATGGGTAGCTACGGACTGATCCAATTATGCAACAAAGAACAGCTTGTGAAAACAGTTTCCCTTTTTTATTCCACACATACTGTACACACAACCGGAGAAGGGCAACAGCTACTCCATTACCATGTTTTGTTGTTGTTGAGTGATGTAAGCAGCACTTATAAATGTTACAAGAAAAACCCTGTAAGCATCCAATCCAGCCGATGAAGAAACTGAAATGTAAGGCTTTTCTTCATCTTTTCTTACCCCTCCCCTCCCCCCACCAAGAAAAGGCTCAAGTATTTAAAACAATTTACAGGAGTATGTACAAAAGGGATGGGATTATTTTTTTTCTTTTTCTTTTTTGTTAAAACATGAAGAGAAAAAATAGACAAGATGAGTACAGATGTATTTTCACATTCAAAAAAGAACTGCAGACTTAGTGGCTCTAAGTGTGTTTGAAACAAAGATTAATGCTGATGTGTGAGTGAAATAAGCAGAGAGATGGAGGTGGAATGTCAGGAAATTGCACGTGGATGACAGGGAAGCACTTACAGTCAACTACTGTTTCCTCCTTTCCTCAAGGATGCTATTGAAGGGTTTTTTCTTTTTCTTTTTCTTTTCTTTTTTTTCCTTTTTTTTTTTTTTGATAAAGTAGCCAACAGCACCAAAAAAATAACAATGGATTTCCTAATGAAATCAGGCACAGGTCTCCCTCAGTGACCCTCCAAGGCAGGCAGTCTTAGTCTTCGTCCTCTTCTTCGAACGGATGCATAGTGATGTGCTGGTATGAGAACCTAGTCACGCAAACCTCACATTTTGCCGTCAGCTGCCATAACTGCCCAGCCAAACAAATGGGGCTCTCTGGTTCCAAAAGTTACAAACTCCCCTTGCACATGACAGAAGAAAAGACAGCCAAAGTAAAGCCATTTCAAGTTTCTTTTTTTCCGTGTATATGTGTGTGCGCGTATGTCTTCTATCCCTTTTCCAATCTAGAAAAATCTGCTCGTGTGACTGATGATTTTAAAATTTGTTCTCCAAACTTCACCCTCTTCAAAAAGGGGTTAAAAAGCCTTTATTCCCCAACAGTTAACAAACAAAACAAAAATAAAACAAAAAGGCTTTTGTCAGCCACAGGGCGATACAAATTAATACAGCCCCTCAAGGGTTTGTAGACAGTGAGTGTACGGCAGCTTCCAAACCTGACTGCAGTATCTAGCTATCTACGTACAAAAACTTGAACAGTTTAATGCTAAAACAAAATCAGTTCTCTAAAACCAGAAGAAATTCTTCTTTAGAGCTAGTGCAAAGACAGCTTGTATCCTACAGCAAGTACTCCAAACTAGAATATAGTAATTACAAAAAATATATAAGTGACCATGGGTTCAATGTCTTCATGAGGATGGCAGCCGAGATGGCGGCACGTCCACGGTCGCTCTCTTGCGGGGGCCTCTTTTTGGTGTGGGTTTGTTGAGACAGTTCTCAATGCTGCCGTGTTTGCCAGACACTTTGCCACATATCTGGTTGACCAAACTGATGATCTGCTCCTGCCAGGGGGGACAGACAGACAACATGAAGTTAGTGCAGCAAAGGGGTCACAAGGACCAAACCTTAACCTTATAAAACAAGGGGTACTGGGCATTAGCAGGCTCTCCAAATAGCTCTAGGATTCAGGGAAACAGGACTTGTGAGTGGACAGGATGGGGCTGGGGAGACTGCTCAGATGATGAATGTTGTGGCCTCCCTCTTACAGTGCCCACTACTGTCAAACAACATTTCAGCACCAGCTCTGGGGACCTGACACCTTTGGCCTCTAGAGTACTTGCATTCACATGTAGATACCTGCCCTCCCCGAACTCCCTTAAATGCCTGTCCTACAAAGGAGAAGCAGCTCCCTCCTAGCCTGGCCCTGTTTCAAATATGTGAGGGTACTGTAGAAGCTGTTGAAGAGATAACTGCAGCAAGTCTAGAAGTTAAGAACAGTGTCCAGATCTCAGACAAACTACGCCAACATAGCTGAGGAGAAAATAGAATGGCCAGCCACATTTGCTGACAAGGCACCTGCAGTCAAGCCTGCTGCGCTTGGGACTATGTAAAGTTCTCCATCAAGTCAGTTGGCTCATGTAGTTCACTCTGCGCTAGAGGAACAGCCACATCCCTATACTTTACCCAAAAGAACCATTCATCTCTCTACCAAAAAGTATCCATAGGTGGGTGTGGTGGCCCACACCCTGCTCACAGCTCTAGAGAGGTTGAAGCAGAAGGATCTGCCTGGAACAAACTGGAGGAATGTCTCAAAAACCAGAGAATACAGGCTAGAAGCCCAAATGCCCAGCACAGTGTCTGAGCCCCAACAGTGAGGAATGGAAGCAGCCTGGACAAAAGATCCCTGGGGTTCACACAGTCAAGCTATAGAAGGCTGTGAAAATCTAGCACCTGCAGATCTGCCTCCTTGTGCAAACTGCCTGGCTGTCTTTGGGCAGCCAGGTTCTGTCAAGTGGCCTGGTATCCCGAAAACTCAGCTCTTCCTGGGGGCTTCACAACACGTTTAAGAGTGACTAGCTCCATGAGGGCTTGAACTAAGAGCCTGCATTGATATACAAACTACATTTTGAATCAAACTCGTTGAACTCAAATGAGAACTGGTACTGACTCCCTTTACTTCACAGTAAGCTTCTGGCAGAGGGAGAAGCTGCATTTTTTCCCATATACACTAGCTGACTTCCCGACTAGTCATCAGACCAGATGTGCTGGTGTTCTCTCAGGACTTTGGTCACAGAAAATGTTGATCTACAGAGACAGGTGACTTCCTACCCCACTACTTGGCTTTTGAGCTGCCCTGATGAGATGTGCACATTCCCTGGCCCTGCCTGCTGCTGACAACTCTGTGCCCTAGCTGGGGGCTTTCTTTGTAAGAAGCTTATGGTGCAGGAGGCCAGACAGTAACTCCTACTCATTGCTCGGATTTAATTTTAAGTACATTGTGACACTTACTGTGACAAAGTACAGAAGTTATTGCCACTGAACAAAAACGGGTGCAAATAGACCTACTTTCTGCTTTCCGACCTTTTAGCTCAGATATGAGTCTGACCTATACTTGACCCAGCCTCAGCAAGCCTGGAACAAGTATGCAAAGGCCTTGAATGCACTAACTGTCTACCTGATCAGGCTTCAAAGAGCACAGCCAAGGAGAGAAGTTGAGGGAAGCAGAAGATTCTGTTACCAGCATTAGGACTAGAAGGCAGATCATGGGAGCACATGGGTGATGTGCTGCACAGCCAGCCAGAGCTGGGGAACACACGGTGATGACGGACACTGTCCAAAAGATGGTGCCCAAACAAGGGCACCAGGCTGCCAAATGTGTAACATCGGCCAGACCAGGATCAGCACATCCCAGCACAGGACTGCAAACTGTAGTCCAGAGATCGGTGTACTGCAGCCTGTGAAAGCCCGGGGATGGCTGCTTGAGATGTTCTCCAACCCAAAGGGAGGTTAGAAGGACCTCAAAGACCAAAAGCAGGCACAGAGCAGAATGAATCTGAATAATACTGGGAGTATGCAAAGCAGTGAAGTGTACGTGCAACATCACAGATGCTAGAAGACCAACTCAGATGCTAAATGGTGCTGTAGTAGTGAGTTGGTCTATTTGGACTGGGGTTCCATTATAACATTTGTTCTCAACCTGTGGGTCACAAACCTCTTTGGAGGTCAAGCAACCCTTTTACAGGAGTCTAATGTCATATATCCTGCATATCAGACATGACATACATTATCATTCATGACAGTAGCAAAATCAGTTAGCAACAAAAATAATGTTATGGTTGGGAGTCAGTCAGTACAGTATGAAGAACTGAATTAAAAGGGTTAGAACATTGGGACTATTGGGAACCACTGATTCAGAAAGTGAGGTGAATGCAATGTGTAGGACTGTATGTAGAATCCAAAAGCAAGAAAAAAATGTATGGAGCTGAAGGAAGAGACAGTGTGGATCCCACATGGGCAGGCGTGTGGAGCCATATTCCAGGGCCACCGGGAAGTTAGGCTCTCATTCTAAAGCATTCAACTATGCACACAGGACATGGAACCAGCGGTGAGTAAGTAGCAGCCATGGGTAACAGCTGGTCTCCACATCATGCATGGAGCATCATCATCACCACCACCACCACCACCACCACCACCACCACCACCACCACCACCACCCCCACCACCACCCCCACAGCCCCAGCACTGAGTCAGTGCTAATTTCAGAGGTGCAGAAACATGTTCACCACATCAGGCTGCAAGGCAGGCAGACACGATCTGTTCCCTGCCCTGTCAGCACACAGTCCACAGCAAAGAAAATCCCCTCTACATACCTCCTGGCTATACAGACAAGGAAAGGGCAGGGGATGCAAAGTATCTCATGAGGTTGCCCTCTATTCTAGGACTAGAACCCAGGCCAATCACAGTAGTACTCCTTGCTTTAGCAACTAGGGCAGTGTAGACCTGAGAACCCATACTATTCACTTAAGGCCTGCTGGCTGGCTAGCATTTGCCAGTGGCTGTACAAGATCAGGAGAAGCAAGGTATGATTTAGTAGATGGAGGAAAGGCCGTTTGTTTTAAAAAAAAAAAAAAAAAAAAAGGCAATAGGCTCAAAAGAGCAATGCCACCTTTAGGGTATCCCAGCAAGGAACACAGGCAAAGACAGAAGTCACCTGGCTAGGAAAGTTGGCAACCATATTGCTGTATGCTGAACCACCCACGGGGGAAGAGTGCTCCCAGAAAATGGCCTAGGAGGCAGCTTTCTCTGACCTACACTGAACAGTTTCTAGAGCCACAAGAAAATGCTCTGTGCAGAGCTTGAGTAGTCTGAAGGCAGAATGTAAGGTCATGGCAAGGTCAACAGCTCTGGAGGGCCAGGCACCTTCTGTGCAAGAAGCAAGCTTGCTGAATAGACACAGAAATCTGGCAGAGGCTATGTGAACAGGAGAACATGGAAAGACGTTGGGAAGGCAAAAACAGTGTGTAGATTGAGCCAGACACACTGAGCACAATTCAAGCTACCATACATTATCTCCAGTCTAGAGTCTCCACCCTGCATAGCATGGCTAGGCCTGAGCTAATAATGTCATCTGGCTAGGGAGGGTTCTGTGGCACTCAAGGGCCCTGCCCAAGTCACAGCTCACCTCATCATAGCGGTACATCAGCTTCAGCCCACGGCAAGACTTCTGTTTCTCCACATGGCGCAGCGCACACTCCAGGCAGAATACAACATTCTCATTCTCCTGTACCACCTGTAGAAAAAGGGTTCAGGAAGGCCTGTTCACACATCTGGCCAAGCCAAGGGTAAGTGACTCACAACAGTACAAACTGATGAGCCACAGGGCCTACAACTAGGGTAAGGTGGCAAGAAAGGAGGAGCCCTCAGTGGTTGTCATGAGCAGTGCACATTGTTAGCATGAATAAAACACCACCAACATTCATCTTTATTGCCAGCCTGACGGAATTTAGAATCACCTCTGGGTATGTATTAAGGTCACAAAGTCTTAAGTGCATGTGAGCACTACCATCAAATGGAGTGAAGCCCTGAGCAGAATTAAAAGGGGCGGGGGATAGGGGGAGGTTTCCAGGAGTAAATACAACTGCCCACTGTGGCCAGCTGACTCATGGTCCTCTTACCAAACTGTAAGGAGGCAAGGACCTGTATGTAGCCCTGAGATGGGCTGCTGTTGGGGACCATGGTGGGTCTAGACTAAACTCAGACTTACCATCGAGAGGTAGCACAAATGCTGGCATATCTGGCACCTCCTCTCTGACGTTTCCAGCTGCAGCCATTTTCGAGGCTTTTTCTTCCCATCCGCCACAGTGCTGTTGCCATCGTGGCTGCCATAGCGTGCGGAAGAGTGAAGGCCAGCCTCAAACAACTGCCTGCGCTGCCGCAGCTCTGTATCCCTGTGCAGGTAGGTAAGTGAGGGGCACCATGAAATGGTTGCATGCCTATAATGGTCACCTGCTCCCCTTTCAGAAGACATGCCATGACCCCTTTGTACTAGACACGCCCTAAGCCATGGGATGAGAAGCCCAGCAAACCTTCCTATAGCCCCAGGCAGGAACCATGTTCTTTGGTCCAAAGGGCAGATGGACCTCAAGGCCATGGGGGGCTGGACTTTGCCTAAGGCTGCAGATGTTGTTGCACAAAGCTAGTAATACACTTTACCTATCTGCTGGTCCTACACTTGACTTTATGTGGTGGTGAGCATCCCTCCCCCAACATTATCAGGAGCCCTTTTTCCTGAAGAGGGAGCAGCCTCATGAGGATTCGAGTGAGGTAAGAGGCCAACACAAGGAACCACGCCCAGTGCTTCAGTGACTATCTGGCCTGCTTGAAGCTGAGAAGTACCTTCAACGTGTGTGGGGTACAAGTGGGCCAACACAAGAGAATCAAACAACTTCACACCAGAGTTACATGATGGTGCTTCCTAAATTCTCTACAGTATGTGTGCCTGTATCTGCTGAGAGAGCCAAGGGACATGGTGGGACCTTCTCCATACTAACCACCTCTAAAGCTTAGAGCAAAGTATTACAACAAAAAGGCAAGTTCAGCATTGACCACAAAGCAATGACAGCTTGGGATTGCACTCTTATGTTCATATTGGCTCGCCAAGACCTTCTCAATATCATAAAGGAACACAATAGAGGAAATAGCACAGAACAAAAAAGGGCTTCAGATCTTATGAGCCTCAAGGAACTGCCCATTGCTGTTGAGCCCTGCTCTGAAGCCAGCTCTGTGGCTTCCCCTCAACTCCTGAGACCAAGGTCTACAGTACCTGAGCTCATCCAGAAGGGCTGAGATGGTACTGAGGGTGGGGCCATTTTCCTTTTTCGCTTCTGCTTGTGCAATCTGGTAGAGCAGCTTCTCCATGGAGAATGGCTTAGCTATATGGCGGCGCTTCATCTCCTGAAAAAGGAGGCAGCTTTAGAAAAGGGTCCATTTCCATGATTAAGTAGGAGTTCAGGTTCACAGTGGCAGGGAGGCGGTGTCAATTTCTAAGTGGCCATTGGACTTTGGACCAATGCTATTAGCTGGGCAGCCACTTAGCTTACCTGAAGAACAGCACCAGATTCCAGGAAAAGCCCTGGCACCTTGTTGCCAGCGTGAGGCAGCACCACAGCTCATAGTGGACACAGATGCTCTATGTAATCAGGTCCAAGGTTAACCTTATATATTTCTGGGTGGTCTCCCCACAAATGTGGGATAGCCAGTAATAGAAGTCAAAAGCTTTCATGACAGAAACCTCAAAAACAGTCTTTCCTATAAAACCTTCCTAGTAATTATTGAGGATCTCCTCCCCTACCCAACTGTGAAAGGCCCTCAGAGAAAGGTGAGTTTACATATGATGCTGAAGAGACACATGCTCACTTACCTTTGCAGTCTCGAAGCCCATGCTTGTCCACTGGGTGGTAGCAAAGTGCACTGTTTCTGAGACGTTGTAGCCACAACATATTTTGGACACAAATGACCCCGGAAAGCAGACAACAAACTGTCCACTCTGCTGCACAGTCCTGTGGACCTTGATCCCCTCTTTGCACAGCACCTCTGGGGAGATCTGAGGAGATAATGCCAACGGAGATGCATGTCCCTCCTCGCCCTGCCAGGCAACCCTTCTGCTGCATGGCCTAAGGACACAGTCAGGTTATGGGAAAGTTCAGCTGACAGGAACACTGAAGGAGGGGCTGCTCAATGAGCCAGATTATGATTCTCCTTCAGAAAATATCAAACAATCATGAAAACTTAAGTCGATGTTTAGCGTAATGGTGATGGCAGGTTTCTACAAGGCAGAGGCCATGGTAAGCACACAGCTCCTTCCTTCTTAGGCCCACAGCCCTTTTGGAGCACTTCCCAACACCACCCCGCTGACACAGAATACAGCTCTGTCCCCAGGAGGACCCAGCCATTGCGCAGAACAACAGACCTACCATGACATTGTTCTCTAGCATCTGCAGGCCCGGGGTGCCATTGGCCTGCAGCAGGGTATGGACCACGCCCTCCAGCTTGTTCTCCTCCTCAGCAGGAATGCAATACCTAGGGTGTTGGAAACAGGAGACATTTGGTGAGACCTCTGTAGGGCAGTTGGGCTGGAGTGCTGGCCCAGTGCCTTGCTCTGTCACCATTGGCTGCTTATGCCTAGCACAAGCCAAACCACAGGCACGGCTTATACACATGGCTCACTTTCTATGCAGATCTGACCCACAAGGTGAGCCAAAAGCCGTGAAGACAGCCAGATAGTAAAACCTTCTATAAATCAGAAGCAGACTAAATACTCCTCAGCTTATGTGAGCTCTCTGACACTGAAAAACATGGTCTAGTTCTCAAGCATAGAAACAGTATTTGAAACTGTTTATGACAAGGGTACGGAGGTCACTGCACCAAGGCAACCAGGGAGGTTGCCTGAGGCTAGGAAGGGACTTGGAAAGGGGCAAAGCCCAGTGCACATAAACACAGACTCCATTTGGCCCATCCAAAGCTACAACTGCTGGGAAACAGGCAATGTCCACAGAGACCTGGGGAGCTCTTACTCTCTACTAATGTACAGCGCAGCTTGAAGCATTGTGGTACTAAGACACTCATGAGAAGGACTACAGAGGCCGGCATAAGAGCATAGAGTAGCCATGAGGAAAGCTGCAGTTTGGAGCCTACAGACTACAGCTTATAGAGACAGGGGAAGAGGCCTCAGTGGGGGTAAAGGCTAGAAAATTGGTTGACTTAGTCAAGGGGACAATGTAGAGTTCCCTTCCAACCATAGGAGGAACTGGCACTCTCAATATCTCAAAAGTAGCCTACCACCAAGAAAGTGCCCCTGGGCCATATGGTTAGGACCAAAAGTCTGGTGAAGGGAAGGAAGCCTACTCATGATCTACAGGGAATCAATTGCTTGAATGACTGCTGCCTGGGCCAGTGGCTGTCACATGAGAGCCCCTTATAGCCTCTGAGGTCATGAGAACAGAGACAGAGCTAGACATCACTAGTAATGAGCAAAGTTTCCTCTTCCCTCAGCTCCACAGACATAGTTCTACAAGCTTGGTCCAACAGCAATCCCAACACTCTACTATGCAATATTATTTCTTTGTAGCAAATCTAGGTCTCAATTGCTGAGGGGAGGTACCAGCCGCATTTTTCTTAAATGCTTTTATCATTTGAAAGCCAACATATCCCATTACTGACTCATGATTTAAATATCAAGTAAAAGCCACATACCATAAAGTTCTCTGATCATATCTCTGGCTCTGCGCTCTTATATGCCATTACGAGCTCAGGGATAATACTTCAAAGAGCTCACAGAATCTCAAGTTTCACTACCTCCAACTATACATTCAAGCTATAAAAAAAAAAACCCGGCACATGCACTGGATAGCTTTATGTCAACTTGACACAACCTAAAGTTGAAGGGAAGAAACCTCAAGAAAATGCCTCTATAGGGGCTAGAGAGATGTCTCAGTGGTTAAGAGCAATGGCTGCTCTTTCAGAGGTCCTGAGTTCAATTCTCGGTAACCACATGGTGGCTCACAACCATCTGTAATGTGATCTGACGACCTCTTCTGGCATGTAGGTGTAAATGCAAATAGAGTACTCATGAATACGATTTTTTTTAAATGCCTCTATAAAGTCCTCTTTAAAAAAAAAAAAAAAATTTGTATGTAGGCAAGCCTGTAAGGCATATTCTTAATTATTGATTAATGGGAGAGGGCCCAGCCCTGGATTCTGTAAGAAAGCAGACTGAGCTAGCCATGAGGACCAGGCCAGCCAGTGAGCAGTGCCCCTCCATGGCCTCTCCATCAGCTCCTGCCTCCAGGTGCCTGCCCGGTTTTAGTTCCTGTCCTGACTTCCTTCAGTGATGAACAGTGATGTGGAAGTCAAATAAACTCTTTCCTCCCTAAATTGCTTTTGATCATGGTGTCACAGCAATAGTAACCCAGACTAGGACACTGATATTTTCACAAGACAAAGTCATGGGTCAGAGTAGCAACAGGAACACCTGCACTGGGCAGGACCACAGTGTCTCAAAGAACCAAAGCTGTCCACAAGAGTGTGGTACATTCCACAGATGCCATCTGCACCTGCCTCATGACCACTATTATCTGGCTCCACATACATCAACCCATACCACCAGCCTTACCCCGACAGGTCCCACAGCACACAACAATCCAGACCCCTCTTTGCTCATCAGGTTAATAACGAATTATGGCAGACTGCTACCAACATGGGCTCCTGAGGAGTTAAAGATTCTGTTTATTTAATAAAGAGTATCTCATCATCCCATTAGAGCAGTTAACACAGTATGAGCAGGAGGCCAGCAGGCTGTGAGACTATGAGATGAGACATCATATGATATGCAGTCAACTCTCATCTGCTGCCGTCAACACAGAAACCAGAGAGCTCAGCCTTGAGCAGAACACAGAGGTCCAACAAAGAATGGAGACACAGTTCCGGTCATGCTTCATCTGGGTAGACTAGCTCCGGAGCTCTTATAAAAGGCCACTCAGATGAAGTTGCCCAGCCCTGTTTCCCCATGGCACTTTATGAACGCTGCCATGAAATCAATTGTGGAAATTCTCTAACACATAACTAGGGTCCCAGAAGGGAAACAAAATAAACAAGCAACTCACAAGAGAACAACACAATAGGCCACAGATGGGAAACATCTTCTGTAACCCTGCAGCCCTTGTAGAAAGCCAAGCCTGGCTACATGTGTCTGTCCCCTGCAGACTCAGGCCCTTTAGCATTGCCCTTCCCAGCACCAGTTTCCTGAGCTACCTAGGGCTGCCACACCTGCTGGGGTGAGTACTCACCAAATGCAGTCAGCACCAGTGTGTAAGTAGTCAATATATGGAAGGTGATTTTGGTCTCGAGACCAGCATGAGGTAGAAAAGACCATGCCAATATTTAGCCAGGGAATAGTCACTCCTAAAACATAAGGGAAAAGATGTTATTTTAAACAACAGTGCTTCAGAGTGACAACCATTTGAAGTGCCCTCCAAAGATTGGAATGCGACTCTGCCTCTCCCAGACAAAACACTGAAAGAAAAAAGTGCCTACTCCCCACTTCCTAGACAGAGATAAGTCTGTGATTCTTGCATTGTGGCTGGGTAGCCTGTCAACGCTAAGAGCTCAGAGTGAATATGCAAAGTCTCAGGGTTGGGGAGGCCTCACATCAGTGCCTCTGTCCACAGAGAACAAGGGAGACAGGGCTCCTAGACTGGGCAGAAGAAGGGTGTGTCTTAGACATTCCTTTCAAGGCCCAAAGAATTCACAGCAAAAAAAACCTCCATGAGATTTTTGCCTAAGTCAGAAGCAGCTTTTACTTCTCATCCCATTTATTGTGGCTGCTAGCAAAAACAGCCTTTAGTAGTCAGAATTCAGTTTGAAAAGGCCTTGTCTAATACTCTGAGTTAAAACTAGGCTCCCCAGATTTTTGCCATGTAAGCGCCCACATTCTTTTTCAGACTTCATCAAATGTCATCACCCTCCCTTTGTGCCTAAGGCTCCAGGCCCCTCTAGCAGTGCTTACAAGAACCACCTGACGTTGCTCTCGCTATGAAAGCTGGTACAGGAAGAAGCTTATCATGCTTACCAGGCACAGCACCAAGGTGACGCAGGATGGACCCTGTGTTATTGGGGAGGACGGTTAGGTTCCATCCATGCCTGTAGAGAGGAAGATGGAGGCTGTCACAGGTTGGTGGGGACAAGCACCATCTAGGCCCCCAAACATAGATAAGAGAATGGACCATTACCTTGAAAAGGGTTCTGATTTTCCCACCGGGAACCCGCTGCCATGGGTATTAGTGTCCACCTTTCCGCAGTGGACTGCCACATGACAGTCCTTCTCTTCCACTAACCTCCAGTACTCTTGCTGTTGAGAAGAGGAAAGGGCAGTCACTACATACACTACATAAAACACTACATACAGCACAAGGTGTCAGGAAACTCCCATGAGCAATCCCTTAGAACCTAAGGCAATGGGACGACTGTCATCTCTGGGGACATATCCTCAAACCAACAGAGGGTTAGAGAGTCTCTGGAAAAAACTGTTAGACCTGGGATTACAGCATTGCCAAGGGAAGCTGTGGGAAAGGAGTGTAAGTTTGTCACAGGTGGAAGCAGTCTTGGCGGGCTTTGCCCTTGGACACACCATGGATACTCCCTGAGATTAACCTTGAGATAGACTGGGTGGAGCCATCCTGGGCCTGGAATTCAGGAAGCAGACAGGGGGAACTCCACCTGGACTATTGTGTTATCTTTTTTTTTATTATTAAGTATATTTTATTAATTTATTCATATTACACCTCAAAAGTTATCCCCTCCCTTGTACCTCCCATTCCTCCCTCCCTCCCATTTTCCCCTTACTTCTCCCTCCCCTATGACTGTGACTGAGGGGGACCTCCTCCCCCTGTATATGCTCATAGGGTATCAAGTCTCTTCTTTGTAGACCAGGGGACATGGTCAAATATGGGGCACCAGAGTTCGTGTGAAAGTAAGACCCCACTCTCCACTCAGCTGTGGAGAATGCCCTGTCTATTGGCTAGATCTGCGTAGGGGTTCGAAGTTTACTACACGTATTGTCCTTGGCTCCACAGTTTGAGCAGGACCTTTGGGCCCACATCTGCCCATCATAATGTTCTTTAGAACTAAACAGAGAATTCTCAGCAGAGGACTATCCAATGGTTGAGAAACATTTAAAGAAATGCTCAACCTCCTTAGTCATCAGGGAAATGCAAATCAAAACAACTCTGAGATTCCATCTTACACCCATAAGAACGGCTAAGATCAAAAACTCAAGTGACACCACATGCTGGCGAGGATATGGAGAGAGAGGAACACTCCTTCGTTGCTGGTGGGAATGCAAACTAGTACAGCCACTCTGGACATCTATCTGGTGCTATCTCAGAAAACTAAGAATACGGCTTCCTCAAGACCCAGCTATTCCACTCCTTGGAATATACCCAGAAGATACTCCAGCACACAACAACAACATTTGCTCAACCATGTTCACTGCAGCCTTATTCATAATAGCCAGATCATGGAAACACCCTAAGTGCCCCTCAGTAGAAGAACGGATAAAGAAACTGTGGTACATTTATACTATGGAATACTACTCAGCTATTAAAAGCAAGGAATTTGTGGACAATTGGATTGACCTAGAAATGATCATTATGAGTGAGTTCACCCAGAAGCAGAAAGAGTCAAATGGTATATACTCACTTATATCTGGACACTAGCCCAAGGGACATGTCCCATGAAAGTCTTCATTTACCAGGAAAATGGGACAGAGGGGAGGATATCCTATTAGGACTCTAGGTGAGAGAAGCATGGGAGAATGGGGAAATAGAAGGATCCAGAGGGTCCTAGAAACCTACAAGACTATTGTGTTTCTAATTGACCCTCGATGGGAGGAGACTGGCCCTTGCACGTGAGAGACAGACAAGCAGAGAGGTCGAGAGGAGCAGCAGGTTCGGACCAAGCTCGAGCGCACGTGGATCAGGAAGTGGATCAGGAAAAGGATCAGCGAACAGGCAGTAAGGACCAGCGCGCAGGCCAGAGACACCTAGGGACCCGTGCCATGGAACAGATACTGGAAGGTTCACTCTTGTTTCCCTTTAACCTTTTTTCCCTCTTGTGTAAGATAGTTGGGTTGTATAATAAAGTTTAATTGTTAAGAAACCGAGCCAACAGGAAGCCATCCACATATACAGCATGTGACTTACATTCGTTGGCCTGTAAACCATCTGACACTCTGGGGCTTAAGCATGGGGTTACTACACCCGGCAGAACCAGTCACGTGAGATGCCTGAGTCAGAAAGCAGGCCAGAGGCTGTGAGGCTGAGAAAGTTTAGAAGTCTTTAAGGGGCACACAGAACTGAAGTTTGATTTAGGACAGCTGTTGCTGATGATTGAACAATAATATGAACAGACTTAATCTCACAGAAATGTACCTACTAAACATGTGTAATACAAGCGTTTGGACCTGAGTTTTGATTCCCAAAACCTAAGTAAAACTCGATGCAGTAGTGTCCATTCTGTGATCCGAGCACATCTGGGGCAATAGAGCAAGCACAGATAGATGAGACAATCCCCAGATGCTCCCAAGTCACTTAGCCTGGCATGGGCATGCCTCAAACAAGGGAGGTGAAACCCAAGATTGTCCTCTTTCGTCCACATATGCTATGGCAACACAAACCCACACAAAACATTAACAGATATTAACAGTAAAAATGGTGAAATGTCATGTTAGGAAAGAATTTTTTTAAAGAAGGCATTGAGAGTCCACCATGGTGGTACACGTCTGTAATCCCAAAACTCAGGGAGGCAGAGGCAGGTGGGTTACTATGAGTTCAAGGCCACGTTGGTCTACAAAGACAGTTCAGGACAGCCAAGGCTACAGAGAGAAACTCTGTCTTGAAAAAAACCAAGAAAGCATTGAGAATAAGGGGAAGAAAGACTTATGCTCCCACTTGAAGAATAAGCATAGCATGGCGCAACACACAGGGCAACTGCTCCCAGCCACACTCCCCAACCCATCAGCATTATTTGGGAACTGGAAGCATGGTATGGGGCCAGTGAGACTGGAGGGCTTAGGTTTCGTCACTGAAAACCTTGTAAAGATGGAAGGAAAGAACTTACTGCACACATTCGTGCACGCGCACACAAGACAGCCAAGCTACAATGTGAGCTGCTTCCACTAGGGACAAGGAGTCCCTTAAGAAAGCACTGGAATCAAGTGGTGTTTCCCTTTGAGATGGTCCCACCCCCACCCTCAGTGGCACTTTCTCACTGCACTTCAATCCACACATGCCAGAAGCACATTCTCCCTTCAAGTGAGCATCCAGGATCAGTTTGCAACCCAACTTCCAGGAAAAAGATACTGAGGCCTTTCTAGAGGGCCAAATGGCCACAAATCATAAAGGAATGCTGTATCATTCCTGAATAGAGCCCTCACCCAGAAAGAACACTCTGACTGATCACAGCTGAGAACAGCAGCCACTAACCTCTAGTGGAGGCACAGGGACTCACGCCACACCAGCAGCTACCACTGTCCACCAGGAGAGAGGAAAAGGACCGCTGTTTTTACAGGGCACAGAGTCCAAGGCACCAGCCAGGCACAAGTTGAAATGTGAGTTTCAGCAAACCTTCACTCTTGCTTTTAAATATTCATGTAATGGCTACAGCAAAATCTACTCTCTTTGAGGGGAAAAAAAAAATCCTAAATAGAAGCTTGTAAAAACAGTTATGGACAGTAGTAACCATCAGAGCTTCCTGGAGATGCTAAGATCACAGAAGGGACAACAAAGGTTAGAGATCTCTCATCTAGCATGTCTGCCACAGTGTCATGAGGTGTCAGGAAGCAAGTACGATGGATACACGGCTATCAAACTAGTCCAATGTAATGGCAATCCTAGGCAGAGCTGAACCTGGGGTTGGCAGTGGACAACAAGCCCCAGGTCACAAAGCTAGGCAGACTCTTTATGCGGGTAATGGTAAGAATCTGATCAGCAAACAGAATTATCCAAAGTCCTAAGTCCATTAAAAAGCTGGCGGGAACTTGTCATACATCACGAGAAACTACACTTCCAACACTCTCCTCAGCTACAAGAGCGCTGAGACAGGGATCAGAACTGGCCTCTCTCCCGTCACAGACCAACCACTGCTAGGTTCCTATGTGGGCAGCTGTAGGGTCCCAGGGACTCTACTGGGCTCTGGCCAGGTAAACAAACAGGACCAGCTCCATCCTGCAGTGCCTCATATGTAACAGCTGCTAATTGGTGCAGGCAAACAAGAGCTCACTATCTTTCCAGCATTGCACTAGCTCCAAGGAGAGAGCTGGCAGTGGCACAAAAATGGTGACTTGCCAATCCCATTACATGAATAACAGGAGAGGAGAAAAGCACACCATGACCTCAGGGGATTCCAAACATTCTCTTCCAGAATACACTGGGAAGATAGTAGAGAGACAGTTCACTGAGGGCAAAGATTGCTGGCTGGAACACTGATGGGAGCCCAGACACACTCCTTAGACCCTTCTAGCAGGGCCTAGGGAAGAAAATGCCTGGCTGCTCCAGCACAGACACACAGGACAACCTATGCCCCTATGTCTTTCCATGTCACATCCAGCCTGAGGGCCTCTCCTAGTGTCACAGGAGACTGTGAGGTGACCAACTTACCTCAATCTCTGCTGGTGCAGGCTCCTTGCTAAAGCACATGTTCATGATGTTTCTTGCTGTTCGATAAAAAGTTGTTAGAGAAACAGATCTTCCCTGAAACAAAGAAAACAACAGAACAGTGCAGCATAAGACAAGGATGAGCCTTGGCTGTATATCAGGACATAAGTATCTCACAGGCCTCTGCCCAGTGGCTTCCTCATGGTGACAAACCACACAGCATTCTCAGTGTGTGATCTCAGCACACATCCTGCAGAGCACTACCTACCTGTGAGCATGGAAACAGTGGGCTAGGCTTGATGTCCAGCAAGGAAGGGCTGAGGATGAAGTACTCAGGTTAGAAAAGTGCAATTTGAAACTTTCTCTTCTTAGAAAGTACAGGCCTAATTACAAGGAAGACCTAATGTGATACTAATTACAGCAGACACAGTAAGCCAGGAGATGGACATGCTGCTGCTGCCCTCAGTGCCCCAAGGCACAGAGAAGCTGTGGGTACCTTAGCCAAGCACATAAGGTTTTCCAATTTAAAAGTACCTTTGACAAGGCCAAGTTTAATAAAAGAGTAACAAATACTTCCTTGAGTCTACCATACTTTCATAGTACTGGCTTTAACCAACTACCAACAGGCATGAGGACAGCTCATTTCAGAAGGTAGTGGTGTGTAATTGTAGGTTAATGAGGGTGACTTCACAGTCACTTATGATGCACGCCAAACAAGACAGGTGAGTGGGCTCACAACCCCAACTGTGTCTCATGTGGCGGCTCAAGTAGATAAAGAACCAGATGATAGTGGTGCACTTCTTTAATCCAAGCACTCAGGAGGGGAAGACAGAGGCAGGCAGATATGTGAGTTTGAGGCCAGCCTGGTTTACAGAGTTCTGGGACAGCCAAAGCTACAGAGAGAAAAACTGTCTCAAAGAACCAAAACAAACAAAACAAACAAAAACCAAAACCAAACCAAAACAAAAAAGACCAAAACCTAGAGTCTAGAGTCTAATAACAGACAAACCTGTAGGAATATGTGAGTACCTATTTATGAAAAGAAAGCTATAATGCCTGAGGCACAGAAATAAGCCCTAAGTCTGAGTGGCAGCTGGGGTCTGCTTGTCAGGCCAGTCCTCCAAAAGGCATGCCTTGGGACCAAGGGCAAACCAAACTCTTCTATGAGGCCTTATGGTTTATGGTGCCACTGCATAAACTTTATCACTGCAGAGAGACAGATTAGAGCATGAAATACCACAGGAGCCTAGCAGACAGGGGTAAATGTGATAAACTGGCCTGGCCATGGCAGCAGGAACCTATCTAACTCAGCATGCCTCCTGCAACAGAAGGCCAGGCCAACACCTATCCCAAGAACACTTCTCTCCATGAATTCCAGCCAAGGACCTCAGGGGAAGTTGTTTGTCAGAGCTTCACCTAGTAGGATAGCTCACACTTAGCTTCTATAAGCTGGTCCTGGAGTGCCTTTCACCATCCTCCCCTCCCCCTCAGGAAGGCCAAGGGAGGGAACCCTATGTCTGGGGAAGGAGCTGCCAAGAGACACTGCTAACTCTGCTCTTCTGCCAGGAGCAGACTCCTGCTGGAAAAGTCTCCACAATTCCACTTTCCAGTTTCTTTCCCACTTCCTTTCTATGCTCACCTTCTATGGTGAGATTTGTGTTACAGATGCATCGGGTCTGGCTGGCTCTATACATCAAGGTAACAGCACTGAGCTGAAGATGGAGTCGGTAGTAGGCTTTTTGGAACATAAAATGAGGAAGGAGCGTAGAGCATTCTCAGAACCCCAGCCCACAAAGCTCTGAGAAAAGCAATGCGTAAAGGCACAGGACAAAGTGAGCATGTGACTCATGTGGGTGTCCCTGGAAAATATGCAAACTTATGTACAAGTAACACACATCATTTAAGGGAATATGGAAAGGCCCAGGGAGACAATATCTTCCTTATCCTATGGTGTCAAACCTCAAGCCTGAGTTCTTGATGAGTTAACTACTCAGCCACTGTAAGCAGGCCAACTGTCTGTCACTGTTATACCAGACAGAACTCAAATGAGGCATCAGCTACCCCAAGAATATGAATGTGTATCCTCTAAAACATGGTAAAATCACCACTGTGACAGTGAGAAAACAGTCCAGCCTCCAGATCAAGAGCCAAAAATCTTACCATTAATTTAATGTGTCCTCTGTGGTATTCAGTCACAGTAGCTCAAAACAGACAATATCCTAGCATTCAGCCCTGCAGAGCAGTCCACCTTCTCTGGCTCTCCCCCTATTCTCACCCACCTTTACCTTATAGATGCACTTGTGGAAGTCATTGAGGACACCTTTGTCCTCTTCCTCCTCTTTGACCACTTCCTTTTCCTGAGCGAACAATCGCCGCCGGCCTGTCTTGAGTGGTGCCCGGCCCACCTCCTTGAGCTTGCTACGAAAGCCGTTCCTGGGTGTAACGCCATGGATGAGCCCATTTTTGGGCTCAAAGCGGGGCAGCGAGTGGAACTTGTGGTGGTCATTCTCTGTGTGGCCCTCTAATGGCCCTTTGCGCTTCTCTAGGATCTCCTTCTCCATCAGCACTTCCTTCTCCAGCCGTCGGTGCTCCTCTGGGGACAAGGAGTCATAGGAGAGCAGGTACTGGCAGTAGGCCTCCTGCAGCTTGGCCAGCCGGTCCTGGGCAGTTTTGGGAATGCGCAGCATGTCTGCTAGTTTGTTCCATTTTTTGAGGTCAGTCACTTGCTGCATGCCGCCCATCTCATTAATCAACCGGAAAAAGCAGGCCAGGTCGAGCTCACAGCCTCCTGGGCAGTGAGGGGGAGAAATGGTTAAGAAGGGCATAAAGCAAATTGTTTCCCCCCTATGGTCTATTAATCCTGAAAGCCTATCACAAACCAGGGCCTCCCACCAGGCTCCAGGGTTAGAACAACCCGCAGCCAGCTTGCATCTACAGTGTGGAGCATTGGGGTCATGGCTGAGTACTAGGAGGCAATACGAGCTGCGGCATCATCGTCTTAGGAAGGAAGGTGGCCAGGGAAGGCATCTGAGGAACTGATCAGAAGGAAGGAAAGAGGCAGCTATGCAGACAGAGAGGATCACTGAAATATACCCACATTGTGGGCTCAGCATGGCGCACAGAGGGGCAAAGCTGTAGTGATGAGTAGGGCAGCGTCTGCGCATGGCTAGTGCTCTCACAGCTTACAGCACTGCTGCTGTGGGAATCACTACACAAGTGAGCAAAGCCAAGTCTCTCCCAGCTGCCGAACTCATGAGGGGATTAATCTCTTCTCCAAGACAAAGACCACATTTGCTCAGGGGCACAGAACTTTCTCTCTGACACTCAGAGGCTGCTATCAGAAAGGGTGAGTTTCAAAGTTTTTGAAACTCAAATAAGGGCTGGGCTGTATAGCTCAGTGACAGAGCACTGGCCTGGCCTGTGCAAGACACACAAACCAAAAATAAAACCAACAAAGGAACAAATCCATCTCATTTGTACTTAAATGCAGACCTCACTCTATCTTCCTGGGTGAAAAACAGGGATACAACCTCACTGAAAAGTAATACACATCATTTAAGGGAACCCGGAACGGCCAGGGAAGCAATATCCTCCTTCTCCTATGCTGTCAAGCCCCAAACCTGAGTCCTTGTTGACTTAACTGCTCAGCCGCCCTAAGCAGGCCAACTGTCTGTGTCACTGTTGTACCAGACAGAACTTGGATGGAGGCATCAGGTACCCCAAGAATACGAATGTGTATATCCTCTAAAGCGCATGGTAAAATCACCAGTGTGACAGAACAAGGTATTATCTCTGTGTGCTTCTATCAAGTTGCCAAATGATTCTCATCCAATGCCAACACCTTAAAGAAAAATAGAACTAAAATCTTACCACCCATTTAATGTGTCCTGTGGGAAGGGAGGCTCCCAAGGAGACTGAGTCATAAAAAGGCACATAAAACTTACCTAGTCCTACCTAATGGAAGCCCTAGGCGTGACACCTGTATGGGTCATGGGCCAGGTCAATGGCAAAGGAGACAAACATGAATGATGATGAAGTGACCCAGGGCTTATGGTACTAGTAAATCAACCAGGGTGATAGGGGAACACAAAACTACACAACAAAAAGTCCCTGGGTTAGTTACCATGGCAATGTTACCTACCACCTCATCTATCCCCACATACAAAAGCACTGTGCACTGCCAGGGCCCCTACAAATCCACAGGTCTCCCCAACTCAGGAGTCTGGTTCACTAGCCTATGGGTTACCTGAGAGCTCTCTCTATCCAAAGCCTGCTCCTCCCATGCCAACACTGGCAGCAGGTGACAAACCAAGGATTCAACAGACCCTCGTCAGGCATATTTAATGGCAGCCTCCTGGGGAGAGGAGTCATGAAATCTCGACCTGCTAGTCTTGGTTCTTGGCTTGGGAGTGACTGCTGAGCCATTCTCCACTTCTCAACCACAGACATGAAACTGCTTCACAGGAGCCGGAGCCTACAGGAGGGTAGCTGCTGGCCACCCTGAAGGACTGGCCTCTTTTGTACAAGGCTCTTGACTTTCACTGGAAAAGTCTGTCCAGGAGTGCCAGGAACAACAGAGAGGTAGAGGAGTCAAAGGGGGTGAAGGCAACAGGAAAAAGGAGCCATGCCTACTCCCTATCTGCAGGAAAGCATTCAGCTACGCCATGCCATCTACCCTCAGTAGTAGTCCTTGGGATGAACTCGCCAGTCCTAGCCCTTAAAGAAATGGAATATAATATTGTCCCTTATGTCCAGAGAAGGTCCTTTTAGCTCACCAAAACTAGGGGGTAGGGGGCCAACAAAAACCAACACAGGCATATGGGGGAGTGCAAAATTGTCATGGAACTTGTAAGCTGACTTATAAGACCACCAAAGCTGACATAGCAAAGTACAAAAGACCCCACAATGTAACATGTTGTGAGGGAATCTTTAAAGTAGCCACTAAGTTAAAATAAGGTTACCATGCAGGCCTTACCACAACCTCACTGGTGTCCTTATAAGGAGATATCCAGACAGACAAACAGAGGAAATGCTCTGTGATGACACAAGGTGCAGGTGGCCCACTGCAAGCCAGAGACACGTTTTAGCATGCAGAATTAGGAAACAATTTGTGGTTTTGAAGCCATGGCACTTTGTTGTAGCAGCCCGAACTCCTCAGCCCTTCCTTGGACACTGCTCAGTCCCAGCAGCTCAGTCCAGCAGGGCCTGGGCTCTAACATCAAGAGAAGTGTCATGGCCTGTGCACTTCAATAACAAGCTTCCTACCACACCGTATAGGACCAGGAGGAGGGTTCCATTAGAGCAGGAGACTGAGTTGAGAAGCCCACCTCCTTCCATGCTAGGGATCATGGCAGAGCTGAAAGAGGACCGCTCAATCCTAGCCCTTACCTATGAGGGGGAGTTCATCCATGGTGATGCCCTGAGATCTGAGGTGCTTCTTTATACAGGCTAGCCGCTGTACGTTGGGGCCCCAGCGCCGGCCCAGCTTATGAATGTGCTGGATCTGCGTGACAAAGCGCATCTCATCGTTGAGCTTGCACTCTGGCCGCCAGTCTGGAGGGGGGATCACGCGACACATCCCATACTTCTCCACCTGAGCGCGTACTGACTCGATGTAGATGAGCGGGTCATGGAACTCCTTGGCGGAGGGCCTGAGGACAGGAATCTTGTCCATTACTGCCCACACAGACTTGCCGCCCCCTTTCTCCGGCTTGCCCTGCGGGTCATGCGGCTTGTGCGAGGACTCGGGTTGCGAGGTAGAATGATTTTCACAGGGGGTGCCCTCTGTCTTGCCATGTGCTTGTTTGCCCGGCGTGTTCTTGCCAGCTGTGGCCCGCTTAGGCCGATTCCTTTCTAAATTTCGCTCGGGCACTTCCTTCTTCACGTGTCCATTCAGCAGAGACTTTTCTGCTGAAGCCGCTGTGGCCTTTTTGCCAGAAGCTTCAGCAATGCCTGCTGTCCCCTTCATCTTCTTGGGGGGTGACTGCGGCTTGTCCACCTGCTGTGCCTCTTCCAGTCTCCTCTTGGAATTCCTCAGCCCCTCCCTCAGCTGCCGCCCCCCCACCTCCTTAGTGCATGACTTTGGGTTCAACCTGCTGTTGGCCTTGGGGCCACTGGCAGCAGGCCCTGTGGACTTGGACGCCCCCCCAAGGGATAGCACCTGTTTGCGGGTTTTTGCATTGCTACTTTCAGTTTTCCCTGAGATTGTGTGGTTGACAGCTGAACTGGATTTGTGGTGGTTGGGTTTGGTTTCCTTGACCAGTTCTCTCTTGGCTTTGGTGTATGTGACAGTCCCCTTGGTCACTGTGGCAGTGTACTTCACAGTTTTGGATGGTGAAGGTCTGACTTCTCGGATCTTTTTGGCACTGGTTGTACCTGCACCCAGAGATGACATTCGAGTGACTCCATTTACCTTAGACACCTATGGGGGCAGCAGGAGCAGGGGAGAAAGAAGGAATTAGTACCCAGGCTAAAACAATGAGGAAGGACTACTCCTTACCCTGCTGGTGACAGACATGTCTCACAAGTGATGTGGAACATCAGCCAAGCAAGGAAGAAAACCCATCAAGAAGAATTAGTCTGTGATACTCGTATATGGATCTTAGCACACACCTAATGTTTTGTACCAGACTGTGTAGGCCTGTCTGTTGCTCCTCCTGATGTGTTTGCATACTAACACTCCCCCCCCCCAGGAAATCTGGGGCTCCATAATGAAGACCCCTCCACAGACCCATCAGTTACCTATCCCTAGTTTCTAAGAACAGCAAGATCCTGTTCATTTGAGAAAAGTGTGCAATGTTTTTTTAAATACATAAATATATATTCCTCTTCCAAAAGGGACTGTTTGCTATCCTTTTGGTGTTCCACATAACAGTATTGCCAACCCTCAGAACATAAAACCCAATTATGCTATTAAAATATAAACAAAATAAAACAACAATACCAAAACAAAACAAAACTACACACTATAGAAGGAAAAGAACAGTACCACTCAAGTGCTTTGGCTCTGATTCACACGCCAAGCCCACAGGCATGGTTGCAAACTGCCAGCAGCTCCCTGTCATCTCAGTCTCATCCATGAGAATTACCCTGCACTGACTGACAGCCTCACTCGATGCAGGATGGATACTTGGACTTCCTTTGTGAAACAAAAATATACCTAACACCCTTCTGTACATGTGGTTCCTATTTTTTGCCCCTCATAAGACCCCATTTGGGTTTCTGTTAACTGAGTAAATAGAGGCAATTGTCACATACTGGCCATCTATCTGCCAGCCTAGAAAACCAAGGGAGAATTCTGTGAGACAAAAGGTTGACTCATTCTCTTGATTTCCAAACAAGAAAAATGAAGTACTGACTCACTGATTCCAGGGTAGGTGGCCCTATACCAATCAGTATGGGTGTGGGTTTGGTGGGACACTTAAGCCTCACTCTTGATCTACAACATGGATTTAAACCAAGAACCATGGGGTTTTAGAGCCACAGCCACCACTTCCAACTCACACAATTACAGAAACCACATACCTCCTCCCAGAAGGTCATAGCCTGGCTTGATGCTGAGGCTCCTAATGGTAGCTACCAGTGCCACCATGAGGCTGCACCATGATCAGCATGCCCTCACTACATGACAAGCCTCATCTTAGTGACAAGATTGGGCTAACTAAGGAAAAAGTATGGTTTGCTTTGAGTGGGATGAAGAAAATAGATCAAATTGGTAGGCATCCAAACCAGCAAGGAAAATTACAGATTCACGGTTTATCCACATAGATCACACTGCCCTGCCCTTCAAGTCTCTGAAGCTCTCTACACTTGTAATGAGGCCTGTGACCTGGGAATTCCAATCAGGTCTTTTTAGATGCTGTCTATGGTCCACACCATGAAAAACTGCTGAACCAAGTCTCAGTGAAATTTGACACTTCGCTCCAGGAAGCGCATTGGGAGATAAGCAGGAAGGCACAGAGAGTAGGCAGGCAGGTCTCTTGAATGATGCTACATGCACTGGAGATGGTAGAGGAATACATGCTATACAGGCCCTCCACCTCCCCTGCATTATTGGGGGTACAGCCAGTCCTGGCTCTAGGCCTCACTTGCCCTCACGCAAGAAATCCAATATGGGTAGTCACAGGTCCAGCCCAGGTATATGCAGGCATCCAGTCAGTGAGTGTTTCTCTAGCTTGGAAGCCCTGAAACTACCTAGATGGATGCAAGCAGGGTTGATAATTAATGCAAGCCCCACCACCTCTTGCCACAGACTGGATCCTTAAGGGCACAAAAGGAATCTGTATTCAGAAGACCTGCAAGGTTCAATGTGCCTACAAGTTCTTTAGCCCAGCCTTTCCCAACCTTGTCAGACATAGTGGCATGAAACCGGCAGAATACTATATAAATAATAATTTTTTAAAAAATTTAAGCAGTTGTTTGGTTCCCCCACCCCCCTATTTTAAGAAGCAGCTGAGGTATTATAAAGTTATATCCGACTGGCTTAGCACTTAACAGCATCCCCGAGGCAAATTCTTAAAAAGAAAAAAAATGAAGTTTTTTAAATAGCAGAAATCCCATTTTTAATGCTTAATTAAAGTTTGGTGAACAGAAAGGATTTGTACTTATAAGACAAAACATGAAATGCATGCTTGGGGGCTAAGTAATCGCAAATGTTTTAATGGACTAAGATATTAAGAGTCCTAAGTTCGCTGAGTGTGGTGGTGTGGTTCTGTAATCACAGTGCTTGGGAGGCAAAGGCAGGGAGATCTCTGAGAGTTCGAGGCCAGCCAGGTCTACAAAGTGATTCCAGGACAGCCAGGACTATAAAAGAAACCCTGTCTCAAAAAGAGTCCTCTGTTCACCCAGGGTCATTAATAACAAGCTCTTGTTCCCCACTAGAGGGAGCAGGTGAGCTTGACAAGGAGCATGGATGTTAAGTAGGGGTGATTAAAAAGAACAAAACTTGGTGTGGTGGTCTGAATTGAAATGGCCCCCATAGAATCACAGGGTATGACATTATTGGAGGTGTGGCCTTGTTGGAGGACGTGTGCCTTAGGGTTTGTGCTTTGAAGTTTCAGAAGATCAAGCTAGGCTCAATGGTTGGCTCATTCTTCCTGTCTGCCATTCTCAATGTAGAACTCTCAGCTACCTCTCCAGCGCCACATCTGCCTACATGTCACTATATTTTCCACCAGGATGATAATGAGCTAAACCTCTGAACTGTAAGCCAGCCCCAAGTAAACGTTTTCCTTGATAAGAGTTGCTGTGGTCACAGTGTCACTTCACAGCAATAGAAACCCTCACTAAGACACTCTGATTTCATTTTTCAGAAATTCATTCTTAATCCTCTGGCCTATGTCAGGAGACCAGGTCGTATTACTTCCATATACTTTTGGAACAGGCCTCTTGTGACCAAGCATGTCACGTTATCTTTCTTCCTTCTCAGGGTTACAGTTTATCTTAACATATATTTACTGTGGCCCAGTAGTTCATATCCCAGACTACTGACCACATACAACTATGAATTTCATTGACTCTCTTGGCAAACTAGTATTTCAAAACCCTTTTGCAGAGCCAGATAACACCAGCAATCAGGAGGCTGAGGCAGGGAGCTTGTCAAACATTTAAGGCTAGTTTGAGGTATACAGTGAGACCCTACCTCAAAACAAAGAAAATAATCTCTCTCCTGGTAATTCCAATCATTTGGCAATACCACATCAGCTGGCATCTGTCACTGTGTTTAAATGGAAGGCTTATTTCAGGATAACAACAGATGACAGTATCTACCACACACACTGCCAGTTACAGAGGCCTGCGATGAGATTAGAATGGACTGCTGGCCACAGACCCTACATACCAAAGAAACACAAAAGTGTGCGTTCATGCTTACTAAGTCTCAGGATCCAGGGCCTTAAAGCCCAAGGGCTACCATTTACCATTATTCCTAGTGCAAGGAGAATGTTTTCCTGTGAGAGGGATGTCTGCAGTCAAACAAAGACAGTGGCTGTACTGCTCAGCAGCATCCTTACAAACCACAGTGCATGCATAAATATTTCCTACATTCAAATCTGAAGGTAAAACTCAGAGGGTCCCTTCAGGTACCTAGTATAATTATTTATATCAAAGAATATAAAGGCACCTGCGACTGCTATGCTGACTTTATTTTCAGAACATTTATTCTTTCCTTTTTCACAAAGTCCCTATGGAATGAGATGGCAGGATTACCTCTAGACAATGGAGCCAGGAAGGTAAAGATCCTATTTCAAAGGTTCAGTGGAGATCAGGGTCATAGCAAGATTAGAACTATCACCTCTGATTGACCCTATCTGCAGGGCCCAAGCCAAGAAAAGAAGCCAAGACTAACAGCACTTGGTCGCTAGCAGCTCATCTATTGTGGCCTCTGTGGTGGTTTGAATGAAAATGGCCCCTATTGGCTCAGATATTTGAATGTTTGATTCCCAACTGATAGACTGCTAGGAAGGAATAAGAGATGTAACTTGGCTGGAATTGGTATGATCAACTGGGAAAGGCTTTAGAATATCAAAATATCCAAGCTCAGTGCCTGAGGATCAGGATATAGCTCCCCATTACTTCTTCAGCACCACCATGTTCCCCATCATGATGGGGAACTAATCTTCTGAAGATGTAAGACCCACCTCCAAAAGATTACAATCTTTTATTATAAAAACTGCCTTGGTCATCTTTTGTTACAGTCTTCCTTCAATATTCTAGATCACAAGTAGATCGGGTAGTATGCACCCAGCATGGGACAAGGGGCAGACAACTCAGGCCAAAAGGTACTTAATGGTCCCCTTCAAAATGCTTCCCTCCGCCACCTAGACTAATTAATGTTGAGTTATGGACAGCTGAAGAACAGCCATGACTAGCTGAGGGGAGCAGTAATGATCCTAGGTGAACATAAACCAAGGATCCCTTGATTAAGAGCCACCACATGATGGGGAGATAAACTCAACAAAACTAACTTCTAGTCTTAAGATGTTGGAAGTTGGAAAGATGCTTCAGTGGTTAAGAGAACTGGCAGTCCTTCAAGAGAACCCAGGTTCAACGCCCAGAATCCAAATGGCAGCTCACAACTGTCTCTAATTCCAGTTCCAGAGGATCCAACACCCCAACACAGACATACATGATGCAAGCAAAACACAGTTGAACATAAAATAAAATTATAAAAAGATGGCCTGTTGTGTATTAGTGTAGAACTTCACCACAAGTGGACTAGGAAATAACCTTTTATGGGCCTGCTACATTAGAAAGCAAAGCTTCTCCACCTATGGTCAGTCCCCATCTCATCTAATGTTTGAAACTAAGCAGGGTTCAGCCTGATTATTACACTTGGATGAAAAATAACATGGATTCATGAATGTTTATAAAATGCATAAACTCCAGCCTGTGCCAGGAGACAGACTCGATACAGCTACCATCATCTCTGTAGCTATGTCTGTACATCCTTTTTAAATTGTTTCACAAGCAGAAACATTTATAATTGAGTTCAGCCCCAATTTCTGTCAAACCAAGGGCAGTAGGAGTGGGATGAACCACGGACAGAAAAACCAAAGCAAGGACACTTCCTTGTGCCTCAGAGACCTGAAAAATCAGGGCCCAGCTTTTGGGAGGGAGCTCCAGCTACTGACAGAACACCTCTGCGCTCTCAGCTGCCACCCCCAGGGAAAGACAACACCTTTGTTTCAAGAACCATAGCCACTAGCTTTTCTCATGTGACTTCAAATAGCGCAGTGAGTCTCAAGCTTACCAGTGCTACAACCCTCTAAGACAGTTCCTCATCTGGTGGTGACCCCTCAACCAAAAACTTATATCTGCTATGTGGTACATCTAATGTGACCCCCATGGGAGTTATGATCCAGAAGTTGAGAACCATGACTTAGAAGAACTGGGAAACATTTAAATGTGACTTGACAAGCTCAAATGAAAGCCGGAAACACTGTGTGTGAGCCCACTTGTATACACCTATGCAGCTCTATGCATGCATCTGGGACAAATACTAAGACCACATTTTGGAATTCTGCCATCAGGATATCCCCCTTATCATTTCACAGTCCTGCTTTGACCCAATCTTTAGAAACTACACATAGCCCTGGGAAAAATTGCTATTCTATAAAGACGCCCGGTAAAGGGAAGCCAGCAACTATCTGTGGTCACCCAGGACTCATTAACCCTACAAAAGGCAGAAGCATGAAGGAGGAAAGTTTGGTATGTGTTCTGGACAGCTAGCACAGCCTTTCCTTATGTGTCCTAGCAGATCTGCCTGAATGACTATACATCCTGCCTCTCAGCGCTGTGAGGAGATAAGGACAGGAAAAGTTCCATAGATCAGCAATGGTACATCCTTAAGAGTTGCCACCGGGGCAGCTGGATGTCAGAGAAGCACACAACTGCATACTGCTGCTCTCCTGATATAGACACCCTTCACATTCAAACACATTGTCGTCCTAATCAGGTGACTCAGCAGTTTGCCTGTCTGCCTACTCAGGACACCTGCTGTAAGTCCTGGTGTGATGGTATAATAGGTAAAGGCATTGGCACTCAAGCCTGATGATTTGAATTTGAGCCCTGGAAAATACAGGGTGGAAGGGGAGAAGCAACTCCCAAATGCTGTCCTCTGACTTCCAAAGAAAAGCTGTGGTGTACACAAGCATACACACATATAAATGTAATAAATATAAATCCTATAAATATTAAAAACAAAAGCAAACGAGAAAATAGACCAAAACCATCACAAACAAGCCTATACATGCATTTATAGGCTTATTTTAACGCCTAACTCATGGCTCTGAGACTAAAACAAGGAAGACAGTGTGTGTTCCCACATTCCAGCTGGTCAAGACATCCAGGAAAGAAAGGGAGGCCACATCTGGATCTTCACAGGGTAAGAAGGGCACCTTGGTATAGAGACATGATGCCTGTCATATCAGGTCCTCCTTCTCCAGCTCTTTCAGGCTGAGCTGACCTTGATGAATTAACTATGCCTTCTCTGGCATACTAGAAAGCCCCTCACTGAGGGTTACCTGTTTCCGTAAATCCTGAGCAGACCGAGGGGGAGGTTGGTGGTTGGCAGCAAGCCCCTTGGCCGAGGAGGCTGCAGAGGCAGCGGCTGTGGGATGAGCCGCTGAAGCCTGCTCCTTTCGGCTGTCTGCCCTGTGGTCGCTGTGCTTCTCTTTCCCGGGAGTGGCCTCTTTGCTTTTGTGTTTTTGAGCAGGTTCTTTCTCCCGTGTTGACCTACTGGAGCCATTGAAAACTAAAAAAGGGAAGAGAAGGAAAAATAACTCACTGCCTTGAGTAAAGGAACCATACCATGTGCCTATTCAAATGTTCTCCAGAGAAATGACCAGAACCCAAATTCAAACAAATTTGAAATGAGATGAAACTGATTAAAACCCTTTAGATATATCCTAAGAACAATTTCCTAGATCATAATTTTTTGTTTGTTTTTCGAGACAGAGTTTCTCTGTGTAACCTTTGCTGTCCTTGCACATTACATAGGCTTCTCTCCAAATGACAAAATATGTCACTTTTCACCTTACCTAAGGCATAACTTAAACAAAAGGGTTTGTTGTTTTGAAAGCATGAACTGAAGACGCCATCCTAAGTTATTCAGGGTATTGCTGATGTCATCATCAAATTCACATTACCTCTCTGACTCATTGTTTTGGTTTGGTTTAGGTTGGGTTTTTTTAAGACATGGTTTCTCTATGTAGCCTTGGCTGTCCTAGACCTCCTTTGTAGATCAGGCTGGCACCAAACTCACTGCGATCAACCTGCCTCTGCCTCCCAAGTGCTAGGATTAAAGGCATGTACCACCACGCCCAACTCTATCTTTTTTTTTTGAGAACTCCCTACCATAGCCAAGACATCATTTCCCCAGCATCAAGAACAGCCTAGGCTACACAGTGAGCTCTAGGCCAGCCTGGCCTACAGAGTGAGACTATCTCAAACAAGTTCCTTCAAGGACTATCAACACTAGACTAAAATAAGCAGCCTACAAGGGACTAACTATATCATAAGCAACCAGTGGAAACAGAATGTATTGTTAGGAAGAAAGTAAACTGGCTGCATCTAACCCACTGACCTTCAGAGGTTACAGCAATATCCCTTAGTGCTGCAAAGCTGGCAGGTTGCTAGGCTCATTGTCACTTACTAGCATCCCCAGACACAACTGGATAGTACATCACTAACCCAAGAAAAGACCCAAACTCACTATTCAAAGTGCATCTGCTACTGAATACAGCCTGCTTTATAGGACAGATTAATGTCAGGGGTCATCTGTATGTAGTCAGATTCCAAAAGTAAGACTACATGACTATCTTAAAGAATTTTAAATGAACACACCTGGAGAATGCAGCGCTGCTTTGGGTAAGGGTAAGGGTAAGGCATGCAATTGCTTTTATGACCTCCCAGTGAAAAGGAGGTGGATGGTGAATGTGAAAGGGAGCTGTAGGTCAGGCTTATCCATTACTAAATTCAGAACCAGCAACTATTTCCCTAAATAAGCCACACCGATAAATAATAAAGATTCTTAAGAGTGTTCAGCCTGCTTAGAATTAGCTGATTTAAGTTTGTAGCCACTTGGCAAACATAAATATGTAACCCAATATCCTTTCAACTATCAGATGAGATCTTTAGAATCATTAATCTACTTTCTGCAACCTGAAAGCTAACCTAGCCCCTGAAATCTAGGACTCTCCTTGCTTTGTCATAACCTGTCTACCTAAAATCCACACGAATACATTGGCAGGATAATCTTTTTTCTTTTCTTTAAAGTTTTAAGGGTAGGGTATCACTGTATAGTCCTGATTGGCCTGGAATTTACTATATACTCGAGGCTGGCCTTGAATTCACAGAGATCTGCCTGACTGCCTCCAGAGTGCTAGGATTAAGCCCCGCTAGAACCGTTTTCTGTTCTCTAAGGATAAAGGTCATTGTAACCCAATTGGACCAGTAGAGAGCGTCTCTTCTAGTATAAAGACCTGAGCAAGGAGCTCAAACAGAGAATTCAATCTTGCTTCCTCTACCAGCCCCTCACACAGCCAAAACCTCTCTACCCACCCTCCACCCACGCCCAGAACACGTTTCTTCATACAGGTAGCTAGAGTGGAAAGCAGCAATACTTGCTCTCACCCTCACAGGAAGGAGCCATTTAAATGATCTACACCTATCTGAGTCACAAATGTTTCTGTCATTTGTCCCTGGAACTGGATATGGAGCCTAGGTTGACCTCAAACTCTGAAACATGCTTAAAAGTACGTCCCATGCTCTCAGCATCATACTCAGTTTGTATTTTCCTAGCGCTAATTTTGCTTTTTAAAATGTTGAAGCTTCTTTGTCTTCAGGTTTAGGAAGCTCTCCCACTCACAAATGCTGGAGATCGCTTCATCCCAACATCATAGTGTCTTTTTCCCTCCTCACAAACTATAAAAATAGTTAATAAAAATTGTTTATGGTATAACACATTAGGATACACAGATTTATGAAATGTTTAAGTTACACAAATGAACGTGCACAATCTCCAGTGCTTTTACTGACTTTGTGAGAACATTCATTTTGGCTCTGCTTTCTTTGGGTACAGAGTTCAGCACTATTAACTCAAGTCATGTTCTGACAAACAGCTCTCCATGGCACAGAATGTTTTCAAAATTTAAGTAATCTAACTTTCCTTCTAAGCCTTTTATCTAAGTCATTTTAATTGTTTAGGCTTAAATCTTTTGCACGACACAAGACAAAGATTCGCATTTCTCACATCTGGATTAACTGTGAGTAGCAACCTCAAAGTTCCTTCCAGGACCAGCAATAATTATATATTCAAAAGAGTTTAGACACTGAAATAAAGATGGTGTCTCATTACTCCTCTGTTGCACATGATACTGCTAAATGCAGGGGAAACGGAGCAGCTATAATGGCGGCATTTACTCTAAGTGTAAGTAACTAGCCACTGTCAGAAACCATCAGTCACACTCCCACAGCTGCACCCTGTGCCTGCCTGAGAAAAATGAAAATCATCTGGGAGGTGTCATACTTCAATATGACCAAAACTCAGGATGGCACATGAGTCCTTGACTGTTCACTGATTTCCTAAAACAAAGAACATAGCTCCTGTATTCCGCATGGGGGGGTCATTGTCCTAACTCTCAATATTCTGAACTTCTGCCTTCTTATTTCCACTAAGACAAGCAATTCACAGTATATCCTGCTTTTAAGCAATAGTTTTATAGCGACTTGCTTTATCAATATATAAACAAAAATATTCGTGGGGTTTATCCATTTTGTAGTAGTATTATTTAAAGACTAACACCATATCCTGATCAGGGATACTCTAGCCTCTGAGAGGGCAGTTGGCCTGAGCAAGACCCATCACATACCTGTGACCATTGGAGTTCATTATATCTGCCACACTTGCCATTTGCCTGTCACACTGTCCCTTATCCAAACCTTCCATAGGATCTGAATAAAGCTCAACACAGTCACCATTGGTCCACAGATGCTACCTAATTTGCCTCTAGCATAGTTACTCTCTAGCTCGACACCTGCCCCAAGCCTTCATGCTCTTGCAACAGGGAAGGAAAGGATTGCTTATCTCCAACTGCCATGATAATTCAGGGAGGAGAGACGTCTGGGGAAATAGGTTAGTTGTTTCTAGCACAAAGCCTATACTAGAGTGCCACACTGCTCTGCAGAAGGATCATGGTTAACAACCAGTTCTAAGATGTAAAGAGTCAGCAGTGTCCTCCTGACCTAGAAAAGGAAGGTCCTCGGCTGCCTGATCTGAACAGGAAAGGCACAATCCTATGGCTTCAATGGAATAGACTGGGAGGACTTTCAACTACTTATCCACCTTCCCAGAAAAAGAAAAGGGCTGGAAAGCAAAAACTTGGTGCTAGAGCTGAAGCTGTGCGGAGGCGATGAGGAAGGCCAGTGTGATTAATGCAGCTCAGCAGGCCAGCTACTCTGCAAACAGCCTGCCTGCTAACGGGTACTTTAATAAGATGTCCCAGGAAAGAAGAATGAAACAAAGTTTGATTTTCAAACAAAAGATGCTTTTCAAATGATTCATGCTGTAACCATCCTATTTTATAGCAGCAATATACCCCCCAAAGGCAAACATAACCCAAAACCACATTGTGTGTTAAATGGAGAGAGAGGGGGAGGAGTGATCAGGAAAAGACAGTAAAGGCAAGGGCAAGGACAAGGTATATTTTGTACTCGACAGCTCACTAATTTAAGTGTCATGGGAACCTGCCAGTTTTATATCTCCAAATAATTACCTTTTGTCTTAATCTGTAAGATTTTCACCAAAAAGAGAGAGAAGGAAAAGGGAGGTTTAAAAAACAAAAACAAAAAACCCTTCCCTTTCTGTGAGCATGAGGCAGAAAGAAAGGCATCAATGTATAGAAGTTCTCTACACATTGTCCCCAACTGAAAGAAATAACTGACTAGTTTCTTTAAGCATTCATCATGGCAAGCCATATTAGAAAACTTACTGTCCTGAGATACAAACAGCCTTACATTAATGAACAGAGATTAATATATTGATTTGTATATACTTACTCTGAAAGTTAAATGCTCTCTAACAAGTGTTTTCACACCATAACAAACACAATCTTTAAATCCTAAGGCTGATGTTTTGATTGAAGGCCGTCACTTCATTCTTGAAAGGCAGTAAGGAGTGAAACACAGGCAAGAAGGTTTTTATGGGAGTGGTAGAAAACTACATTTCCATGAGGAAATTCACATGTCCAGACCTCAGGAATACAAATAAATGGTGCAGCCCATGAGCTCTGTTCACGCACTGAGATCTGGGCAGGTTTAAGACAACCTATGAAAGGAGTATCTAAAACCCTCACATACAAAGGTCTCATATTTAGATTTCCAATTCCCTGGGCCAACATATCTGTGCCCAATTTCCTCAAGAAAAAACAAGCTGCCCCCTCATCTGCCTTCAAGATATGCTGAAGTGTTCTGCACCAAGCATATGTGTCTTGTGTTCATCAGAGAAAGGAGCTATGCAAATACAACAAAGGTGATTTTTTTAAAGCTCCTGCTGCACTGCAAAGATACACAGTTGATTAAAAAAAGAAAATTAATTCATTCAAATTAATTCATGACAAAACCAACAATCTGGTCTCTTGCCCTCATCTCACTAATTACTCTTAATAAATAGGACAAAACCAGGAGGCAAGGTACGTAGTAAAAAAGGAGTGTCTGATGTTTGGTAAAAGTTGCTCCACAGTTTGAGACTCACTTTAGAGCTGACATGGATGATTTAGAATTCCAGAGAGATAGTTCTGAAAACTGGACTTGCTTGCAGGGAAACACCAGGCAAACAGGAAAGAATAAACACAAAGACCTTCAATGCTAAACAGATTCAACAGTCAAATTAACCAGAACATTCTCCCTGTCAAAACACCATCCCTCCAAAAGAAGGGGTTGAGGAAGAGAAGGAGTCATTGCAGGGGGGAAACTAAGAAATGTACTTACAGGAAAGGTTCACAGCATCTTCCTGATACCAAACCAGGCACTTAAATGTAAGCATCTTGTTACTATGAGGCATCCTGACTTGGCTGGCATTAAAACCTTGTTATTGTACAAATGCTGTGCTTCACCGGTTCAATTTTGACTTTCTATTATTGTCTGAAGACAATGGGATGTCTGCCAACCAGCACTAACACTTTAGGAAATTTTTCCTGCAGCATGTGGGTATTCTCACCAGGTCTGCCTTGGGCTGGAAACAGCAGAGTAACTCAGTAGAGCATCCAGGCTTAAAGCAGGAGGAGTAATAAATAGAGACAGTTCCAGCTCCTTTGCCATCACTGACTCAAGTTCACCAGTCAGAATCTAGCCCAAGCATCTTAAACAAGATTATCGGTTTACTATATCTGCAAAAACCATTCTTGAGATTCCACCTCACTCAAATGACAGTTACTGTATGAGGAACAGAAATGTGTGTGTGCTTTAGTCCAGATTATCCTTCCTCCCGCAACAGACAAGATCACGCTATACAGCTCTGACTGGCCTGCAACTTGCAACAATGACAGCCCTAGCCTCTGGAGTGCTTGGATTACAAGCCTAAACACAAGAATTAATGTGTGTGGCTTTTGGAGCCAACTGAATTTCCCTCCTCTATGGAAACCTTTAAAAACTCTCTAAAGCCACAATTTGGATTGGACTGTCTAAAGATCTAAACATGGAATAGGTAATGGTGTGAAACAACTATAGAGTTGGATATATTTCCCATTTAAATATATTTGTTACCAAGGTTATCAGTAACTCATGATACTATGTCTTAACATAAACCAAAGGAATGGTTTGACCTTGAAAAAGTTTCCTTGTCCTCTTGGCCTAATATGACACTGATAACATGATGAGCTCTGGCCCCAACTGCCTTGCAGAGGCCAGGGGAACAAAACTTGGCAAACAGATTCCCACAGTTCATGTAAGAAAACACAGACTCATGCATTACTCACACAAGGGGTGGAGCATCAACTTGTAAAGAATAGATGAATAGTGATTCTGCAGTTTAAGACTTTATAAAACTCTTCATTCAAAAAATAATGTGTTCTGAAAGGACAACCTCTTCTGATGTAAAGTATAAGAATCCTGGCTCACCTTTGAACTTGAATAAACAACCACAACATACTAAGAGAAAGACCCTGACATATGGCCCATTATAATACAAGTTAAAGGAAATTTTCCATTTTCAAAATAAAAATACAAACCTAGCAAAAAATTGGTTTTGAAAATGCAGAAGAATAAAATATACAGAGAAAGAGACACAGACACATACACACACCCTCAATTCTTCACTGATACTTGTTTGGGGCTGAATTGGAGCACAGTAGTCACCAAGTGTCAGCAGCAAGGACAGAGTCCCTGTGCTAGGCTACTATGGTACAGGGCAAAATCAGCCTCCTGGACTACCAATGCCATGCATCACACAAGGCCAATTTCTTGTGCACACTAAAGTATTTGGTTTCTCCCAGAAACTTGCTCGGATGGAAAGCTGGTACAGAAAAAGCAGAAAGCAGAATGTGGCCCAGACACAGTTAGTCTTCATGGTGGGCCCTGATCAGAAGAACATAAAAGCCACTGCCTGGAAATGCACAATATCCACCAATAGCTGCTGGGTCTGGCTAGTGCTAAATGGCTTGATGTGTTACCTCCCAATTCTATCATTAAGTGAATATGCAGCAATACAAGTGTATCAAAGACAAGGAAAACTGCCCCTTAAGGGACTGACTTCAAGGCAATTCACCTTGAAGCCATGAATCTCATACCCTCATCCAATTTTCATCCAGCTTGACAAGTCACCTTAAAAACTCTGCATGCCTTTGGGAACTATGAGGCTTGCTGGTCATTGAAGAGTCTCCTTAAGACAGGTCTTAAAAAAATAACTAAAATTATTCAGTGCTGAATAATGTTCATGTTAAAACTATACTGAAACCAGGTGTTTGGTATAATTACCACATACAACTTGAATATAGTTCTAACTGTGGGGAGGTATTGTAATTAGGGTAAAAGGTCAAACCCAAGGCATTAGAACGCCTTCCACTTGGCTAAACATGACAGACTGTTCCATTTGTTGACACTCGAGGCCAGCCTGGTCTACAAATGTAAAAGTTTAAAAGGTTTTATTTAGCCAGAAAAGCCCGATAACTTTCCTCCCACAACTGTAACCAGTTCTTTGAAAAATCCTGGTGGCGACAAGTGGCTAGAAGAAAGGACCAGCAAGAGGCTTCTCCATTACCCTAGGTGTGCATCTTTACTAGCCATACAAAAACAGATTGCCCCACACTAAATCTGAGTGTATGGCCTTCTTTAATACGCTGAATGGACCAGTGGAACATATACTTTAGAATAATGAGAAGAAACTGGGATCAGAGAGTTAAGCTGGCAGGAATTCCAGGAGCCCTTCTGTCATTAACGCCTCACAAAACAGTTGATTTTTAGGTAATTCTCAGCATATGCCATGAACTTTCTAGGATTCTCTTAGCAAATGAGTCCAGATTAAAAGATAATATGGCAAATGTGGCACATCCAACCAGGCCCAAAAAAAAAAAAAAACCAAGAAACAGGACAGGTGTCATCTCTTTGAAAGAAAATAAATCCACACTCAGAACTGTCTAAGGAAGCAGCTTCAGAAGTAGCTTGGCTTCTCAAGTATACTCTAATTACTATGCCAAGTGTAACAAACAGTACCTCAAATGTTAGAGTATTAAGGAAACAGATTTCCTAACTCTAGAAGCACTGCTGTTCCTTCAAGATAAGCTCCAACCTTACAATCCCGCTTTGTTGTGATAGTCAGAAGGAAAGGGAGGGAGAGGTTATCCCATGCCACCTTAAACTGAAGCAGCATTCTGTCAGGCAAGACTCTGGCCTTGGTCCTCACAAACCACTCTACCAGGCTCATTTTCAAGGGCAATGACAGCACATTAATGCAAGGAATGTGCTCAAACTATTGCTTTTTGGCTATCATACAAAAATGCCCCAGAGGTGAATCCAAAAGTTATTAAGTCATTTCAGCTGGAAGTCTAATGGAGTCTAAAGGGTTCTTCAGGAATATTCCTCTTCAGAAAAAAGGATGTACACAAGAAGAAACAATAATCTCTCCTATTGCTTCCAAGTTCCTTTGAAGGAAAGAAAAAAAAAATTTACTAATTTAATAAACTTACACCATGTTCTTCTGCAGAAGGTCACAAAGGGCTTGCCAAGGCAACAATACGAAGAAAAAGGCAAGTTTATTCCAAAAGCATTAACTCCTAATCTACTCCAGTTACCCACTAGAGTTAAAATAAAGAAAAGAGCAAAACAATTAAAAACACTTTTCAAACTCTAAAACATTCCAAATATTAACTTGTATGATAAATACATGCTTAGCAATATTTCCAAATAGTACTAAAGTGGGAGCACCACTACTGGTATCATTTGAGGCTCTACTTATGAAAGATTATTTTAGAAACAGATTGAAATGAAATCGCTGGAATAACTATTTGTTACTGCAACCTTTTAACTGCAAGCAAAAGTGGTGATGTACAAGTCATTCTAGATGCTGTAGTTTAATCAATAAATCCCTCCCAACTAGAATGTTCTGTTGCTTGTTAAGACTTTGTGGGACTTGTGTAATGTTTTCAGATCTAAATTTTTATCAGTGGACACTTGGCTCTTGCACTTTAAGGCCCAGGCAGTTGGTTGGTTGGTTGGTTTGTGACAGAGCCTGTGTAGCTCTGGCTGTCCTAGACTTGCTTTGTAGACCAGGCTGGCCTCCAACTTACTACAGAGATTCGCCTACCTCTACCTCCAGTGCACCACCACGCCCAGCAGGGCCCAGATTCTTAAGCTAAGAATGCTGATACACTGAGACCCAAGGAGATCTAATGCAAGATCCCTGTCACAGAGAGGTTGTTCTCTCTTGCTTGTTCCACCAGGAGACCAGGTGTCCTGGCACCAAGCCAAGAAACACTCTCTTACCCCATTTCAACAGAAATCTGCCTGTTTAGACTCTAGATTTTTCAAAATAATGTAGTAAAAATAAAACTCTTCCTGTTTTCTGTGTTTTATCTCCCTACATCCCAGTGGGTTGATCTACCCAGAGGGAACACAACTTCTGACATGTCTCAACATTGTAGCATACAAGGAGAGAGCTGAATACCAATATGTATGAAAAGCACTTTGCTTTCCCAATTTGTTTCTTATAAAAGAGTCCAAAATAAATCTGAGGAATCATCAGGTACACAGTAATAATAATCTCACTCAGCGTCTTCCTGGTTAAAAAAAAAAAAAAAAAACAAAACAAAAAACAAAAAAAAAAAAACCCAGGTAAGCATATGAACATTCACACTGCATCAAGGAAATGGAGATCATCTAACTCTACATTTTAAATTTCTTGGAAATGAAAAAGAGGCACCTGTCCACCCACAAACTATTCTGAATCTTGTCTGTTCAGGCAACAAAGAAGCAGATTCTAACCAAAGGCACCCACACCCATGCACACACTCAATTACTGAGAACAGTCCTAAGTTAAGGAACTGAGGTAAGAAAAAGCATGCAGCAGAACACAGCATCGCATTATCACTTAAATGCAGACTGTAATAATTAGCGCAAGTCCTCAACCCATTCTGTGGAGTGGCAAATTCAGGTGCTGGTGCCATGGCTGGGAAACCAGAGGGCAAAGGAGGAAGCAGTGCTACCTAGGAAACTAATCGAATTTGGAGCTCTGCAGGTGAGAACATTTTCGTGAATCTGCAAAGGACCACCTTTAAAATCCAGTAACAGTCTTGAAGACCTCACAGAACGGCAAACCTCAGGCCCAGTAACAGATAATCAAGTACACAAAGGGTTATTTTAATCAATCATGAGCACAGATAGTCCAATCACAGTAAGAGTACAAATGCAATGTAACTTAAAGAATGAATTAGATAGCATACTAATAAAAATATATTTCTATCATATGGACATACCGAAATGAAGAAATAAGTTCATGTTTTGTTCACAATATTTACTCTCAATTCTCCATCAAACAAAAAAGGAAATTAACATTATATTTTTTCTCAAGACGTAAAGCCTTACAAATCTCTTCTCTTGTGACTAAAAAATTCAGCCTCAATGAGGCAACTGTGGCGGTTTTTTATATTTCTGCTATCTATAACCAAGGAGGCTGCATCAACAGGCAATAACCTCTTAGATGTCCACTAATTACCCCTCCTCCAATCCTTGCTCTTTACTATCACCAAGCCCCCATCACTCCTTGCCAGGAGCCATGCCATAGTATGGAAGGCCAGGTTCTTACCAGCTTTCTTGGGGAGAATCCTAGAGTTCAATTATTTTTCCTGTGGCTGAAAACAGACTGTTTTAACTTAACTGACTTAATCTTAGTTTCATACTTAAATTAAAATCATCAAAATTCCCATTCTCCTGCATATGAAAGTCTTTTCAGGTCCCCAAAGTACACTTTGAGTCATAATTATACTCTGCCTGATAAGTATATCCTCCAAGACAGTAAGACAGCAGACTACATAAAGTACATGAAACTATATCACACATCCTTTTCACCCCTAAATTCACCCATACATTTGAACCCAAATGCCAACTGAAAGCAGTTCTTACAATCACTTAGTTTCCATGACATAAGCATGACAGGCTGAGTTCAATAAGCAGAATGCACACTAAAGTAGAAAGATCTGATTCCAGTTTTCCTGTGATGTATGTACATGTGCACTATAATAAGAAATTTTTAAAAATGTATGACTTCCTGATGATTAGCTAGAGGTTAACAAGCTTTTGTTTTTCATTAACACTTGAATAAAACCCACTTTGTATTAGCTACAAATCCCTAAGTAAACAGATGTATGTGTGTATATTTGTGTCTCTGATTATACACACAATATCTACTCAAATATATGAAAATGCCACTTTAGCGTGCTAGTCATTGTAAAAATAAAAGTTTGCAGTAAAATCAATGTCTATAAAACATTACACCAGAACAAGTCTCATACACTCCTAAGTGATAAGCCATATACCATCTATCTTTCTGTGCAGTGCTCTTCTCCAGGATGTCTAAAGATGTGTGGATGTATTATTTTGCAACCTCCCAGACTTTGGGCAATTCAACACTCAATTATAAAATTCTCCTCCATCAAGGCTACCTTGCATTCTAAATGTCAAATAATAGTTATCTTCATAGGGCTGGAGAGATGGCTGCTCTTCCAGAAGTCCTGAGTTCGATTCCCAGCAACCATATGGTGGCTCACAACCATCTGATGCCCTCTTCTGGAGTGCAGGTGCACATGCAGGCAGAAGACATAAGTAAATAAATCTTAAAAAACAACAAAACAAAACAAAAACCAAACATTATATATCCCTAAAGCAAAACAAAATAAAAGCTCACTTAGCCATTGTTATTCAGTGTTCCTTCTTCTGACCTGCCACCTGTTGTTCCTATGACATTTACAGTCATTCCCAAATAGAACATTTTCATTTTCATAGAGAATACTTTTGGGCTGAACAAATCTGGCTGATAACTAGATTGACACCATCAAACCTTTTCTAAACTCTCCCAAAAGCCTGGCTATACAGTCTCCAGGGTGGACCTACCATGACCATTGTGTACATGCTTATGGGTTTTTCCTTTCCTGGGAGTGGACTGGCACGACGATGAAGCATTGTTGGTGGCTGTTTTGACATCTTCTGTCTCATCATCTTCTTCTTCGACATCCTCCTCATCCTGAGAGCTTCCAAAATATACCATACTGTTGGGCAGCGCAGGAGAACCTGGTGGGTTAAGACAGATATTTCATCAAAAGCAATCCTGACATTCACCCCTTCCAGAAAGAGTAATCCAAAGGAGAGATTTACAAAGCTAGGACTTTAACTGCATGCTAATCACATAAAACAAAACTGTCCGTCGCTGCTAGCTGCTACTACTCTTAATTTATTTTCAAATAGTCCCCAGGAAGTAAAATTCCATCTGGATCCTTTAGCAATTTCAAGAAGGGATAATACCATTCATCAAGCACAGCAAATTAAAACTTTAAGAATTTTATATGTAATGTTCCCAATGAAAACAAACAACAAACAACAGCAAGGAATGAATTACACAAGTAAATGTGAGTAAAATGAAAACATCCACCTAAGCTAGGTGGTGGTGGTGCATGCCTTTAATCCCAGCACTCAGAAGGCAGAGGCAGGCAGATCACTGTGAGTTTGAGGCCAGCCTGGTCTACAAAGTTGAGTCCAGGACAGCCAAGGGTAACACAGAGAAACCCTGTCTTGAAAAGCAAAAACAAAACAAAATAAAAAAATATCCATTCTGCATTGTGCATTTAACTGACAGCTACAGCTTTGGAAATGGGAGGGGGAAAAAAATCTATTATTGACAAGGGAGGGAAAGAAATAAATTTTCTCTTTTATGGGGTTACTCTCTTGTTATCTTAATAAAAAGGCTGGTATAGAAGCCCCTAACACTTCAAATATTTACAAACTAATCTGAAATTATAGTAGGATATATTACTAAAATTAATTCCTTGGGCTAGAGACACAGCTCAGCAGTTAAGAGCAGTGGCTGTGCCAGGTGTAGTGTTGCATGCCTTTAAACACAGCCTTTGGGAGGCAGATAAAGGCAGATCCCTGAGTTTGCTTGAGAAGAGCCTGGTCTACAAAGTGAGTCCCAGGACAGCCAGGGATATACTCTGTCATCAAAAAAACAAAAACATTGGTTGTTCTTCAGGACTTGGGTTCAATTCCTAGCATCCCAGCATCCTAGCATCCCAGCACCCATGAGGAAACTCAGTAATTCCGGTTCCAAGAGATTGGTTTCCCTCTTCTGTCTTTCACAGGTATGAGGCACTGCACGTGATATACAGACATACCCATACATAAAAATAAAATAGGTATGGAGAGATGGCTCAGCAGTGAAGAGCACTGATTGCTCTTCCAGAGGTCCTGAGTTCAATTCCCAGCAAACACATGGTAATTTACAAGCATCTATAATGACACCTGATGCCCTCCTTCTGGCCTGCAAGTGTACATGCAGATAGAGTACTCATATACAAAAATTAAAATTAAAAAATAAAATACATGAATAAGCAAGTCTTTAAAAGAAATCAATCCCAGCATTCTGGGATTAAATCTCAGGCAGGCAGATCTCTGTAAGTTTGAAGCCAACCTGGCCTACAAAGCAAGTCTAGGATAGCCAGGGCTACACACAGAAGCCCAGTCTCAAAAAACAAAATGAGTGAACGAATGAATGGACTAATGAAGGAGTTAGTAAATAAGTTAGTAAATTTCTGTAAGTTGCTAACAAGTAAGAAAAAAACACCTTCCTTCTTTCTTTTGCATTCTAACCTCTCTGTTTTCAAATGTTGTCATCTTTGCTTTGAAAATAAAGTTAACACCTCAGGAAGGTCACTTCCACATAAAAGAACAGTATACTTCTTAAACAAAGCCAATCCAAAGGAAGATACAATTAAAAAACTGGTATTTTGCTTGGAACCAGAGCTGTAGCATACAGAGATAATACTCTTGAATTTTCTCTCCATTAAGCAGTACCAAGTACCAGTACATGGGATTTTAAAGTTATTCTTCTGCATAACTTTCCCATGCATGTCCCAAAAGGAAATTTCAACTTCCTTCCAAAAGCATTTGCTGTTTTTGTTTTGTTTTTTGTTTTTTGAGACAGGGTTTCTCTGTTACAGAGCTGGAACAGGTTGGTCTCAAACTCAAGAGATACCCTACCCCTACCATTAACCCTAACCCATTACCCTCTCTCTAGCCTCTGCCTGGGATTAAAGGTGGTACCATCACACCTGGCTTCATTTGCTACTCGTAACAGAGGCGACCAAGTTTCTATTCCCAGCATACATGGGGTGGCTCACAACTGTCTGTAACTTCAGTCCTAAAAGATCTGGGTGCCTCTTTTCGACTCCAAGGGCTCCAGGAACTAAAATGGTGCACATATATGAAGGTAAACTACACATATACATAAATTTTAAAAATCCTGTCTAGCTTAGAAAACACAGAAAGACTCAATAGATACATCCTCTTCCTCTTTTTCTTTCCTTGTATCATGAAACTTCTAATGCTTTTGTTTTGATTTGGGTGGTGGCAGGTTTATGATCGACAACGGCACTCCAATTAGGTTATCTGAATTAACTTTTGGAATAGTAAGAATGAAATGACTTAATTTTACAACCAAATACCAGAGGGATACAGGCTGCAAAGAGACCCCCGTGTAGACTTGCTTAGTCCAACAAAAACTATTCTCTTTGTGCACCTCTGATCAATTCCATTTAGAATCAGGTTCTTGACAAGGGAAGATTCTGAAACATGACAACACTAGCTTTGGAGAAACATTCTTGGGAGATTGCCAACCAAGAAACACACAGTTCTTGGTGGAGAGAGACCTAATTCCTCCCCATGGTAGGATTCCAACCAACTACAGCATGACACTTGAGAGCAAGACAGGCATAAAAAGAGCCATTCTTGGGGGGAGGGGGGCCCTCTTATTGTTATGAGGCAAACAAAGTCTAACTATATAATGAGCAGTAAATTAACTAGAGGTGCTACCTTACTACTCAGGATAGTTTTTTTTTTTTTCTGCTTTACAAACACTCATTTGAAATAATCAATGCAGGTTAGTGTTTTAGAGGATTAAAGCTGTGTCTCCAGGGGTTACTTTTTTCTAATGGGACAAGAAAGTGGTTTCTATCTCATGACTATTCGTATAAAAATTACAGTAGGCACATTTTTCTCTCCTGACTATTCCAGTGCTTTAGCAAATTTCAGATAAAAAAACTAAAAATATATTGACAGAGGAGCAATGAGGAATACAGAATGCACCTGTACTTTGCCAAAATCTTTTCAAAATCAGCTGGCAATGTCTTCACAGTATTTGCTGAGTGCAAACTAAATGTCTTCATCTGGACAAAAATCAAATTGTGGTATGTTACAACCACTACATACGCCAAAAGCTTCCTTTTTCTACTTTGGGCTTTAGATTATATAACATGGGATTCTTCTCTGTGAACTATGTACACCCACAAGGCCTCCCTAGCCACCATCTACCCCTCCCTCAACCAATTCTTAATCTTAGTAAGCAAACAGCTCTCTGCTCTGTTTTGCAAAGGTCCTAAATGGTTCCTTTGCACACAGTTATTTAGGTTGAGAGTAAAGGAATAAATTTTGACCCAATTAATAGGACATGTTCATGGCATTTCTCATGGTTATATGAAACCAGAAGCTATAAACAAAAGCAGTAACTACAAAAATTACTCCATGAATCCAATGTTGTACATGCCACTGTGTTCCTACCACAATGAAGGTCCCTTCAAGAACATAGGGCAACTATCACAGTGTTCCATCCCTATTTCCTTCCAGGTCAGCTTTCACAGTCACCCATCTGCAAACAAACTATGTCATATGCCATATGTTTATCTTTAAAGTGATTCATGCTCATTTTTTGCATGATTTATCTCCATTTGCAGTCCTGTCACTTAAAAACAAAATTACATTTTAAAATGAAAGATGCTCATCAAGACACCACCATGGGGGAAGGGGTGCGCTCTAGGTGTAACAGCTTTAGCCAAAAAAAAACCCCACCCTCAATGAGAAAAAAACTGAACGGGCAGTGGTGGAGCACACCTTTAATCCCAGCACTCGGGAGGCAGAAGCTGGCGAATCACTGTGAGTTCAAGGCCAGCCTGGTATACAAAGCAAGTCCAGGACAGCCAATGCTACACAGAGAAACACAGTCTCAAAACAACAACAACAACAACAAAAGAAAAAAACTGCCTGTAATTCATGGCCATGCCAACCATGAAAGTGGTCTCCATAGCATCCAGATTTTAAGGAAGATGCCTTGGTTCTGGAAGCCAGTTATCTGGTGTGAACAGTGTATTTTAGCAAAAACTACTCTCAGGACCACAAAGGTATATGGCAATGTATGCAATGGCACTCAGAGTAAAATTATATTAGGCTACTACTGGTGTCTTCAAAAACAACTCATATGTTTTAAAATTGATAAGTCACGCTGATGAGATAGCTCACTCAGTGAATAAACATACATACTTAACTGTCTGGATTTAATCCCACATACCCATGATGGTAGAAAGCAAATCCCACAAGTCTGTGATCTCTTAATGCTAAAGGAATAGGCAAACCACCCACACAAACAGCCATGAAGTGTTTAGCCTGAGTAGCTCCCTTCTAGCCACAAGACTAGCACCAGCTGAGAAGTGGAAACTACTAAGTGTGAACATGAATTTATGACTTATGCAAAGACTTCAGATTCCCAGAGACACTAAACAGTTTCCTACAGGGCACAGGCAGCGGGGACTTCAGAGCAATCCATGGGATAAAATTCATATTGCAAAGTGCCTGGCCAACACAACATCACCAGCCCCGTATACCTTCTCCCAATGGGTTCCAAAAGTCCTAAGAAACACTGAGAGCTTCTCTAGACACTGAGGCAAGGGACAGAAGGTATTCTGGAATGTACCACTGAAGCCAGGCCAGGCACCTGGGAGGGAAAATGAGTTTATGTTCCTGCAGAGCAGACATGGTCAGAGGCCAGCTGCCTGAAGCCAGGCCAAAGCTCAGAGTCAAGGTCACAGGCAATTATAAAAAGATCATCCTTCTCCAAGGTTTTTGTTTCTTCATTACTAGCAAACAAATTAATACATCAGCAGAACTGCGACACTAGAGAGAAAATACAGATCAAACTAAGGTGTCTTGAAGAAAGCAGAGGGCAGGCAGGGTAGCCACAGAAACCAGCAGAGCAGGATAAATTCCACTCTGAAAGTTTCTATGATCAGAAAGAAAGAAAGAGAAAAGAAAAAGAAAAAAAAAGAGAGGGAAAAAAAAAAAGAAAAGAAAGAAAGAAAACAAAAAAATAAAAACAAAAGTGACCAGGCAGTAGTGGCACACACTTTTAATCCCAGCACTTGGGAGGCAGAGGCAGGCCGAGCTCTAGGAGTTCAAGGACAGCATAGTCAAAAAGAAATTCCAGGACAGCTAGGGATACAGGGAAAAACCAAACAACAACCAAGAATAAAGATAAAAACAAACAGTGGGGGGTGGGGGAGTAGTGCTAGCAACAGTACAGTAGCTTAAAACGATTTGTAACTACAGAACAGGGTATCTAACACCTCCTTGTGCATACAACATGCGTGCAAGCTGAACACCCAAATACAAAAATAATGCATATATGGCATACACACAGGTATATACACATAATTAACATTAAAAGAAAAATAAATCCCTAAATAAAGCACCGCAGAACCAAGAGTGGTGTCACAAATGTTTAATTCTAGTACTCTTAGAAGGTAGAGGCAGGCAGAGTCCAGCCAAGGGCACATAGTGAGACGCTTATCTTTAGAACAACAGCAGCAGCAGCAGGCTGGAGAGATGGCTCAGGGGTTAAAAGCACTTTCAGCTCTTCTGGAGGTCCTGAGTTCAATTCCCAACAACTACATGGTGGCTCACAACCATCTATAATGTGATCTGATGCCCTCTTCTGGCCTGCAGGTTACATGCAGGGAGAGCATGGTACACAAAATAAATAAATATTTAAAACACAACAATAAACAGGGAACTGAGATGGGAGGGCAACACAGCTTACCTCGAAGGCAGAGAAAGGTAAGAAAGTCTTCTGTTTTAGGCTTCCTTTTAGAGAGGTCAGAAATTTGAGTAGCTGGCGGGGGTAGCAAAGGCTCCACTATCTTCACTGGAGTTGTGCTGGGACTATTCGGCTGAGATTGAGCAAACTTCCTTTGTGCTTGCAGCCTGGGCCTGCGACAGCAAAAGAAAATTAAAAGTAAATTAAGCAAAGACTGGAGGATACAAACCTACACGTAGCAATAAAACCATGATACAGGAGGAATATAAAAAAAAAAAAAAAAAACCTTTCAAGCCAGCTCTTACTAATTAAGGCTCTGCATCTCTCGAATACTCTCCTAAACCACAGCCTGCTTTATGGTACAATAAATCTGGCTAAGGGACTATTGTTTTATGCGTGTACCATGAATGTGTGTAGAAAGTGAAGGATCAGTGATGAATCCGGAAGATCAGTACAATGCTAGCCTGGACTCCAGAGACTGTGTCTCAAACAGCAAACTGGTTTGATCACAGGGAATCAGTGGCTCTCTTACCTCAGATCACATACTAAACTGCGTCCTACAATTCCCTTCTCTGAGCTGCTTTGTATCTAAAATGAAGTAGTGACCCACCTCTACCATCCTGAATTCATTCATGGGCTGGTAAGTGTAGATGAGTTGCCGAGTGACGATTACAGGACAAGGCAGTAGGGAGGGGGACAGGGAAATGGCTAAGTGTATAACAGGTGCTTATTGCCAAGTCTAATAATCCTCAGGACACAGAAAACTATCCTCTGATCCACACATACATACTAAATAGGTACTAAATATGTTCCAAACATTATGTCTGAGCTTTGTGCCTCATTAATAAAAATGTCTCCTTAAAATCAAGTTGCCTCTCATTTTTAACTTTCCTTCTGCCTTAATCATTTATCCACCTCAAGGGTCTGCCACAAACACTCTGGACATCCTATTTCTAAACTACTGACATTAGGTTAAAAGGAGACAACATGACTTCAAGAGCTAACTAAATAAGCTATAGTTCTTAAAGCCTCAAGTAGGGCTCACAGGGAAGCTCAACAGGAAAGTTTGCCGGGAGTGGAGGCGCACGCCTTAATCCCAGCAGAGGCAGGGGCAGGCGGATCACTGTGAGTTCGAGGTCAGCCTGGTCTACAAAGTGAGTCCAGGACAGCCAGGGCTACACAGAGAAATCCTGTTTCGAAAAACCAAAACCAAACCAAACCAAACAAACAAAACAAAAAACAAAAACAAAACAAACAAACAAAAAAAAAAAAAAAAAAGGAAAGTTCAGTTGCTGAGCAAGCATGAATACTTCAGGTGTAGTTGTGTGTGCCTAGAACCCTAGTTATTAGAGCAGAAAAATCACTGGTGCTTGCTGGATGAAAGCCTAGCTTCAGATTCAGTCAGAGACCCTATCAAGAAAATAAGAAAGGCAGAGGGTATCAGAGCAAGATACCTGGCCTCAAGCAGCCCCAGTGTTATTGGAACATACAAAAACAGACCCATCAACACGTTTTTTTAAATCACAACATTCAAAAGACATCTGGCCAAAGTACTTTAAGTTTCTCATGGCTCAATCTTCATGTTTCCACCTAGTGACAGTCATACTAGGCAGCACTAAACTCGAGAAGCATTGTTGTGTCCCTAGAGGTGGCACAATCAGATAGAACTAACATTTTCCCATCACATTCTTCCTGTTTTAAACCAGAGCAACAACAAACCCTTGAAAACAGATGTTATTGGCTTTTTGTTGGTGGTTCTTCTTTACACTAAGGGGTGAAGGGTGTATCCATGATAGGGTTTCTCTATGTAGCTCTGACTGTCCTGGAACTCAGAGAAGCCCCCTGCCTCTGCCTCCTGACTACTAGAATTAAAGGCTTGTGCCGCCACCACCCACTTATTTTTCTTGGTGATTCTTTTTTTGTTTGTTTGTTTTTGTTTTTGTTTTTCGAGACAGGGTTTCTCTGTGTAGCCTTGGCTGTCCTGTACTCGCTTTGTAGACCAGGCTGGCCTCTTTTCTTGGTGATTCTTAATAAGTACTAAAGAGATCTGATTCCCAGGGAGTCTTATGGCTAGTATGTAGAAATGCTGCCTGCATGTAAACAAAATGTTAAGTGCTTCCTACAAAAACAAACACACAAACAAAAAACCAAGACAACAACAAGCTATAGCAAAGCTGGGCATGGTGGCACACACCTTTAAACCCAGCCTTCTGGGAGGCAGAGGCAGGCAGATCTCTGTAAGTAGCTAGCAAGAGCAGAGATCCAGGCTAGTATTTCAGATTAATGCAACTTGGGTGTTCTAGGAGTTTTAATAAGCTTCCACTGGTTGCATAGAAAATAAACAAGAAGAAAGAAAAAGAGTGAAGCTGTGTAAGGTAGATTAGGTGGGTAACATTCCATTTTTAATGGAGGAGTGAGAAGCATGGTAACTTTTAATACCAACTGCCTGCTTTGTACCTTAAAAGTCACCTCCGATTCAACCATCCTAAAAAAGCAGTGCACCGCCATGGTTAACCGGTCAAACCCAACCCCATTTCTCTGTCCTAATTGCATTTTATTTCAGCCTCATCTTAATGTCTTATTGAAAGACAAACATACAGAGGAAGACATAAACATCTTCAAGAATCAGGAGGATATCACACTATTACCATACATACACAACTCTTCACTGGTAATTCAGGAGGCAGCCAAGTAAGCATGTGGAGATGAGCAAATAGAACACTTCCAACGAGAATTATCTAACAATATTCCTTGTAGTCTCTACTGCCATCATAACTAAAAGTAACTGAGTCGTGTGGCTGGCCATCATTTCTAGTATCAAACAAGAGCCAGATAAGGTATGTGTGGGTGTAACATAGAGGCACCATGTGCCATACCACCATCCATTGACAGTCTAGTCTGCAAGTCCAAGAAGGAGGCTCCTGTCATGCTGATAGCCCTACAGTTCAAAGTGGGCAATGTCTGTATTTCTTGATAAAGACACATGAACCTCAGGGAGAAAACTGTTTGTCCCTTCCCCTTCCATTCCTGAAAAATACTTGCAACACACCAAGTTTCCAAATTCCTCTCTTATTTGGCATTAAATAGCATTGCCAACAGCCAGGTGAATGTTTGCTTCCACTTGAGTAATGGTAATGTGACTAGGCCAGGCATGCTGCAAAACCTAAGTCTTAACAGAAAGAAGACTGAGGCAAGACCAGTCCAGACACTATAGTAAGGCTAGGAAGATGCCCAATGTGTTTCTTGCACACATAAGGGCCTGAATCTGACCCAATGTATGCATACAAAAAGCTACGACTCCAACCTATAATCCCAGTACTTCAGGAAGCAGAGACACAGGAATCCCTAGGGCTCACTGTCTAGTCAGTCTAACTCAATCAATGAACTCCAGATCCATGACAAAGAATGATTAACAAAGACACCTAGCCAGCCGTGGTGGTACACACTTGTAATCCCAGCACTAGGGAAGGCAGAGAGGCAGGCAGATCTGTCAGTTTCAGGCCAGCCTGGTCTATAAAGCCAGTCCAAGATACCCAAGGCTATAACAGAGAAACCCTGATCTTCAAAAAAGCCAAACAAGTAAAGACATCTAAATCTTACCTCTGGACTCCATACTCATGAGCGCCCACATAAGCACATGCATACCATCCATGCACCCCAGCACATACCACAAACTCTATAAAAACCATTGATGGTATATTTCAAAAGTATCACAACACTTTTACAGAAATAAACATGTTAACATTAGTATTGGGTTGGGGGAGCAGATCTCAATTTTATTTGGCCCTGCTTATATACAGATCCCAAGCACAGGAACAAAAGAAAGAAATGAATAAATGAAATGGGCGATTGTTTTGAAAGCTAACAAACTGTGTGGGCATCTATTTCTAGTCCCCAAATACTGTATATACAATGAGAAAAGGGACCCAGTCCCTGCACCCCTAGAACCTTGTTGAGAGATGTGCATACCAAAACATTTTATTAAGTCAATTTTCCAACATTAAACTTGTAAGCTGGTAAATCCAATTATTTAGATTACATCCCAATTCTAAGCAACGGATAACGAAGGTAGGAGGGGAGGGTCTGTTTAATCAAAAATGAGAAACTCTTGTCTGGCAAATGCAAACTGACCAGCAGGGCTCTGCCTCTTGAAGGCAGTGTTGGAGCTGGCCCTGACACTCTGCCAACTTGCTGAAAGGCCTGTTCAAACAGGAAAGAAGGGGGAAAAAAAAAAAATCCTGTGTTACCATCCCCAAAATAATTACCCACTCTATTGTACCTCTAGACATACACATACACTACAAATCTGGCAGCTGCTCAAAGAAACAAGAGTGTGTTCATGTGTGAGCTTTAGATTTAGGGGCAGGAGATACCATCTACCAGGACAAGCTGCCCACCAAATTCAAATCCAAGTGTAGTGTAGTGGCAGGCAAACACACAGGATGGTTATAAACGCCCTGCATTGTAAAGAGGATATAAATACATCCTCACATGAACTTCACCAAGTACCAGCTCGCCCTCTGTGTAACAAGAACACTAGCCACAGATGATACTCGCTAAGCAGCATCCCATTCTGGTTTTCCATGGCTGAACCAGCTTGAGAATATAACACAATGACAGAGGGAGAGGTCATTTGGCTCCAGAGAAGGTTTTGTTACACAGATGTCTTTTTCTTTTTGGTATTATTTGATATCTAGCCATACTGATTCAAAGGGGGAGAGGTGGTCCCTTCATATATAAACACAGGATATTAAATATTTGTAGCCTTTAATTAAATTACATAGAGAGCTATTTAGACTGAATGTCTGCTATAGCCAGAACTGCCTTGGGGAACTTTCTGGGAAATCCCCTCTCAGCTCCTTAAGAGGCTTGGTTGGTCCAGTAGGCACCAGGAAAAGCCACAACTTGGGCTTTGGCTTAACTAACTTCACTTTTATCAATGTGGGCCTTAGTTTTCTCAAAGCATTAAAAGTAAGTAGGGAGTTGAAGCAGGATTGTAAGCTTCACCACAGCCTAGGCAACTAAATGTCAAAGACCCTATCTCAAAACACATGTGGTAGTAGTAGTAATAATAATAATAATAACAACAACAACAACAAAAACAACAAATGGGAACAGATTAGACTCTAAGCATGGTCTCTACAATAAAACAAGGGTACCTAGGCAGACACTCCCCCTGAATAGGTGGTTCCTTCATCTACCAAGTTCTAGCTGAGAAGGACTGATCTTTTGCCAGTAATCAGTGGGAAATTGGCTAAAGCTAAAGGTATGTTTCCTAGCTGTGTCAGGCAACATGTAAAACAGAGCAAGGTCACATTTGGATTCAAAATAAGATATAGCATAGCAATCCAGAAAGCTGAGAGTCAGAAAACAATGAAATCTTTAGGAAGGAAATCAAAATCCTTAAACATTTAAGATAATGGTGATAACCCCAATATTATGCTTCATGCTAAGGCCTTCATATGAAAAATTAGTAATTCTATATACAAACAGCCTGCATCCTCTAGAACAAAACTCTAACCTTTTTATAAAAACATGAGAACAGAGAGGGATCTTTCATTATATTTAGAAATAAATTAAGAGAAAAGAATGCCAAAAGCTAGGTAACACTTCAAAGTAAATATTTGCTTACAGACAAAATCTCACTTGGGCTAGGTGATGGCAGCATCCCATAAACCTAATGGGAAAAGTAATATATCCTGAAATGACAACCAAACCTGCCTGGAATAATAAATGTCACTCATGAAGAAGAAAAGCATTGGGTCCAAAGGGAAGAGGAGTCACTATTAGCTGACAATTAAGTGGCCAACAAAGACTTGTCAGTCAAAAATGCCATGTGTCACCTGTCAGGTTTTGTGCACCACCTAGGCAAAGCTACATATCCCACCAACCAGGCATGCAGAACCTCCTCATCTGCGGTCTCACTTCAAACTCAGCACTGACTTACAAGCTAAAGATTTCAAAGTCCCAAGTGAACTAAACCTTCGGGGGAAATGGAGTCAACAGAACAGCAAATCAAAAGGTCTATAGTGTATAGACAGGATTTAGCTAAAGAAACTCTATGGTAGGTAGGTACAAGGTTGTTAACTAATTATCCAAAGTACACTGTGCCTAGCTGTGCCAGTTAAAAGGTTCATGTGCCTTTCTATTCACACTTGAGGTGAGATTGCCAATGTAGTTTTAAAATTATCACTTCTGGGAGTAGAAAAAAGGCTAGTTTTTCAATTTATAAGATTGTTCAAATCCCAACGGCAAGCTCCCAAAAATTCCCTGGCAGACATCTTCTGGCACAAGAGTAGTTAGGAAGGAGAGAGAATGAATGACCTTGTGAGGCAAGAATCATGTTTCCAGGAAAAACAAAGAAAAACATAAAGAAACTATAGTCTACACACTCAGTTCATTCATTCTTTTTTGTCAATAGTCATGAAAGTCTGAATGAAAAATCAATCATACAGAAAGTGCCGCACAAACATTCAAGATGCAATAGGTGATAGGCCTGGGGTAGATCGATGTGCAGGAAGCCATGGCACCCAAGTGCATCCTAGGACTGCACTTAGCACATCCAGACAAAAGTACAAAGGAGATGCTGCTCACAACACTAACTAGCCCCACAGCAAGCAGAGCCAATACTTTGTTCATCCTCGTTCTCTCAGTTCACTTAAAAGAAATCTACTATACTTAAAGGACTAGAACATACATACACACCATACATTTTCATTACCTACTAGAAATGTTGGGAGTGGCCACAAAGCACCAACAGATGGCAATGGAGTCTTTAGACTCTTCTCTAAAAGGGAATTCTGAATTAAAACAAGCACTGTCTGTCACTGGCCAATTTCTAGAATCTTATTAACATCTGGCACCAGAAGATAATCTAGATGCTATTTGCAGAACGCAGGAACATGAACACAGAAATAGCTTATCTCACCAGTTCCATTAAAATTCAAAGTATGGAATTACTGAAAATGAAGCGAACAGACCACAGTAGCCTTTCCTTTTCTTTGGCATTCGAGTGTGTCTGTGTGCAAATGCATGCAGTGCCCACAGAGGCCAGAAGAGCTCACTAAATCCCCTGGAAATGAAGGTACAAATAGTTGTCAGCTACCATGTGGGTGTTGAGTACACTGGAAAAGCATTTAGTGCTCTTAACTGCTGAGTCTTCTCCCTGGACCCAACAGGGTTTTTTAGATATCAAAAACATAGCCTATAGCTGTAGTATGTTGGTGGCAATAGGCCATATGGCCACTGTTCAGCCATCTTGTCAGAGTCTGAACCTTTAAGTCTCTGTTTTTCCCAGAGCTTGCCTTTCACTAGAAACTAGCTGACCCTGTTGTGGGTCGGCAGTTAGACTAAAGACAGATAGAGACGGACAACCTTGTTGTGGTTTAGCACTTAGACTAAAGCTAGATGAGGAGAGAGCAAGACACCCTGTGCGGCAGGACGTCATGACCCTGCCTGGAATTCCCTGTGTTTTGAGAAAAGTCTGCAGCTGGGTTGCTATAGCAACATGCTTCCCTGCCTTCTGACTTATAAAAGCTGCTGCCTGACTAATAAAATTTGAAAGCTTGATCAATCAAACTTGCTCTCCTTCTTTGTGTCTTGCATTCCAACAGGTGAACCTCCTCCCGAGTTTTAGTCGAACCCCGCAGGACAGGGCAGTAATACATAGAATTATACCTTAATGTGCATGAAAATGAGTGACTGTATCACCTGAAAAGATTTAAGAATTAAGCTGTTATACAGTACCAATAAATGTTTCTTTCAGGAATGATCCTAAAGAATTTATTTGGTGCCTTTAATATAAGTTATCTAATATAGAAAAGTACCAAGTTCCAAATACCGAAGTATCTAGGTACAGAGTACCAAGTAATCACCAACTAAATGTGTCCTAGTCTCCTGCTTTCATACAAAAGAGTACTTAGCACTCACATCCTATCTCTTCTTACATCTGTAAAATGAGACAACTGTCAAGATGAAAAGTGTGAAAGCAACTGAACAATGTCACAGGTCACACTTTTATCTAGAGCACAGACATTCTCTGACCAGAATCTCCAGTAAGGAACCATCTAACTGGCAGCTGGCACCAGTTCTAAGAGGCATCAGTGGCATAAGAAGTGGCAGTGTTTGGATATGCAGGCAACATAAGAGAAGGTGTGAAAATTGCCTTCCATGCTGAGTATGCCCAAAATTTAACCTTTCATTCTAGCTAACATTGTATATATGCCCATCCTTTAAGGTCAGAAAGCAAAAACCTAATGAAATTATTAGATCAAGCCAAACTGAGAAGCTTTAGTGCGGGGCAGGAATCAGTTCAGGCACACTAATCACAACATTCCATCTGCATCGTCCAGGCCAAGTCTGACTTAGCATTACAGAAGAACTTCTACTCAATCCTTCATGTCATTGTGATATATTCCATGATATCCAATGACATTATGCTAAACTTTATGAAGAGTATAGTGTTTTACTTTGTTTTCTCCTTGTACAAATTTAGCATGTTTTGTTCCTTCAGTCAAGACTAATCATTGGCATATTCAAACTGCCACCCCATCACTCTTCTATGATGAGACCACTATAAAGCAAAATAAGAGTTACGTAGCACAACCCAGTCATTACAGTTTGTAATTCATTGGGTGACCAAGGTGACAGTAGTTAATGGACAGATAGCATGACTAATCTGGACAAAGGACTGACTGGTACTAGTAGTGGCCAGAAAAATGGGCAGAGAACATGGCACTATTTGAATGGAAACAGCATTTAAGATTCATTAATTGCACAACTGTAGGATTTTCAGTGTTCTGAAATCAGAAATAACTGAGTCTATGAACACAAACAATATTTTTAAAAGGCCACATTTGTGGCAGCAATGTATTTGCAGAAAACATGTGCAGCACTAACATGGCCACCAAGGCAGCCATGAACTCACGGCACAAAATTGAGAAAGATTTGGTATAGTGGTTTTCATGATTTCATAACAAGACGGGGAAAATGACATTCTGACGCACAGCCGGCTGTCAGATATTATCTCAGCCATTGGACTCTGCTGCTGAAACCATCATGACACCTAATAGCTCATTTCCAGAGCGCTGGCAGAGACACGGAGCTAGTAGAGACTGATCTACTAGTTCTGTGAGGTCACTACAAGGCCAACAACAAACCCTACAATGAGACTTGAGTGTGACTAAAGCAAACCAAGCTCTCCTCTTCACCAGGAGGTCAGTGTTGCCCTGCGCTCATTTGGCTCTGTTTACTTACTCTGAGAGAAAAGGAAGACACCTTTCATCCCAGCCTCAAACACAATGTTAATACCCAAAAAAGCAGAATAAAAAATTTTGTGATGCTTTCTATAAGCACATACTATCCCTTGGCTCCTGTCTTCCCTAATCCAACAACCCCAAACAAGAATAAACTACTCCAGTGAAGATAAAAAGCATACTACAGAAGAATTGTGCTTTATGGCATAAGGCAAGGTGTCTCAGAAAAGAAGAGATACTATCTCCTAGCAAGTAGAGGGAGAAAAGGCTGCAAGTAGGAACAAAGATGAAGCAGGTGGTGAAAAAACCAAAACACATTATTAAATTGTCGAACCAGGAAAGAATGTTGAGCAATGTGGAAATAATGACATGCTTCACTATTCTGCAAGTTCCTGGTTGACAGTCTCCTTACTGCTGGCCTCAACAAAATTCTGCTGGCAAAAATTGGTCAAGGCATAATCTTGCTTCTAGAGATGGGGGGAGGTGGTTTTTAATGGGAGCTTAACTACTCTATTTATGACAACTCTCCTCGATTCTACCAGCCTAAGCATGCCCCTAATGTCTTTGATCCAGGCAACATCCATCTTTAGCTGTGTCAATAGGCAGCCAAACCCCACACTCCTAGGCAGGTATCAGTCCTGGGGAATGTGGCTGTGGTTCCACCTTCAGCAACTGGTTAAGTGAGTCTAGTGAAAGATCACTTCCATCTGGTCATTTAAAAAAAAAAAAAAAACCTCGGAGAGCAGCTAAGACACTGCCCCAGGTATTCTTCCAGATCTACAAAGGGTTTTTCCCAGCTCTTTGAGGGAATAGTCTTGAAGAGGTATAGGATAGATTAGCTGCCCTTTCTGCCTGCAGTTTTATGTTTAAGGCAAAGTCTCTCTAGCTAGCTGCCTCAAGCTGGCCTTTAACTGGTAATCCGCTTACATGTGTTGGAAGTATCAATATGTTACCATGGTATGTACGGTTACTATGGCTGGCATCATAAGGAAGCAGAATCAGAAAGACTGCTGACTTCAAGGCCACCAGCATACAGAGTCTCCAAAAGTCAGAATATAAAAAACTTATTGGGGCTCTTGAAATTTCTTAGCTAAAACCAGAGCTTCGCAATGATACACTCCCCTGAAAGTCACCTACCTGGGAGCAGCTATGTCACAAACTATCAAAATCTCTGATGTATTGTCTTAGAGACTAACTACAGCTCTTCTCTCCTCTCCTCCCATCAGGACTGAGAAGCTCAAACTAGCATCATGTATTTCTTGCTAATCTGCCCTTTTGTACCTGTGATTCTTGGGTCCTTGGAGTACATATCCATCACTCCTCTGCACCCCCCCACAGCTCCCTAACTTTACCCAGTACCTTCACTGGCAATGAACATGGAGAGATAGATGAAAACTCAGAAAGCGAGAACAGCAACCTTTTTCAGGAAAATTTAACAAAAAAAAAAAAAAAAAAGGTGCAGTGTGTGAACAGAAATGATAGAAAACAACTGCAGGGTCTGGTTCTCTCCTTCCAACATGTATGTTCTTTGGAGGTTAAACTCAGGTTTTCAAGCCTGGAAGCATATATCTTTACCTGTGTTTCCATTTTATTCCACAGTTTGTCTTTTTACTTTTGTTGAGACAGTCTATATACCCTACTGTTCTCACACTTTGTAGCAATCATGTTCCTGTGGCCCTGTGTGCTAGAATTAAAAGTAACCTCTACTCAAGGGTGTGAATAGGTTCTGTTGCATTTTGTTTGATGCCAGTAGATGCATTCACTTCCATGTCTCAGTTTGAGAATACAAAAGCACTAATAAATCTTAGCTCATGAGTGGCAAAAGTAGTGAAAAGGTAAGCAAATGACTAAATGGCAAATTCAAATTCACCATGAAAATCTCTATGCATTTCTCATTTTCAGAATCTCCAAAGATGTGCAAAACCCAGTAACTTGTTTTTTGTTGTTTTAATTTCATCTGCAGTATTTGGTATCCAACCCAGGATTTCACTAAGCAAGTGTTCTAGTATGGAGTTATACCCCCAGACAAAGAGCAGTAAGGTTTTGAATAGTACAGGGAAGACAAGAGGGGTAGTGGAGTGGGGGGGGGGGATTTTCACAATATAAGCCAATAAAGTGAGAGAGATAGAGGGAGGGAGAGAGGGAGGGAGGGGGCGAGAGAGAGAGAGAGAGAGAGAGAGAGAGAGAGAGAGAGAGAGAGAGAGAGAGAGAGAGAGGGAGAGGGAGAGGGAGAGAGAGAGAGATTTTCACAATATAAGCCAATAAAAGTAATTAAGGCCAAGACCCAAAGGTATGGCTGAGGTCTAAAGCAACTCTATAGAAAATGAACAAAGACACATATACTCTGCTTTCCAGAGCTAAGCATGGAGGCCTGAATTTAGTAGAATACTGCCTACTTCAATTAATAATAAAAAGACCAAGCAAAGCTTTGCAATCAGCTGCCACTGTCTTGCTAGCTCCATCTTGGAGAGAAATCACTGTAGGAGCCCACAATGAGCCTTTCTAGGAGTAATGTTAACAACTTATTTCCTACATTGCTATCTAGAATTTTTTTTTTTTTTTTTTTTTTAGTTTTATTTATTACATATATAGTGTTTTGCCTATGTGTGCGTCTACATGCCAGAAGAGGGCACCAGGTCTCATTATAAATGGTTGTGAGCCACCATGTGGTTGCTGGGAATTGAACTCAGGACCTTTATAAGAACAGACAGTGCTCTTAACCTCTGACCCATTTCTCCAGCCCATACACTGCCTTCTAAAAGGTCCTTCAAAAGTAATGTATTCCTGAAGCTCTTGGCTTCCGGGTAGTTCTAGACTGCTTACCTAAACAATCTACACAGCAGGTAGACAGGAAGGGCTGAAGTACATCAGTTCTCCCAACGTTTCTTGTGCTTGTTTCACTCAAGTTAGAACTCAGTTGTGCTTGCATTACATAATGTTCTAGTCCCAACACCCCTCTATGTTAGTTGCCTAAATTAAGCAATTAGGGGCAAATCTTAGGGAATTATATAACCACCCAATTTCCGGCCATGTTCTCTACTTTCAATGCCTCTGCAAGGTATTCACACTGCTATGAACTCTGCACCTTATATTCCCCACTATGATAGACTGCGATCCTTCTTCCTTATTTTCTGCTCTGATTTTGTCACAACAGTAATGAGAATAATTACTAAATCAAAAAAAAAAAAAAAAGGAAAAAGAAAAAGAAAATACACAGAAAACAAAAAAAACCAACTTCCTTTTGATAAGAAACAAAAGAAAATCCTATTTTTCTTTTCTCTAAGGAATCGTGTCACCTAAGAGGGAGAAACCTTGAAATCATTATAATTGAATGTGAAATCAGTACTATCATTACAGGGAACTTCACGCACAAGCATCCTAAGATATAGTTAGCTATTCCTTTTCCCCTGACGGTAACCCTGGAACCTGAGGAAACTTACAATGAATGATTCTGCTAACATGACACTTCTCAAATTAGCGGTTACAGCAGGGTGGCACACAGAGAAGCACAATGTGGAGCTAAATGGTATACAACCAGAAAGACAACAGGTCAAGACATGCAGGTAAGAAGAAACACCACAGAAATGAGAACAGGAATCCTTACTGAGGAACCCTAAGAGGAAGCTACAATCTAGAGCTAGAGAGAGAAAGCAAGCCATTTTCTCACTTTCAATCCCAAACAAACCTGATCTTAATTCCCTAGAACTGTAAAGGGCTGAAAAATATACAAAAGAAGCCAGTAATAGAGATAGCTCAACAAAATAAAGGTGTTTCCGGTCTGGGCATGGTGGCGTGCACCTTTAACCGCCAGCAGAGGCAGGCGGATCTCTGTGAGTTTGAGGCCAGCCTGGACTACAGAGTGAATCCAGGGCAGTCAAGGCTACCCAAAGCAACCCGGTCTCGATAAACCGAAAATGACTCATTTTTTAGAAAAAGGTGTTTCTTGAAGGACTCTGATTTCTGGAAGCCACACAATGAAGAGAATGGAGCCTCATAAACTGTACTCAGCTATCTATGTGCATGCATATATACATGTGGGGCTAAACATATTTGTCTAAACATGCAAGCCTCAACTACTGCCGAAACTCAGAACTGCAATCCCTTTTAATATGTTAATCTAACAGCCTTAAAGAGCATATATAGTTTTTGAGAAGTTATAAAAGTAATTCAAGAGATAGGAAGATGTCTTAGTTCAAGGACAACCTGGTCTTCAGAGTGAGTTTCCAGGAAATTCTTATTTTCCAGCAGTCCTGAGTTCAATTCCCAGCAACCACATGGTGGCTCACAACCATCTATAATGATGAGATCTGGTGCCCTCTTCTGGCATGCAGGTGTACATGCAGACAGAGCACTGTATGCATAATAATAAATTTTTTAAGGTGAATTTTATATAAGTAATCTAAAAGAAAATCTGTAGATTATCTTGGACAGGATAACATGTACCAGCACAGTTCCTTCTTCTCATACACACACGCTTCTATATGCATGCAAAGGAAACAAGTAACCATCTACTAAAAAGATAAACCCCAGCTAGGGGAGAAGTAGTCACTAACTAATGTTTCAGTAAGTAACAGCCACATCAATGGGAAAAGCACTTGTGTGAAAGTTGAAAGGACCCTAGTTCTGGTGCCTATGTGGGGACTCTCGGGATAAGCCTTATGGAGCCCACAGAGAATGGAATGGCAAGTGAGTGTCAGCGTCTTTCTAAAACCCCTCGAAAGATTCAGATCCACTGCACACAATGTTGCTCTACTAGGGACTCTAGAACATCAGTGAAGTCTGAAAATGAATCCCCTAGGACAGTGACTGCTTCCCTCTTTTTAAAGCAAGTCTCTGACACGCCACACACACACACCCCACATAGCAACCTGATTGATTGTTATTGGAGTTTCTTGAGCCTAGCATGGGGTAATCTGGTTGGTCCTTCAACTGTTTAAAGGCTTTTACACTGAATAATAAAGTTAGATTTGCACCTTGAGTCTCCTCTCTAGAGTCTGATTCTCAGGATTCTGTGGGGGCTCTGTCACCACTCTTCTCTTCCCCACACCCTGTTCCTGATCCCCACAACCCTAGAACAGATGTAAAAAAGCTGGACATAATAATAATAGCAAATGTCTCTAACCCCAGAGCAATATCAACAACAACAAGAGCCTGTGTCTTAGACAGGAAGGCAAGAGCCAATCACGTTTATCTCCAATCTATACACACTCCACAAACCCATATGCACAAAACAGGGGTGGGGAGTGAGAGCGTTGTCACCGTAGCAAACAGTGAACACTAAAAAACACACTGAATGTGTATCTTTACATTAACCAAGAAGAACTTACAGAAATAAAAAAAGTAAGCAGGCAGGCCAGTGGCCTGAAGCCTAAATTCCCAAGAGAACATTAACAACACTGGAAAGACCTCTTCTCAAAAAAAAAAAAAAAAAAAAATGTTTTCATTAAATATAAAACTACCTAGAGGCCATCCCAGTCCATAAAGTCCAGGACAGCCAAGGCTACACAGAGAAACCCCATCTGGAAAATCAAAAAAAAAGTTCAAAAAGGGTGTGTGTGTGTGTGTGTGTGTGTGTGTGTGTGTGTGTGTGTGTGTGTGTGTGAGAGAGAGAGAGAGAGAGAGAGAGAGAGAGAGAGAGAGAGAGAGAGACAGACAGACAGACAGACAGACAGACAGACAGACAGACAGACAGACACAGAGAGAGACAGAGTGAGTCAGAGAGAGAGAGCGCGAGCGCACAATATAAAAGATGAGAGACATGGCTGTGTACCTCAATCTTCCTGCAGCCTCCTGACAGAAGCTGGAATAATAAATATTCATAATGTCTTATTTAGAACACTAAGCTGCAGCAGAACACTATTGGAAAAAACACTAAATACCTATCAAAATAGGCAAATAAACAGTTCAAGAAATCATAGCCTGAAAGTCTAGAACCCTTACAGACAAATGAATTGGGTTCATTTCCAGTTCTGCACAAGGCAGGGAAAATGCTGTTGTCTTGACAATGGTAACAACACTTCACAGCTGTTGAATGACACATCCGTGTTGACCCTACCTGCTTGTAGAATAAAATTCTGAAAGTATTTCTTCCTAGCAAGTCCTCAAGGGAACTGCTCCTTCACCATTTTTGTGCACTCACTCTTCAAAGAAAAGACACCTCACCCCTTACAGCACCACAGACAGAGAATTTAAAAGCCAGAAGCCAGGTCACTGTGAAATGATGGGTGTGTGGGGCTGCCTTTAAGAGCATGCAGACTAGAAGCATGAATTCTGTGTGCTGAGTACAGCTACAGTGCTATTTATTCAGTGTCATCCCTCCTGAAATCAGAAACAAACTTGTTTTGTGAAAAGCAGAAACACTATGAATACAGCAGAAAGAGAAGCCAAGTGTATGTAGGTGTGTTTGTTTTATGGGTAGATTTATCCAAGGGAAATAAAATAAGGCAACCTGTGATGAAGGCTATAGAGAGTGTAAGTATCCTGACACCCACTCTCAATCCATTCTACCATCACCATGCAAACACACACACACTCAATGGTTGAGACTATGCGAAAACTCAAGGCTATGAAATCTGATGTATACTGTATTCTTGACAGCAAAAATATAATCCATGAGTACTAAGTATACAACAAAAGAAGCACAAGAAAAGCACAATGTTCTATAATCTGTGGGGACCTAGAATGAGAAAATTCAAAGGCAATCTACAATGTCTGCTTAGATTACGTTGTTAATGACAGACTAGGTCCTGTGCTCCACTCTTTATAGTGTGATCAGTTGGCTGTATATAGCCTAGTTGTATATAGGCTATAGCCTAGTTGGCTTAGCAAAGGTATATAGGCATTGGACAGTGGACCTAGTTCACTCACCTCCCTCCCCACCCCACACATACCAACAACAAAAGCAAAACAAAAAAACCAACCAAACAACAACAACAAAAAACCCCGCAGAACTGACTAAAACAGTTCTGAATCAATGATCCTAAAGAACAGGTTAACAGCTCCTGAGGTCACATTCTCAAGATTCCAATTTTTAGGTTTTTATTTAATTGACAGTTTTTGTATAAATTTATAGGTAAGAGACATCAGCATTTCAGTGTGTATATAGAAATAGATCAAGATAACTGATTATCTATCACACTCTAAATCTCTTACAATTATTTCTTTTTAAACACAGTCAAGCATCACTCAGGCTGACCTAGTTTTAATCATCTGGCCTCCCCCTCTCAAGTGCTAAGATTACAAATATGTTCAGCCACAGCTGATTTTCAAATCTTAAGTTTTTATTTCATTTATGGGGAGGGAAGCACCCAGAATCCAGAAGTGGGCATCATATTACCTACTGCTGTAGTTACAGGTAGTTGAAAAGCTCTGGGAACCAAACTTGGGTTCCCTGGAAGAACAGCACTCTTAACATCCATGCCATCTCTTTGGCACCCTATAAATTTTTAAAAGAAGATATTCACTCTAAAAACATTAAATGAGTTGTTAACAACCACAACTATTTCACTATGCTGTGTAAATATAACAGGTTACTTTTCCTATCCACCTAAATGTTCTTCCTTACTCTTAAGTCGCTTATATTGTATGGTATTATCCTCCAAACCAAACAGCTATCATCAGTATCGGCCCTGGAGTTGTTGCCACTTCCCTCTAACATTATCTAGGCAATTTTGTGCTCAATGCACTGGCCTTTGAGAGGAGGCTCAGAGGGGTGCTAGAGAGCATGGGCCAGGGGAGGCTGGAGAGGAGGGCTATCTTTGTGCTTGTGCAGAAGCCATCCATGCTCCCATAAGCAACCTATCGTCCATGCTATGTAAGTAAACCCAATGAACTTAGCAATGAAGTATACTTTGGTTTTTCATTAGGACTTAGAAGGAAAAGGGAGGAAGAATTAGGATATATATTCTTAAGGGAAGTGATTTTAGCAGTGGTTTCTCTGAAAGATACTCTTGTTGCAGTTAAGAGCACTAATTGCTGTTCTAGAGGACCCACATATCAGCTCCTCTCTGTCTTTAAATCCATTTCTAGGAGATCTGCTATCCTGCTCTAGTCTCTTTGAGAACTAAGCACACACACAGGACGCACAGGCCTAACAGAAACAAAAACCCATATACATTTTTAAGTAAAAGGCTTAAAAGATGAATCTCAAACACTTTGCATAATAGTTTTTAACGCATTGAAGTCTCTCTGCCTAAAGCTCAAACAAGCTTCAGATTCTTGATACTCCCCTCTCGGCCTCTCAAGCGATAAGGTTGCAGGCATAAATAAAATATGTGAGCCATTGGCTGGTGAAGTAGCACCACATCTATAATCCCACTCACGCAAGGAAGAGTCATGACTCTAAGGTAAGCCTTTGCTACATAGTGAGTTTGAGGCCAGCCAGGGAAAACTAAAAAGAAGAAAAGGGCAGAACATAAGTTGGGTATGGGTGGCCCACACCTATTTGGAAGGGAATGTGAATTTAAGGCCACCCTAAACTAAAGCTAAACCAATGTCAACAAATCAAAGTGAGTAGAGGTGAACTTTGTAAATTGTGGACACAATAAAGACTAGGAAATTAAAGGTACAAGCTGGGAAGTAGTGATACAGAGACCTTTAATTCCAGAAGAAGCAGGCAAACTCTTCAGTTCAAGGACAGCCAGGTCTACCCAGTTAGAGTTTCAAGAAAGCCAGGGCTGCAAGGAGAAACTGTCTCAATAACAAACAAATGCGAAATACAAGTACACCTTTAATTCCAGCCCTGCAAAGGCAAATGGAGCAGAAGAACCACTGCAGGTCTGAGGACAGTTTCAGGAAGCAGAAAGGAGGGAAGAGAGGGCAGCCAGGCAGGCTGATTGACAGGGCACCTGTCCAAATTTTAAAATATCTTTTTATAAAGAAAAGCAGAATCTATGGAAAAATGGGAAAAGTAAAAGAATAAAGAAACAAGAAAACTGAAGCCCACCTCAAGTTAGTGAGTGTGACAGGAAGACCAATGGGACCACCGAGACAAGATGGCAAGTTCTCTAAGCATCACTAAAGATGGCTGTGGGCAAGTCTCTAGCCTCATCATTTACTTTAAGGCGGATAGACTCTGCTATAAAACTGGAGGAGAGGGAAAGGATTTGTTATTATTTATTATGTTATGGACCAGTCAGATGTACTCTACAAGTAAAATCAAATTTACAGGTCCATCTTGGTGTCTATATAGAGAGCTATAATGTTTTAACATGGGAGAATATAGTGTCAACAGAAAGTCCGAGGTAGGGGTGCACAGAAGAAAGGACAGCACCTCACTACACACAAAAGAACAGGTAAAATTGCACACACACCTCTAATGTGATAGACTGACAAGATCTCAACTGTTCTGTCAGCCCCATCCCCTACTCCCACCAAGACAGGGTTTCTCTGCGTAATAGCCCTGGACTTGCAGAATGGTTTTACTATGATCCTGTACTTCCGTAATAAATAATATGGCTCCTTTACAAACATTTCCCCTTTTGCATTTTATTTAGCTACTATTTAGGGGTTGATTGTTTTGTTCTATTTGTTTGCTTTTTCAAAAAGGGTTTCTCTGTGCAGACCAGGTCGACCTCGAACCCTGGGATCCACCTGCCTCTAACTTCCAAGTGCTAGGATTAAAGGTGTGTGCTACCATGCTGCTTTTTTAATTTTTTATACTCTCAAAATACAAATGTTCATCACACAGTACATACTCTTACCAGGCATTGAAGATAGATAAACAAAGATTGACTGTCCCATGGGGCTCAAAAGTTAAGAGCCAAACTCTGAAAGCCTGAGCATCAAGGAGACACAGCCATGCCCATACCTCTCCTTTTGCTGGTGATACTGATTTAAACTAACCCTGTGAAATGAGCTTTAAACTATTAAGAGACAAATGTACTAAGGAAATGTATGAAAATTCTACTCTGAAAAACAAAGCCACTGAGCCTAAAGCAAAGCAGAAAACCATGTTGTTTCGTAGTTATAAATATGGTGGGGAGAGGGGCCTGCCACCCTCCCTCTTTGAATTTTAAATTACAGAAATGAAACAAACTCTATTGGAAATAAGTCATGCCAGTTGCTGCCTTCCGTGGTTGGGGGAGGGAAGCAGAGGAGAGCATGTGCTCACCATCTCAGTCTGAACACTTGCATTGCTATTAATTGAGCTTAGCAGCCATGTGAGGCACTAACACTACAGAGCATTCTGTAAGCACAAAAAGGCATGTCTAGCAACCCCTACATGTACACACCCATGTGATTCACAAGTAACACAGCTATCACCTCCTTCACAATCCTGGTAACTCCAAAACCTTACAAATCTACACCTACTGTCTTTCATCTGAATGTGAATCTATCCAATCTAAATTCCAGCATAGAAAAATAAAACGTTCCAGGATGGCAAGTCTATTCAGAGATGTCATGGTAGTGTTTCAATTTATCTGTTGGGGGTATATAAATAAGGGCAAAGATGTGAGACATCAGTTTATATTTAAAAGAAGCATTAAGAAAAAACAGGAAGAAACTGGTACCCAGCAGTTTCCATGGAAACCACAAAGCATGCTAGACCCTGATTTGCATGGGAGGTGGAATTGATATCCCTGCAATCTGATCTTTGGAATAAGAAAAAGGAAATTATCTCAAAAATAACATTGCTTTAGAAGTTCTAATGGTTTTCTTTAAATAAAAAGTAACTTTAGGAAAATTATAGGATTGAATATGCACTTACTTAAGTGCCTACAGATTTGCTATTGGCAATAACTAATGACCAAGTAAAAACCATTAATGCTAACTGGTATCCCCGACACCCCATGTTTAAGATGTGCCTAAACAATGACATTCTGATAACCTGTGGAGGCATCTCTAAACAAAGCCCTACATTTATGAGAAAGAATATCTAACAAAAAAGACCACAGTTTCTCTCTCTCTCCCTCTCTCCCTCCCTCCCTCCCTCTCTCTCTCTCTCACACACACACACACACACACACACACAAAAGCTGCTCGCCTAGGTTGCATTATATCCCAGGATGGCCACGAACTCTAGACCCTTCTTCCTTAGCCCCTCGAGTGCTGAGAATACATGGTTATGCCACCATGTGACCACACATTTCAAAACACATAAATACATGCTTAAAAATGGAAAAGTATCAGGTGGTGGTGGTGCACACATTTAATCCCAGCACTCAAGGAGGCAGAGGCAGGCGGATCACTGTAACCTGGTCTACAAAGCGAGTGCAGGCCAGCCAAGGCTACACAGAGAAACTCTGTCTTGAAAAACCCACGAAGGAGTGGGGGGAGGGGAGACAGATAGGGATGGGTGGCCGGGAATTAAAACTGGGCTTTGATTGTACCCATCTGTAATCCTTGCTAATTTAGGAGGCTATGGTAGGAGAAATTCAGAATTAAATCTATGGTCCTACAACATGTCGGGCACATCTACTGTTGGAGTCCAATCTCTAATAAAAGAAGAGAACTGTCCTCTAATCTACTACCTACATACTCTGTTGCTTATCCCAATATACACAAATAATTAAAAATTCTAAAAAGAAATTTAAAGATGGAAAGATACCTCAGAAGGTAACAGCACTCATCCCACAAGTCTAACAGCCTGAGTTGTTTCCCTGGTACCCACTTAAGGTGAGAGGAAACTAAAAGTCAGAGTTGTCTAATGTGCTGTCCATATCGGTAATAATTTTAAAAAATAAAAAAGATAGCTGGACATATCATTTTTTCTTTCTTTTTTTGGGGGGTGGGGGGGTGGGATGGGTTTCAAGACAGGGGTTCTCTATATAGCCTTGACCTGGACTTACTTGCTGTGTAAACCAAGGGCCTACCTCTGCCTCCCAGAGTGATGAGATTACAGCCATGTGCCACTGCCCCCCACTAGATCACATTTTCTAAGAAAGAGAAGAGAGCTATGTCTAGGATCTGTTCCCTCCTGCAGATAAAGAAAGTTGTGTTATATATTCATTCAAATACTACTGTACTGTCTTTAAGAGCATCTTGGCCTGGATAGAAATAAAGACTGGTAACAGTATTCCAGTAGTTCCTTGTCTTTTGTGGTTCAAGACTGACCTGCCCAGCTTGTAGCAGCAGTTGTCCTGATTCATGTCCTAGGGAGAGTACCCATGGATATGAAACACACCACTCTGCTTGAAAAATAATCTTCTAACTCAGTGTATTGTGTAGATTCTGAGGCTACCCGGAGCAAATAATGTTGTACCATCTGATTTCATCTCCCACAAACCGTCCTGCCTGCTTAGGCTGAAGGAAGACGCACAACTGTCTTCAGCCTCTTCCAACCCTGGTAGAATGCAGTCACTGCACTGTAACTGTCTGTCAGACCTTCTCAGAGCATGAGCCTGAGGCACAGTCAATGATGTGCTAATAGTAGGAAGGACCACACCCTGACCAGGACTGTTTTAACTGATGGGCCCTCAATTTAAACTATAACCTCATTTTAGAGGAGCCTCTTAGATCAGTTGTTCTCAACCCAAAGGGTTCAGGTATGTACATTACAATGTATTATACTAGCAAAATTACAGTTATGAAGAAGCAAGGAAGTATTTTGATTGGATATAACCACAACAGCATTAGGAAGAGAGGATGGGGGATTGATTTTCTCTTTGTAGCTCTTCCCAGTGTTGTCTCATCTTTTTTCTACTTCCCAGTATTAATTTGGCTCTTTCAGTTTGCTTACTGAGGATAGGGAGCTGGACCTGGTTTGAGGTAACCCCTACACAAAAGGCAACAAAAGAATGCCGCAAAGCAGGCTGTCAGGGAAGCACAAAGAAACACCTAGTGAATATCAGCCTAAGCCTACCCAAGGATTACAAGGGTCACAACAACTAAACTCCAAACCTCCAGCTATACAAGCAGAATCCCAACACATAGAAGCTCCTGATTTTTGCTAAGCTTGTCTCCTGATCTTTAGAGGTGGCTACTGGGCCTACTGGTGCTTACATATGCTGAAAAAGCCCACACTGAAAAGCAGGAAAACCAACTTGCTAAGAAGAAATGGCTCAGAGGTTAACAGCACCAGCTGCTATTCCAAAGGTCCTGAGTTCAATTCCCAGCAACCACATGGTGGCTCACAACCACCTGTAATGAGATCTGGCGCCTTCTTGTGGTGGGCAGGCACACATGTGGGCAGAATACTGTATAAATAATAAATAAATCTTTAAAAATAAAAAAAAAAGAAAGAAAGAATAAAACAGCCTCCTGCTCTTTCACTTGTACAGGCCCTCCCCCTAAAGAGAGAAAAGTGCCCCAAATTTCTACAGTTATAAAGGCATGTATACTAACGTTCCATCAAGTCATTCTTCACAGGATAGACTTCCTACCTATATACCACTCCGAGTCTGCATAGAGAGCATTCATCCAGTGAGGGCATTCTGACTAATAAGAGCTTACTGGATACTACAAAAAGCAAATAAATAAAATCTTGAAGATAGTTCAAGAGAATCATGGCAGTTTTATTAATTAGCACCATACCATCTTGTCAATGTAAAGCCTAGTTTAGACTCTGTTTTATAACTTGAAAGACATAAGCATTTCTAATATTCATATGCTTTGTTGTTACTTACAAGACAAACATATTAATGTTGAAAAGCTACATAAGCTGATGGATGGGGCTTCACACACATAAGGAATGTATGTTTTTAGCTAAGATAATATAGATACACCTTCTGCCTGCATATAACAACTAAAAGCCCACAGGAGACAATTGACAAATGATGTATCCTTCAGTTTTGTAACAGAATTTGGAATATCCTGGTTAACTGAAGTATAAAGGGGAAATCAAATGTTTAAAATAAATATATTTGTTTGTTGGATGGTTGGGTGGTTTTAGGGGAGACATTAAGTTAACCTTCTTACACAATATCATTAATGTTTTGGCAAACAGATGCCGGAAAACGAGTCACTTCAGGACTTAAATTATAGTTCTTAAAAATGTGTGGACGTTTAGCCCTGCATGCTGTGAAGGCTGAAATTAGTAGAATTTATAGCTATTCATGATTCTGTATCTTTCTCATGTCAAATTCCTTCAAACCTTATATTGAGAGTGGGTTAGAGACTAAAGCCTCAAATATTTCTTTTATTCTGCTTATTAAGGATCATTCAAGTAGACTTGGAGTTTCTTCTTGTTTGGTTAGTGTCTTCCAAATGAAGAAGGGAAGTGGTTAAGGCACTTGTTATACCTAAGGGCTGATGTGGGTTTTTCATTTATTTATTTATATTAATTGGGCGAGGCAGTTAAGGCTGTGATCCTGCCTTTAGCCTCTCCTATGCTGTACTTACAGGTATGCGTTCTTATTTTTGACTGGACATCATTTTTATTTGGGCTATTGTGGTGGGTGATATTTCTGTTCAAGTTTTTAAGTTGGAAAAACTAGATGATGACCGTGCCTATACCATTCATTCCCTTAAGCTGTGTATCTGATTTAATTCAGTTGTTCTTACAGAGGAAATAAATTTTAAAGTATCCTACTGCTTGTAGAAATGAGAACTAACAGATATTTAGGTCAGTCCTGTGCATAGTGGTTGTGAGAATAACATTTTTAAGTTGTAATTGTTAGGATAAAGATGTGTCAAATGAATCAGCTAAGTTTTGAAGAGAATAAAGGGATATGGTACATATGATATGTCTAATATCACTATCATAAATAATTTCAGTGACACCTGAATCTTTAGGGTCACTGGAGAGAGTTTTGTTTTGCACAATGTGATACATGTTTTTCACTATTCCTGGTGCTGCAATCTGTAGGCCTAGGGAAAATGTGAGCTTTGCTCCCTCTTTTAAAGTGAACTGAGGTCATGGGAAGGGATCCTATGGTGAACAATAGTGATTTTCTGTACTGAGCTTAGTGTATGCCTTCAGGCAGCAGGAGCATGGGCAGTTGTAGTTTATAAAGGCAGGTGCTGATTAACAGGTTCTGTGGAGAGGATTCATACTTTAGTCATCTTTCAACACGGGTAGAGGCCTCTATATAGTTCAGAATGCTCAAATCCCTGACTGAAGATAGTCTTCCAAAGGAAGTCATGCCTTTGCTATATATAACATGCTTTTCAAAACCACTGCAAATGTAACCGGAGAAAACTAGATAAAAGTGTAGGGTATAGAACAAACCAAATGTTTTTTTAGATTATTCAGTTCAAACTGACTTCTCATGTGAAGATTCCTGGGTTTGTGTGAAGCCATGACTGAATCATATTACCTTCTTGATATAAATACTTGTGAGTGATTGAGTCTACAGTACTATTGTTACTATTTTTCTGAGGTATATTTCGTTATGCAACACTTCATTGCCTTGTCTTTAGGTTTGGAAGGGAAAGTGAGCCTTCTAAATATGTCATAGAACAACCTTGGCACAATTATACTGAACAAATACAGCTTAACATGATTTCTAGAAGAGAACATTATGTAAGCATAAGGTCATTTTAACCAAAAGATTTTTTTTTTAAAGCATGTGAGAAGTATCACAACAAAAAGTGGAAAGTAAGCCCAGATAAGGTCAGAACATAAGACATCTTCACTACAAACAGACTCTAGGGTGAGGACATCAGCAACATGACCTCACTGTCCTCTACTTTCTTCTCCCAGGTAACATACAAAACAGAAATAATACTCTGACCATACCACAGTGAGAGCAACTAAGTGGTAAAAGAACAGCTATCAATGACCACTTCAGAGCATCCTAGAAGTGGGGTTAACTTCAAAGCAAAGATATAAATCATGAACCTGGGCTTTTAGGATTAAGTATTTTGTGTCCTAAAAGTCCTAAATATCAAATACAATGCAAATGGACTCTAAATACTACACTGAGCAATCTGCAGAAATTTCAAATCCAAGTCATGTAATCTGCCTTTTTATAAAGTTCACATCTAAGTCACTAATATGAAACAGAACCAAAGCAAAAGATTTCTTCAAATTGTAAGTGATGGAAAATATACTTATGTCAAAACCTTCTAAATTACACTGTGACATTGCCATGATATGCATGCCTTAATAAGACTACCAGCTCTAAGTAAATCTCAAAGCAGCACCAAAAACTACCACTGATGCTAAATAAATGGTAGTTTCCAAACAAAATCCCAAACGTTTGGTTTTTACCAATTAAGATTCAGGAACCAGATACTAGGGTGACTGCCTAGGTGCTCAAAGAGGGAGATGAAGCACCCAGCTAACCTTCCTCTTCAGAAGATGACCAAAAGGAAAAGGTTCCTTCTCCTTTTCCACCCTATCTTAAAAACACTTCCAATTAAACGTTATACTTCCTATGCATCTCTCTATTTTTTTTCCCTCCATATCCTCTTCCTGCCAACTGGTTGCTTGTTCTGCCTCTTGAGCTATGGTTGACTTTATTTAATCCTATTTATAGAAAGCTCTTTGATTAAAGGTGTGTGCTAAGGCTGAGCCACTAGAAACAGGTTTTTCCAGTACATAATGTACTGCTCTTTGGAAAGACCCATGTTTGATTCACAGCACCAACATCAGATGGCCTCCAGCTCCAGAGGGATCCAAGAATCCTGGCCTTTCCAAGTACCTCCACTCGTGTGCACATACCCACACACACAGAGACACACAAGCATACATGTAATTAAAAACTATCAAATCTTTTTTAAAAAGTAGTGAAAACCAGGCATGACCTATCTAATCACAAGTAACACACATACCCAGTAGAGTTTGACTGTTGGCTGAAAAAGATGCTGAGTTCTACTTTTGCTGTTATATTTTCTTTTGCTGCACTGAAATATTTTGCTTTAATTTAAAAAAAAAAGAAAAAACTATTTGAATGTTTCTCCTGCATAAATCAGATCCCCTAGAACTGGAATTACAGGCTGTTGTGCCCCACCATGTAGTTGCTGAGAATCGAAGCCAGGTTTTCTCCAAGAACAGTAAGTAGTCTTTACTACTGAACCATCTCTAGCACTCTACAATAAATTCTTAACGTAGTAGGAAGGTATTTAACACAATAGAAAAAGCAGATTTGCAATGATTAATAAACTTTTAACTCTTCCCTTTTCTGCTATCCATACTATAAATTCAGATTAATGACTACTTTACACTTAGCTAGGTGTACAATATATGAAACAGAAAAAAGCCACCAGCAGACCTACTGACGCTGGAGAAGGTATGCATGGTCAGTCACACAGTAGTGAATGTGTTCTCCAAACGGAGGTGAAGATTGATGGCAGAGACATGGGCACCACTCATGCTACAAGGCACAGATACTATCATACTTTCCAATGTATTTACTGAAGAGACTTTTTCAGCCTTCAAATCTGGTGATGGTTCCCTTTACAAATAGGGAAAGAGGCTCCTTATGGATTACAGTAACAGGATCATAACTGAAACCTCAATTGTTTTCTAAAATGTACTAGCCCAGTGTACTGTCAGACTCCTCTGATGTGTATGCTCATTATACTAACAAATCAAATAGCAACTTAAAACAGTGGTCGGAAGTCACAGCCAATGGTAAGAAGTACAAGTTATTAAGGGAGATCAAATGCTATTAGACACCAGGAAGGAGGAAGGAAAATTAAGAAGTTGAGCTATGCATCTCAATTTTCAGGTTCCACAAATATTAAGCTTAACTTCCTTACCCTTAATTATAGTCATAAAGATAATAATACAGTAAATTATCAAATGCAAACTGAAAGGTAAATTTTAAATGGGGTGGACAATAAGACATGAAATTGGGTAGATACTGGCAAAAGGATTTTTTCTTTTATGTTTTATTTACTAATTTATTATGTATATAGTGCTCTGCCTGCATGTACACCTGCACACTAGAAGAGGGCATCTGATAACATTATAGATGGTTGCGAGCAACCATGTGGTTGCTGGGAATTGAACTCAGGACCTTTAGAAAAACAGTCAGTGCTCTTTAACCTCTGAGCCATCTACCCCCGCCCCCACCCTATGCAAAGAAATTTTTAAAAGATCCAGATAGGGACCGTTATGTATCGTGACTTACTTGAAACAGATACAGCATCCTATTTTACTTAACTATCTTAAGTTATATAGAGGAATTCTAGTCTCATGACAAGAATAATACCTTTCAATAAATAATACTGATGGGGAATAATCTCTCTTCAGAAATGATGAAAATACATTTAACATACATTTCAGAGCTTCTGCTAATAATAAACTTGACTATTTAACTCATATTTGTGATACTCATGAGTGTTCACAGTCTTGCTAATTGTTTGGGGAAAATACATATTTCATCCAGTGCATAACAACTTTTCATTTACTTTGTTTTTGATTATTACTCCTGAGAAATACATAGAAAGCCTTAGTTCTGACTCTCCTGTAAAAACCAGGAGATTGTGTGGGTATAGTCACACTTGTTCCCATTTTGACAAATATAAGCAACTAAATTTGTAGTCCCTACGTCGTGATGAATTCACTAGTACACTTTTAACCTTGGGTACTAACCTTTTCCTCGACGGCCCTTCTTCAAAATCTGAAGAACTAACATCGTTGCTAGTAGAGGACACTTGGGATGCATCGTCCTTCTCATTCTCTGACTGCTCTGAGGCTGGTCCTAATGCCTTAGACTGGTCATTACCAAGGAGCCCTACAGGTGAGAAAAGGGACAAACACTTAAACACAGTACATCAGGAGCAGCGCTTTTCCTTTAATCCTGTCCAATAGATGATGAGGACAGAAGAAAACTTACAAGAACATACAACCATTTGAAGGAATAAAGAAAAATTAAGGCTCATTCTATATGAGTCAAAAACCTAATGAGGAAACAATTAGCAGTAGGAAACTCAAGGCATGCCTGTATGCTGGGGTTGGGGAGGAGGAGGGGACTAAGGACAAAGATGGTTTTGGTACAGGGATGGGGTCTCCATATACAACCCAGTCTGGCCTGAATGAGTGATCCTCTAATCTCAGCCTCAGACCTGACTAAAGTACATTCTAAACATCTGTCCCTGAAGGGTACAAAATTTGAAAGATGAGACAATTATCCTAAAATCCAACTAGCTGATTTAAAAAAAAAAAATAACTAACAGGTAAATGTTTACTAGATGCAACAAAATCAACCAATAAAAGCTACACGCAGAAACATCAGAACCACATCTTAGAGGCAAATTGGCAATCCTATAGGGCGACTAGTTAGCTTGTAGCCAGTCTTCCTCAGATCTCAATGGACAATGGCTCTCTAGACTGCAGTACTGACCATAAAGTACCCGGGATGTGCTCCTGTGGACACAAAGGTGGAAATGCCCACCCCGAATACCTAGAAGTAGTAGTCACTAAGTGAAGCAGCAGAATGCTGAGTACATCCTAATCTCATCTATTTGTTCAATGTCTTTTGACTGCAAATCTTTATTTTAAAAAATTGCATATATGGTCAAAATACCCTTTTGATATGCAGTACATTGGCACACCGATACAGATATGGATAGAATACCCAGTCACTAGAATATACAAATATATTTTCAAAGGCCATTGGAAATAATAAGTATAGTGCAGTGACCAGCTCCAGTTCAATTCTTTAGCAAGAGAGAAAAGACTCAGGAATAAAATTTATGATAAAGTCACACCCACCCACCCAAGAAAAAACTAGTCTACCCAACTGTAATTTTGGTTATGGTTAAATTGTGTGTGTGTGTGTGTGTGTGTGTGTGTGTGTGTGTGTGTGTGTGT
>OU015746.1:75496519-75508095 GCA_907169655.1 Acomys percivali | reverse complement strand
AAAAACAAAACTTGTGAGTACTTTGGAGAAGGCTCTCTAAAGACAAAGAGCCCTTGAAAATACCACAAGGAGACACTATATCAGATCATAAAACAAGTAATAACATACAGCCACCATAGGCTTCCTTGCTCTTGATATCTCCCTCCACTTAGGAAGATTGTCAGTATTTTCCCAGAGAGAGATTCCAGTACCAGCTGAGAGCCTTTCAGCTCACCCTTTAAAACTGGAACACTTTTCAAGAGAAGCTAGAACAGTCCTTTTCAAAAAGAACCATGGACACAAATGGTGTAGACCATGAGTACAGAGTAAATCTACTGTGTACAAGCTAGGGTCATATGCAATGAGTAAACAGGCCCCACCCAATCTGAGGATGTCATGAGATCATGCCCACTAGTGTGGTACATGCCCTACTCATGTCTAGAGATAATACATGCATTAGACTGTCTTCTAGGCGGAGCCAAGGACGCATAGACTTGTGCAGTGTTGAAGAAGATAGCAAGATGCAATTCCAGGAGAGGGAGTCTTTGGAAAGAAGTGTAGTAAAGTGCTGACAACAATTAATTCCAGGATCTTCCATGTATTAGACAAGCAGCCCACCTCCCTTCTACAGCCGCAGGTAGCAAAACTCAGGATCCTCCTACTTGAGCCTGTTAACTAGCTGGGACTGCAGCTAGCTTTCCAAAAGATTCATTAATAGGCTTGAATCCCTTTCAAAAATTCCCAAACCATGGAAGAAACAAAAGAGAAAAAAATAAATGAATAGGGCTTTAAGTAGAGAAATTCAAATCTCACCCAAGAGCCAAATCAGCAGTGATATCCAAAATTCTAGAAAAAGGTCAAGAGACTATGTTTAAAAAAGTGTGTGTGTATGGGGGGTGGGGGTGGGGGAGGAGAGCCTTGAAGGAGCCACATAAGGTCCATTTTGCTGATTTATCCTTAAGGCTGATGGCTACTCTCCCAGATAGAAGTCCTAAACTATAAAGAGCACATGTTCCCACTCATAAGCAGAATAGGCTCTATCTATTCATAGGCTACCTGCCTCTGCACCTGAATAAAGAACTCTCTAATGACCCCAAAGCACTTTGGCCCTTTGTACACAAGTTGAGCAGATAAAATGGGTGGGAAGTACTAGTAAAAATGGCTGCTAAACTGAATTGCTGTATAGATAGAAAGGTTTCCTTACCCCAAAGGCCCAACAGAATTCTCTTCATATAATCTCGAGATATTGACTCTTCCTTTCAGGTCCACCTCAAGTCACCAAGCCCTCTTCTACCACAAAAATAATTCTGAACACACTATGGCCCCAGGGGTACTCAGCCCAGCCCTCCTGCCTTCTACACTAGTTCTATTTACTTGTGAATGTGGTTTGGGGGCGGGGGTTCAATTTATATTGAGAAATTCCATCCAAATGAGAACAAGACTTTGCAAACATTATCAAGAAAATGTCACATAAGCACGAAAGAAAACATATATGTGTACTAACATAAAATCCAACATCATTCACCACTGAAATGAATTCCTACTGTCACTGCCATTGTGTCCTACCAGAGTGTAATGAGAAGATAGTTTTTATTTCTTGTTATTATTATTATTATTATTTCTGATGTTATTTTGACTGTCCTTAGCCTGTGCCAGTGGTAAAGGAGGAAAGGGTAAATTACTATTTGTTAGTCCTAAAGTGCGGCTTTCTTCCCAGCATAAAGAGGTCACTCACCAGGAACAGAGTTGTCAGTGCGGAGTCTGATGCTGTTCTAGCCACCTCCTACTGCATGCGTGCTATAGGATGCTGAATGAAACAGACTTTCATTGCAGCCACAAGATGATGATCAGCAGACCCTCTCTCCCACTGCTACCATACCCATCTGCATACTCAAGCCCAGGAAGTGCATCACAGGCCTTTATATAAGCAAATTAGCAGACAACAACAAAATCTTTAACGTACAACTGAGTTAGCCATGTCTTGGCTAATCATATACTACAAGAGAAAGAGGTCAGTGAATGGGAAACTGCCCTAAAGCTCATATTGCATAGTTTGAACCATAATGACAAGCCATGTTTAAGAGTCTGGGACTCAGGACAGGTCAGTGTGTATAGTATTCCCTATAAATACAAGCATCCTAGTATACACATAAGGAGGGATGGCAACAGTGCATCCTGAAATCCCAACAATGAATGAAGAGGCAGGGACAGCAGGATTTCTAGGGCTTTCTAGACAGACCTACTAAGATGAACAGCAATTGATGGTGACCTCTGGCCTGCTAATTAATTCATACATACATGTGTGTGTATTTGGGCATGCAGGGACAGACAGAGATACACACAGACCCACACAGCTTCCTGAACATGCCAACTTTCCAATTATGGGGCTCTCACTCCAATACTGCCAGGTGTGTATATAAACAGTGGCAAAAGACATACATAGGAACATTTAATCACCAGGCCTTTGTTGCTCCAGAGAGCCATATTGTTGCAAGGCATGTGGAAACCTATATAGAATCATAATGTTCCTACAAAGGAACGGGTGTAACTCACAAGAAGTCAAGAGAACTGAAGCAGCAAGAATAATAATACCCTAGAATAATAGGAAAGTAGCAGAGGGTTGGTCACTGGGCATGTGTGCATTTATCCAAAGTAAACTACTAACACACTACTTATGATCTTCCAAGAAAAAGGAAATTAGTTCCTGGATTATACACAGCAAAACCAGTCAGGACTCCTATATCCAAATCCCCATTGGATCACCTCCTATCTAAGTGACCTTGTGTGAACTCCACTGTACCTCACACATTCAACAACGAAGTTCAGTGTGAGGTGTAGCTAACTGCAGAGACACTGGGCCTGACATGTCAGAAGCAGGACAGGTGAATATATGCAGGCACTGGCCTGCAGTTTTGGTCTTTTTGTTGTTCCAACCCCCACCGCAGTAGGTCTATCTACATAGCTCTGGCTGTCCTGGAACTCACTGGCTGTGTAAACAAGCTTGCTGGAACTGCCTGCCTCTGCCTGCCTATGGCAAAAGCAGGTGAAGCAGCAGTGGGAACCTTGAACAGTAGGCCAGTATCCCTGCGGGGTGCAGTGGTGCATGAAGGCCTGCGAATCTGAGGCCAGCAAAGCCAGCCAAAGCTGCACAGAGAAACCCGGTCTCGAAAAACATCATTAGTATACACAGCAGTAACTTTTCAAGTTTAACTCAAAAGAGAAGGGGGGGGCGCACAGAGGCAGAGGGGGGGGCGGGGGGGGGGTGTTTAGAAAAGTTAAACCCCAAGATGATGTAACAAAGCCTAAATAAAATTATTTTTTTTTAAATGTTTACTTTAGCAGAGTACCTGCCCTAGGTTCCATCCCAACATTAAAGACAGAAGAGAGGGCTGGAGGAGCTTATTGTTGTTTAATTGGTTGGGTTTTCTTTGGCGGGGGGAGGGGGGGACGGGACGGGACACTAACATTGCAGCCTTTTTTGGTGGGCAGGAGGGAGAATCTGGAACTCACTAAGACCACCAGGCTGAATTCAAACTCAGAAATCCTTCCTGCCTCTACCTCCCCAGAGCTGGAAGACAGTCCACTCAGATGTTTCCTTCCAAGAATTTTCCCAATAAAAGATAGTGATGAAGTAGCATAAGGTATAAGACCAACAGGGTTTTTGGGTCCCCACCTCCTTCAAAGAGAAACTAGAAAGGATATCAAGAGGGTAAAAATAGGCAATGCAGGATGAACAAATTGACACATGGGATATGAAAAGGAAAAAGAGGCTAGGAAGGTACATAGGTACAGTGATGAAGGGTAGCAGAAGGGTTGGGAGAGATGGGGAAGAATCACTGAAATACTTTTAAAATGTAATCAAGATAATTAATGACTTGTATGCTAAATGTTTACAAAGAAAAATTACTTTGAAAACAAGAGCTGTCTTATGAATAATTATGTTAGACTCTTTTTAAAAAAGATTTATTTATTTATTAAGTATACAGTACTTTGCTTGCATGTACACCTGCACACCAGGTGTGTACCAGATCTCATTATAGATGGTTGTGAACCACCATGTGGTTGCTGGGAATTGAACTCAGGACCTTGGAAGAGTACGCAGTGCTCTTAACCTCTGAGCCAGCTCTCCAGCCCCTATGTTAGACTCTTGATGGAGGGTTCAAAACTAGTTGGTAGATTAATTAAATTAAATAGGAGTCTAGTCCAGAAAGACTGGGTTTGATCTTGGCACTACCACATGAGTTTGGATTAGCAAACTGCTACTCCACTCTTACGCTCATCCAGATAAGCCTTCCAACACTAACTGTGAAATAAGAAGAACAGCTTAACTTTTACAATTCCTGACCCTAAAGGGTCTAAAGAAAGAGATCCAACTTCCATTAAATCTACTCAAAATTGTTTTGCTGGCCAAAGGGCTTGCTGATCTGAGATGACATTTATAGGAAGCAAATGAAATTCAAATACAGTTAATAGCTCCCCTCTCTTACTGTGTAATTATGTGTACTCGTTATTTGTGTAGCATGTTATTATTTAAATGTTTCTAATTTTAGGCCCAGCAGGCCAAGGGCCTTGAAAGAGTGGCCAAGGTCCCAGCCTAGGCAAGATTTTCTTGAAAACCTTTGTCATTTCGTTTCATCAGGGAAAGTGGCATTAACTACAGCAGGAAGGAGAGAAGGCTCACCATCAGCAGATCTTAACCCTGCCTCATCTCTCAACCCAGCTACAGCATGGAGCTGGAATGAAGATGGAAAGTCTTTCAGTCAGTGCACAATACCTTCAAAGTTTCTCCTCTGCTTGCTTTAAAGAGACAAAAGCGTTCAGTCCATGTCACTTCAGGAGCACCAAAGAAAGATGAGCGGTAAGCATAATTTTAGGACATAAAAAAATGAGGTCTCTAATCTTATCCCATTTAGGTTATTACATGACCTGTGTAAGTAAGTGGGTTCAGCCAAACACAAGCTCCTATGTTAGTTCTCTGTATTAACAGCAGACAACCACCTAACTTCTTCACATAAATGGAGGAGAAAGGGCTGCTCCCTCATCATGCCAGTGACTTAGCAGAAGTTAAGTCAATTTACCTCAACAGAAAACAATGTCAACTACATCCCACTGTTCATATGCAAAAAGCACTGTTTTAGATTTTTTAAATCAACTTTTCCTAAGAAATTCCTATAGAAGAAGCAATAGTTTAGAAATAACTATTTTTAAAATGACAGAAGGAAATGGAGAGATGGCTCAGCACTTCAGAGCACTGGCTGTTCTTCCAAAGGACTTTGGTTCAATTCTCAGAACCTAATGGCTTGTTAAAGTCTGTAAATCCTGTTCCATGGTATCTGACATCCCCATACAGACATTCATGCAAGAACACCAATAAACCAAAATAAAAACATAGCCTGGCAGTGGTGGCGCATGCCTTTAATGCCGGCACTTGGGAGGCAGAGGCCAGCCTGGTCTACAGACAGCTTCCAAGACAACTAGAGCTGTTACACAGAGAAACTCTGTCTCAAAAAAACAAAAACCATAGACAGATAGACAGATAAAAGTAAAAAGCAAAATAATAATAATAATAATAATAATAATAATAATAATGATGATGACTAAAATGACAGGAGAAAGAATAAAGCATGCTGTGTTCAACATAACAGTTTCAGAGATTTGGTGTTGCTTCTTGTGTTCTGGATTGCAAATTATCATCTGAAATCAAAGCTACATAACTTGAACTATAATTCCAATCTTGCAACTGCAAAATAAATGCCTATATAATAGTTATCAGTCCCTTCTTTACCACCGTGTCTATGCCTGCCTGCACAGTGCCATGATCATCTAAAGCTCTGAAACTGTAAGCCAGCCACAACTAAAACATTTTCCTTTATTAGAGTTGCCATGGTCATGTTGTCTCTTTATAGCAATTGACATATTCATAAGACATCCACAGGTTTTCAAGCCACAGGAGTTCCTGGCACTGGGAGGGGGCAAGTAAACATGATATGCCCCTAACCAAGAAGCTAACTGCAATTGACATGGTAACAAAGACAACAACAAACAAACTCAGTTTCCTTCAATGAAGTGTCAATGCTAATATCAACCATACTTCCAGGCAACTCCGTGGCTGAGAAGTAGTTGTCCAAAGCAAAGAAAAGGCCACAGTTTTTGTTTTGAACTATCTTTCCACTTCCCCTGCTGCATAGGGGCCTGGGCTATCTCTAACTTTTAGCTTGGAGGTTGTTAAGTACCACCCTGCCTCTAGACATTTCACATCCTAGTCAAAGCTGTGTACTTGTCCCTCTTTAATGAGCAATCTAAAAGCTCTATTGCCACCATATACATTTTCATCATAAAAACTTTAAGAGTACCATTTCTATAGAGGCTAAAATTTTCTTTATGAAATGTGCATATATGAACATAGGTGCTGGAAGAGGGTGTTGTATTCCTTAGAACTGGAGTCATTGGCAACTGTAAGATACACCAACATGAGAGCTGAGCTCTGGTCCTCTGACAAAGTAATATCTCCATTGTCCACCGCCAATTAAATCAATATATTCCTTGCTTCAACACCATATCACCTTTAACCTAAGTCACGGCTACATATGATCTATAGAACGTGTTTCTTTTGGTATAGGCCGTGAGCAACAGCCTGTAATAAGCATTTGATTGGATGTACAACATCTTTCTCCACCCGCCACCCTTCCCCTCCGGCAAGAGGCTTTCCGAACATGGGTCCTCACCTAGTGTTGTGGAAGGAGATGGGATTTATCTGGAGGGTTACTGGCCTGGCCACAATTCTGCACAATGTGACCAGCTACCTCCCCAGGAACTGTGAAACAAATAAACCCTTCCTTCCTCTCACACACAGCAATGATAAGTCTCTCTATTATCAACAGATTTCAATGCCTGGGACCCTCCCTACTTTCCCTTTTACTGAGGGAAATAGTACAGCATTCCTGGTAAGTACAGAAAAGTACATTCTCCAAAAGGAGTTATTCCCATTGTAGTGATTCTGCTTTCTAGCTCTTTCCAATAAAACCGCCAAACTTGACTACCTTTAATATTCTTTGGACGAAAGATTCTTTTTGTTTATGGGGTGGGAGTGAGCAGTGCTGAGACAGGCATCTCTATATAGATCCAGCTGGCCTCAGAACGCAAAAAAATTCATGTGCCTCTGCCTCCCAGTGTACTTACCACTATGCCTGGTTAAAGATTTTTAAAGTTCTTTAAAAAACAAAAACAAACAACAACAAAAGCCACCCCACACAACTCAAAGCCCTGATGAAACTTGGTCTGCAGGTGACAAAGGTACTCTTGAAAAACATTAAGAAGAACCAGACACTCTCATATTCACATCAATTTCACAACAAAACTGAAACTTTTGAAACAAGTTGCATATGCCAGCACCAGAGCTTGAGCCCCAGAACCCACAGCAGGTAGCAGGTATATACAATTCTAGCAATCCTATAAGCAGGTGAGAAGTACATTATTTAGTCAAGTATGCAGCCCAGCAGCAACATAAACGGGAGAAACCCTGCATCAACATGGCAAAGGGTGAGAACGGATTCCCAAAAGTTGTCCTCTGACCACTAAGTGCACGCACAACCCCCTAACAGTGTGCAGACAAGCAGATCAGCGTGGACAAATGGGTGGACAGACAGACCTGCCAAGCATCTGTAATAACAGCATTTGTCAGGCTGAAGTGGGAGGATTATATCATCACAAGTTTGGGGTCAGTATAAAGGTAAAAAGCAAAGAAAGTACCTGACAAAAACTTAGCTTTCACTATACATGTGGTGCCACGTTAAAAGTCTTCAATCATAATAGAAAAGCCATTTGTAGCTATCAGTACAATGTCTCCCTCAGTATTTTCACACTAAGTATCACAAAGTCAAAGCTAAATTTAGCCAGATAGTTAGCAGCAGTGGGTGCTGCTTTAACAACTTTTAAGTTTTTCTCCTTTTATCCAAATAATACCATTCATTACTAAGCTCCAGACAACTGTCTGCCCTCTTTCGTAATGACTACTATTTACCAGCTGGGAAAACTACACTGAATCACTGACAATGGACAACTAAAGGTACTAAGGCACTGCCTGCACCTCCTGAATAACATTCCTGTTCACAAATGTAAAAACAGTAGCTACTTCTTCTGGACTCTTGCTCTGGGATTCAATCCAATTCTTCCTCATCACTCAGTGCCCAGACATTCATGAATTTAACAAACAAAATATTACTACACAGTGATAATAAACCATCCCTACAGAGGGCTTAGAATTTACCTGCAACCAAGGAATAGAAAATGGCTTTCTAGAACTTACATAATTCTCCAAATGGACCTTTCAAATACAAGTTAGCTCAGAAGAGCATTGATGAAGTCAGATACTGAATAGAATAAAAAAAGGCCAAGCCAAGGCTTCTTCTGGAGGATCAGAGTTCACAGAATCCACATGGCAGCTCACAACTGTCTCTAACTCCTCTTTCGGGGGAACTGATACCCTCTCTGGCCTCTTTGGGGCCAAGGCATAAACATACTGCACACATAATACATAGACACAAAATGCCCATTGTATTAATGGGCATACTTACTTCAATATAAGGAAACTCCGACATTAAGAAAACCTACCAGATAGAGTTTGTGTCTTCCTTCACACCTTAAGACAGCAAAACAAGTTGGGTGCACAATGGAATTCACAGAGGTGGTTTTAGAAAACCTTGCCACTGGGGCTGGAGTGATGGCTCAGAAGCTAAGAGCACTGGCTGTTCTTCCAGAGGTCCTGAGTTCAATTCCCAGCAACCACATGGTGGCTCACAGCCATCTACAATGAGATCTGGTACCCTCTTCTGGCAGAGTACTGTCTACATAATAATAAATAAATCAAGAGGGGAGAGGGAGGGAGGGAAGGAGGGACGGAGGGAGGGACGGAGGGAGGGAGGGAGGGATGGATGGAGGGATCAGGGATCAGATCCACTCTGTAAATGTTAGCTCCAACAAGAAACAATAGAGTACTCCACTAAGGCAAACAAAATTGGGCAACACAGTAGCAATCAAGAACCATCTCAAGTAGGGTGTGGGGGCGCACACCCAGCACTAGGGAGGCAGAGGCAGGCGGATCACTATGAGTTCCAGGCTAGCATGGTTTACAACGTGAGTCTAGGACAGCTCAAGGCTACACAGAGAAACCCTGACTCAAAAAAATAAACGAACAAAAAAGATCCATCTCAAACAAGGTGGAGGGAAGTAAAGACCAACACCCAAGACTGTCCTCTGATTTCCAGCTCTGCACACACATGATCATCATATGCACACATGAGAAAGGCGAGGTTGTAGGGAGGCAGGAGAGAAAGGAAAAGTGGAAGTCGTGTGTGAACTATCACTTGGCATCTGGTACACTGCATGTGTTGATTCTCTTGTTTCCAGAGCCAAATCTTTAAGACAAGAACAGGTCTCTTCCTGTGGCTCTTTCCTTGTTTTATACAAAGTAGAACATAAACAATTCATTCCATAATCTATAAGCAATTAAGATATATACAATAGACTATGGAATATACCACAGCAGAAAACAGACAACAATGAAATTGTTTCCTAAAAATCCTACTGAATAACAGAGAAAGAAGTAATAACCATGGGAGCCAGTTCCCTCCAGTTTGCCAGATCTATTTAATAAATACAGGAAAAGGTTCATTTTGAGATTAGGGATTCTAACCATTGTACACCCATGTCTTGTAGCAACTGGCCAAACCTGATCAAAAAGGAAGTCACAGTATGCTTGCAAGGTTGGTAGCACAGAGCACAAGGAGCAGTAGGCTTTTAGGTTATTTCTTTACAAGGCTCCACATTCCAACAAGATTAAAAGGTTTTATGCACATACAGGGTAGACTGATTACATGCATGCATACATACATGCAAAACTGCACTATATAGGTAGCTTATTCAGTTTATGACCTCCAAAACAGAATAAGGCACATTCACGATTCCATTTTGCAATACATAAAAGAACAAAAAATAAATCTATAGATTCAAACAAATGTCCAAAACATATATTCATACAGCCAAAATTGCTTAGCCCAGAAAACTCAAGCTTTATGAGCTCTCTCAGAACAGGGACAGAGAGACCATATCCAGTTCCTATTGTAGACTCACCATTCACTGATTTCAGGCTCCCGGCAATGCCTTCCCCATGCTGCCTTTTCTGTGCATTCTTGAATTCCTTCAAAGATAAATAGAGGACTTTCCGTACCACTCTCTCTTCTGACCATGGGATCCCATCGCTGTCATCCTGTGAAAATGGAAGAATGGAGTTACCAAAAATCAGGCATACAACAAATATTCAGACTCACATTTCACTGTAAAGCTTCAACAGGGTATGGTGTTACACATCACTAATCCTAACCCTTGGGAGAGCTAGGTGGGTCTCCTTGAGTTTACAGTTGCCCTGATCTACCATAGCAAGATCCTGGCCAGCCATTATTTTTTTGTTTTTTTCCAGTTTGGGGAGGGGGGTTGGATGTCGTATTCCTAACAAGAAGTGTCAGAGTGTAAAAGTGGCAATACATTCCTTCTGTCCAAATCTCAAACTCACCCTCCAATGAAGGAATGCAAAAGCACTAACTTCCTCATGTAACCTCAAGACAGTTGTCAACGTCAAGACTAGGTATGTAAACCGGATGTCCATTAGCCTCCTAAGCCATGATAGTGCATGGCTAAGGATGCAGTTCAATGGTTGAACCCCAGAACCACAAGCTACAGTAACAAGATGCCTTGAAGGGATGGATCACTTTAAAGTATGAACTCATGACTGGCAAGATAGCTCAGCAAGTAAGAGCCTGCTATACAAGCTTTATGATCTAAGTTTAATCCCCAGAACCCACATGGGAAAGAAGAAACCGCCACTCAAAACCTGTTCTCTGACCTCCATACATGTGCCATGGTGTGTATGTGTGCACACATTTACACAATAATAAATCAAATCAAATTCTAAATACAAATAGACATATGGATCCTTGTTCTTAAGAGAATTAACAAAATAAAGCCATGTGGTGAAGAAATAAAGAACCAGTGTTCCAACAAAAAAGATAAAATGAAGAAGGGGGCAGGGTGCTCGCAGAGGGTTAGGACGCATGTCTTATCTAGCAAGCATGAGGCCCTAGGTTTGGCATATGACACTAGTGGCTACTAGAAAATTAGGAAAAATTTCTGCTCATGAAAGCAGGAACGGGATTAAGAGTTTTCAGCAAAAAGTCTACTCCCTAAGAACATTAGAGGTCTGTACTGCGAACTTCTGCAAGTTCTTAGGCTAACAATTGTGAGACTTACACAATTTTATAACAGTTTTCCGTTGTGACTCTCTAAAAGTAAAGAGGATACAGATGTTTAGGTAAAAGCAGGATTCAGAACACTCATATTTCAACCTTCTTTCTGCTGGAGCATAGCTCAGAACTGTCACCCAGGGCATAAGGGTTGTAGGAAGGGCATGGCTTTTATTACCATTGCAAATAAACATGTAAATATCTCCACAGAACTCAATGAGAAGGCTATATTATCTGAAGTCTTGTCCAGCTCATAAACTACTAAACTCTGCATAAGCACAAACTTACTCCTTAGGAAAAAAA
>OU015746.1:75445501-75496509 GCA_907169655.1 Acomys percivali | reverse complement strand
AAACTTACTCCTTAGGAAAAAAATCCAACCACATAAAGATTCTAAGCCCTATATGCAGCTGCACTCTGGTTAAGCTTCAAGGATTTCCTAGGGCAGCGGTTCTCAACCTTCCTAATGCTGTGGCCCTTTTCTTCATGTTGTGGTGGACCCCACCCCCCCACCACCATAAACTTTGTTGTTGTTGTTGTTACTTCAGAACTGTAATTTTGGTACTATTATAAATCATAATATAAATAACCTGTATTTTCCAGTGGTCTTAGACAACCTCTGTAGAAGGGCCATTTGACTCAAAAGGGGTCAAACTGCTGTTCTAGAGTAAAAGACAAGCCCAAGGAGGGAACTATGGTATGATCTGCACCTTGCCCTGACTAGACCTCTTCCACTCCGTATGCCTGTCAAAATGATATTTCTGTTGCCGGGCAGCACCTATAGACACTCAGGTCACCAAGGACCTTCAAAATCATGATTAGAGCCAGAAACTTGAAGGCTTTTAACAAGACTCCATTTGTGGAATTCATATAACTAATCAAGAGGTAGATTAGATAGATAAGTAGTATATGAAGAGCAAAATATGGCTGAATTTCCCTGGATTTGCATGCAAGCTCCCCTAGCAGATTACCTGCTATCTACAGGTGGTTTACTAGGTTAAAACCAACCTTTTAAGAAGCCCAGGACCTATTCGTTAAAACTGTCAGGAGGATCTCCCATTCTATTCACCTGTATTTCCACAAGAATGAGTGGTATAAGATTATAAACTATTATTTCCTCTACCAACAGTTTATAAATCATAAAGTCCCAAAATAGTTCTGCCTATGAAACTCCCATAAAGATTTACTGTATTCTGTGAAGGCTGGATGGAGTCTTCATCCTGACTAAGGCTCTAAATGAGAGAATGATAACCCTCTAACTGAGGTCTTCTATTCAAAATAGAAATGCCTACAAAAGAAGCCATATCCAAGGTTGAGTTACTGACACCGATTTATTATACTTGCAAATACTTTATTGCAGGAGAAGCAACCTATGAATGACATACATTATATGGTTTCAAACACTAGACAATAAAAATCACACACATGCACAACTGTTTTATAATCTATATGGCTCATCAAGACTTGTGACCTGCTTAAATTAACATAAAACTCCCCTTCACAGCTACAGTTTTAGTGGGTTACCCCACTGCTCCCTAGCAAAGCATGGTACAGAGCAAAGGTAAGTAAGCCTGCAGTAACCATAAAGCTGTTCATGCTGGGTTATATGAAGTCCTAGTTCAGCCAGACACACATTCTGCTGTGACTATCTCCACATTCTGAGGTGCCACAGAATGGTCTACCGATTGATAGGATCAGGATATAACCCTGAGAATACAAAAACAGAGGGTTTTCCTGCCTTTAATCCCAGCACTCCAGAGGCATAGGTAGGAGGATCTCTGTGAATTTGATGCCAGCCTCGTCTACAAGAGTGTCCAGGGCAGCCAGTGCTACACAAAGAAACAAAAATGTCTTTAAAAAACAAAGCAACAACAAAAAACCCAAAACAAAACAAAAAAACCAGTTACAACAAAAGGGCTTTGTTTTCTCTCCTTACTCAGTCTACCCCCATTTTTTCATAAATGCCCTCGCACTACTCAACCTTAGACAACATCTACAGGGTGTCATTTTGCTATCTTTATAAAATACTCTCCCACAGTAACTAATTCTCAGGTACACACTTGCACAACTACCTCCACCAATCTACCCCGACCCACAATTTTAAAACCTAGACACAAGCAAGGCAAAAATCCTTCCTCTGGAAGTAGGCATGGACATAATTTAATAAGCCTACCACAGTAATTTCTGGTAAATATTACACGTGTTGCTCGTTCTCTATTGCTCTTACCACATCTGTATAAGTTCCTACTTTCTTCTATACCTTCCATAAGCAATATAGATTATGTTACACTCTAGCTCTAAATCCTTTATCACATAACCTGAAAACCATTCCAGAATCAGTTTTTAAATCCAGTATCTCTGGATCCAGTCTTGGTGTTCAGAACATTGTTTTGCTCGTAGTAGCAGCTAATACGGCCTCCCTTCCTGAAGACAGGAAGTTCAATACTGAAAACAAATCCCACAAACCCAACCAGCATGTCTACTTCTAATACAGTGCATGAGACAGATTCTCTGTGTGGCCTTGGCCATCCTGGACTCACTTTGTAGACCAGGCTGGCCTCAAACGCACAACGATCCGCCTGCCTCTGCCTCCCGAGTGCTGGGATTAAAAGTGTGTGCCACCACGCCCGGCTAGGGCTTCCTTTTGTTAACTGTATTTGACAACCACTGAAGCAATATAAAGCATTTTTAAAGGGATGGTTAGGAAGCAAATTTGTTATTTAATCATAATACTTTCTCCAAAAATTAGATTCCAAAATCCCCACCTATTCTAAGTTCCATAACAAGGATCCCAGGAAGTTAGTGGACACATCCGACCAGAGAAACAGCTCAGGAGCTAAATGGCATTTGGCAGAACCTCCAAGAAGGTTGAAGGAAATGAGGTCCACAAAACTGTCCTTTGACTTTCACACACGTGCCAAGAAGGATGGACGGGGTGAGGAGTTATAAGCATTCTGTGCCTTTGAACAGGCAGAGCAAACAATTCTAAGGTTGCGTTATATATGGGAGAAATGAAATACCTATTTGCAACTCCAATCTCCAGTAAGTGCTGTTAACAAATACAGACCCTGAACCTGATCTATGTAGGTCTCAACATCTGCATCCTAAACAAAATCTGTGTATGTGAACTTCTACAAATACTGCTGTGCACAATGGTGTCAAGCCCATCTCAACCTTACACTCTTTCTTATTTCTGTAAGAACAGAGGCTCGCTGTAACAAAACAGTGAGCAGCAAATCAAAGATGGCTTCCAATGTTCGTCTACTGTTGCTATTATAAAAGCTGAAACTACAAAGTCTGTATTAGTCTTCCTTTTGACTTCTCAGTGATCATGGAGCACGAATTGAAGTGTTAGAGGCAGGGAACAAAAAGATCACAAACCCTGCTAATCATTTTGGCTCTCTCATGCCTTCTTTTGTTTCTCAGCATGCCATGAGTTGACTTTAAAATTTGGCCCCCAGGATGAAATACAAACCTCAGAATCTGAGTTCTATGCCACATCAGGGCTAATAGAAGCATGAAGTGCACATCTCTTTCCAACAGTCATCCTAAAATTGGCTATATCCTGCAACACAGCAGCACTGTAAGATATCACGCTGCCTGCCGCAAATCCTCCACACAAGGAAGCACAGGAGTCGAAGCTTATTATATCAAAAGACAAGAACGAGCACAGCATTTTATCTCCTGCACAATCTCTAAAAACAAACATCTTCCACACACTCCCAAACAGAAAATACAGGCATGCAATACCAACCAACCTGTACTCTAAACATGGTGGAAATCACTTCACTTTCTAAGACAGACATGAACTGTTTGGATGGCTGTTCTAACTGCTGCTCTCCAATGACAGCCAACTCCTCAATAAGGTGGGCCACCCATGTGACTTCAGCTTGCAGAGCAGGTACAGATGGCCTCCTCAGAAACTAGGGGAAAAGACTGTGATAAATGTTACTGTCTGAATTGATGGCAAGGTCTACTGAGTGTGCACTGTTAGCCAGGCAGTGTTGCACGTCTACCTACATTTACTGAATACAACTTCTCTGCTCAGCTGCACATGAGCCTAGTAAGATTTGAACTGAAGGTGGTGACGTGACAAAAGAGAGAAAGGAAAAAATGAAACTGCCTGATGTGCTGTACCTCCTGGGGTAAAATGAACAGTAACCTCTTCACTGGTTTCAGATACCTGCAGTTAAAGCACTCTACTCAAGACAATGTTAAAGTATCAAACAATTAAGATGGAGGATGAAAGAGTACAACTTGGGGCATAATCACTTTTTTCATTTTGACAGTAAGAAAAGTTTCCTAACTCAAAGTCTGCTCAGGTCAACTCAATACTAATCCGTGGTTTCAACCTGACGTTCTATCTAAAACATAAAAAAAAAAAAAAAAAAAAAAAAAAAAAAAAGCTGGTCAAATAATCCACACCCTGTAATAACCACCCAGGAAATATCCTAAGAGAGAGTTTTACAGTACGAATTGATTTTTAAAATTAAAATACAACAAAATTTTCTCAGAAACACTTCCTGGGTTAAAGAAACTGGTCTGATAAGACTAATGCAAGAAGTTTTACTCCTATTAAATAAATGTGTGCTTATCTTTGATTACTGCCTTTTTTAAAGCTACAGTTGAAATTGGATTAGGGACTTCTGCTAAAAAACGATTTATTGCATAACACAACTCTGTTGGCCTGAACCCAGGCCACCAGCTGAGCTTTTATAAAAATCTTCTGGGTAGCTGCCAAGTCAGCTCTTTTGCATGTGAGCATGGAAGACATTCATTGTCAAGAGTGCAGGAAGATACTGACACATTTTGCTATGACAGAGTGCATTCAGAACAGAGAAGTTAGGTCTAGTGCAATCCCTCGCATGTCTCTTCTCCTGGCATATTCAAAGATACCAGATCTACAGCAGGTTTACTTCCAAGAATCCAGCAGAAATCTAAACTTCTAATGATCTTCCCTTGAGGGGATGAAGAAAGTTAAAAATAAAATAATTTGTGTCTTCAAAAGCGGAAATCAAGAAAGTGGGGTGATGTGTACCTATAACCTCTGCACAAGTGGACGCAATGGTAACCCATGTTATGTAGAATAAGGCTCCAAATCCCTCCAATATGTCCTAAATAGCACTGTGTAATATAGTAGCCAGTCTTTAGAATTAACCCAGTAAATACATTAATTCATGCTGATCACGCTCACAAAAAGTAAACAATAACTCAGCTATAAAGTTCATCATAGAAGATGTATTAGGGCTGCACTATGCATGGCAGGGGTAAGATATCAATCGACCGTGTGTGCTATTTGGTAATACATTTTATTCCATCATATATGTGTCCATCCACTTAACAATCTTGTTAGTGATTCCAACACTGCCTGCTACATCTATCTCTCCTTCCCATAGTAAGGGAAAGGTATATTGCATTCTCAAGATGTGAGGGATTTCCTAAACCTAACAGAGGATTATGCTGGTGTTAAGCCCATTCCAAGTTAAAGATACCGAAGGAGAAAAATGCATTGAAAACACACAATCATCTTGTCAACTCAGCAGCCTGTGCAGTCCCAAACTGGCATAAAAAGAAAAATCACAACATATTTCTGGCAAAGATAGCTAAAGTCATATTTCACAGTATGGCTTCTATAAAGTATAGCTTTTACTGATGTGTGTTGCTTTCACATATCATAAGGCAAACCACTGCATGTCAAGACCATCTGTACAAGACAAGGCAGTTTACAGTGCCTTGTATATCTACAATATTTCCATATGCTTTTATATTACTTTCCAAAAACTAGGCTACAAACTAAAGTTTCAAAGATTGAGGCCACTAAAAAGCCAAGCACTACTTAAGGGAAAAAAAAAAACAAAACAAAACACAGGCTTGTGAGCAATGGCAAGGAATTAGGATACTACTTCCAACAGGGTCTATCTAGGACATTACTAGACTCCTGTCCCAAGCTCAAGCAGTTTCTGACGGCTTACAGACTCAGCAACAAACTTTCAACAGGAAATAAGCATCAGTGCAAATTCATTCATCTAGACAAACTATACCAATACTGATATTAAAGTATACAAACTCTGACCTTTAAATGTTACATTACCTTAATTGTTACAGAAACAGCTAAATTGTGCCTCATGTCCTACCCATATTAAATAACCTGCATACATTAAATTCATTACATCTTTCTATAGACACAGCCTTACATAACTGCCCCATCCACTCCCAATACCACGTCCTCTCCCCAGTGACACACATAAAATGCTGCTTTGGATCAAATATGCTTCTTGACAATAATCTCTTATCTTTTTACAATGAGCCTATGAAATAGCATCACAATCACCACACAAAAATGGTCAACAATACAGATTACATCTTCCTTTTAAATCTCTATGATGCCTACAGGGAGCACCAGAACTAGCAAAACACAAGTGTCAAACAATTGGTGAATGAATTTGCAGCAAGTGGTTAAATAAATAAATAAATAAATGGAGTCCCAAAGGTGAAATGCCCCATAGTAGGAATGTGTATGTATGGCAAACTTGATTGAGGGCTTGTCACAAACATCTATAGGGCTTGGTAGGACACATGCCCTGGAGATTTTCTAACTACTGATTCTACTGGTCCAGGGTAGGAAATAATAGTGTATACAGCTTTTACCCTCGTTCATGAAAACTGTCCTCACTGCCCTGAAAAATGTTATCCTTAACAAATTCATTTTCAACACAACTTTCCTTCTTGTTCACCTGCCACACTAAAATTTCACTGAACATATACACTCCACATTGCAATATGACCTCTTCCACCAGGTGTGGTGGTGCACCCCTTTAATCCCAGCACTTGGGAGCCAGAGGCAGGCAGAGCTCGGGTTTACAGAGCCAGTTCCCTAACAGCCTGGGCTACCCAATCTTGAAAGCCAAAAAATAAAAAAAAAAAAAAAACCAAAAGCAAATAGCAAATATATATAGGATTCCTTATTCCACTATGATAGCTACCTATAGATTAGAAACTTTTGGCTTTTTTTTTTGTTGTTGTTTTATGTTCACTTTTGTGTCGTGATGTATATAAATGAGATGCTGGCCTACTACTTGCTATGAAATGCAAGAGCAACCAAGAAACATGATGATATTAGCAGGAATGTAAGCATACACTATAGACATCCGGTTTACATTTATTCTGGCACCAGAAAATGTTCTCTGCCATTCAATTATGAGACACGGACTTCAATACCAATCAGGCTCTCAACCTCCTCTACAAGGTTTAAGCCACCAGCGATCCCTGTCCCAACCAGCTTCTCTCCTCACACTGTCTCTAAAATAACATGTCTGCAGTGAACAAAAATCCATACCTCAAGTTAGTTGCCTGCAAATCCAGGGGTGGGAGCTCCACAGTTCCTAGATCCCATGATGTTTTACAGGTCTATCTAACACTTCTTTATTTATTCAGTTCCTCCAACAGGAACACAAATCCCCTTACTGACAAGGTATCAAGATCTCAGGCAGAGATCTTGTGGTATCCTTGTCACCTTAAAGCAGAAGACAAGGCAATGAGAATTCATGTTCCACGAATACTGATGATAATTTGCCCTGTGACTCAACTGTAAAGCAACAGTGAACTTTCTCAAGAAACAAAGACAACAGTCCATTCTTCATTCTTTTTCATTGCCATGCACAGACAGCAGCGATGCTTATCTCAGTTACCCAACAATGGCCCATGGTTTTATAAGACAAAGTGAACAATTCCATAGACCTTTACCTCAAGAGCTCCATGAGCTTTAGTTACATCACTATTATACAAATCTGTCTCTGTGTTTTCTCTCTCCCTAACCCTCGGCCTCTCCTCCACACCCTCTGTATAGGTCACATTCCACCTGTTTTTTAAGACAGCATTCTACTGAACCTGGAGCTCACCAATTTCAGCTACTCTAGATGGCCAGGAAACAGCAGAGAAACTCATCTCCAACAGCACTGAGGTTACAGACACAGGCCACTGATAACTCAGTCCCTCACCATGGCATGGTGGTGCATACCTACAATCCAGGCAGAGGCAGATAGATCTCTGTGAGGCCAGCATACATCCAGAGCAACATGAGCCCCCCCAACTTTGAAAGGAGGGAGGAAGGGAGGGAGGGAGGGAAAAAAGCAGGCAGGCAAGCAAGCTCAAGCTCTATTAAAATGTGGCCTGTACCATGAGTATAAGAAAAAAAGCTCACAATCGCCATTCTAAAGGCAGGTTTGTACTCACACACTTAATGAGATCAGTATTGCCACATTAAAGTCTTTATTCTGAAAATCCTATAAAGTGTAACTAACTGGTAGGCACTGGGATCTTAGACCGTTGAAGGGATGAAGCTTTTGGAAATGACAAATCTGAAAACTAGATAACTATAAAGACAAAACCATAGGTTAGCAGAATATTCTATTTCCTTGATAGTAATTGCCTTAACAGGAGAAATTATTATTTGCCTAAATGGGGGAGGGGGTGCCTAGGGTGGGGTGCATGGGGGCACACCTGCAAAGGCTCTAAATGACACTGAAGTTTTTATTTACTGAAATATAAAACCAGCACCTGCCACCACCCAGGACATGAACTATAACTGTTCCACAGCTACAACTGAATGAGACAAATATCCTCCACCCTGTAAGTTAATGTGTCAGAGACAAGGAGATTCTGTTCTCTCAGCATTACAAAATGATAAATGGTTGCCAGAAGAGCAGCGGGGTACACAGGACTGGCTGTTCCCCGGTGCTGCTGCAGGGAGGAAGGCTGATATTTATTTATCCATTCATTCAGAATAGTGTGTGCTCACACAGAGACCAGAGAACTTATAATATAGGCACTGGTTCTCTGCACTGTGAGTATCCCAGAGATCAAATTCTATAGTCACAAATGCATTTAGCTGCCGAGCCTTGTCAACAATCCTTAAGATGATCTTGACAGAACACACCAAAAATATAATTAAGTGCAAATCAAATGGTCAGAAAAAAAGTTTTTCTTTACATTAACTGATGATGATGAAACTACTTTTAATAAAGAAAATTTTAAATCCTTGATTAGAGTCCTGACCTCAAAGAAAGCATTTTCCAACTTTAACAGACTTTCTCACAAAGAAATCCAGCAGGTACTCCACAGAGTAAACTACTCTCTAGTAATACTATAAACAGAAAAAAGAGCCAAATTTCTGAATGACACTGGTGGGAGGGGTGTGCATGCTGGAGACGTGTGCCATTAACATCCAAAAGTTGTATGCCAACAAGGAAGAGTGGGGGGCAGTGGAAATGCCTGAGTGAAATGTAGGACAGGAAAGGGAATGCTTGTGAGCTGAATGGAGTCTGCAAAAACACAACACTGAAATCCAACGTAAATCGTTTTCTGCTTTACAAAGAGCACAGTGCAGGCCACACTGACTATTCCATATTATAAAGTAACTAAGAGTACTCTAGGTTTTTCCTAAAGTTTTATTATCATTTATTATTAACTTATTTGTTAACATACACACCTGCTGTGGCCCTCTCAACCTATGCCAATAGGTATTGGGGAGATGGTTTTAATTTATTTCTTTTACCAAACACAAATTCAGGCTTAGTTTACAGCAAGCATCTCTGCCCACTGAGGAGTCGCACAGGCTCAAGAAACTTTTTAAAAAGTGTTTTCAATTTTCCACCTTAAAAATCAAAATAAAATTACTCTTCTCTTCTACAGCATTTCCAAAGCCTCCATCTATTTATTTTTTAAAAAGTGTAAAGGACCTATCCATAAATGCAACTAACAGTTACTAGTTCCCTTGTATAATAAATCACTAATAGAAACTACAGCTTACATCCACAGAAAGGCTGTTTTCTTTTCTTTTGTTTGTATTGAAATGTCTTTTAAAATAAAATAAAACCCATACTAGCATACAACCTACCATTTTAAAAGGACAGAATAGGATTGTGAGTTTCACCGACTAGAGGACCAAACACTTAGGTGGAAAAGCCTATGTTCAGTATTCTCCTTGCTGCAGCCAGAAGGACTGTGAAGCCATTTTCCCTATCTTTTACACTTCTTTCCCTATAAATACTTTACTTCATCTGTTCTTGCTCAAATACCACTTTTCCAACATGTTTCTCTGGCCATGCTACAACCAAGCTTAATTGCTTTAACTTTATAACATATATAAAATGTAAAACCTTAAAAACATGAACTGCATCCTACAGCTTACTCACTAAATTAGTGGATAAATTCCAGCAGGAATGGGCAAAGAACTGTCATTTTAGTCAATATTTGCTTGTTTCTTTAGAGTTGTTATTTCTCATCCTAAAAGGGAGGCTGGGGGGTGGAGTTGGAAGTCTCAAAGAATGGTACCAGTTAATTCAAGTAGCTAATCAATTCAAACCTGGAACCACACCACTCCATACAAACTCATAAAGGCATCCAGTCGGCCACTTGTTAATTGTGACCCAATGTCTGTGCCAGTTCATCTCTCATCTGTTATAGAAGTGCCTGCTGTTCAAGTATTAGAAACACAAACACCATTTTATATTCCTGGGGGACAAAGAAATGAAGATAAAATTTAGCCTTCTTATTTTCAGTTACTGTCAAAGTACCTACCAGATACTTTAAAGCATTCTCTTTCAGGCAGCAAAAATAACTGTCACTAAGCTACATTCAATACTTTATACATACAATACTTTAGTCATTTCTAGCACTCTTTAGCTTCCAGTGCCTACCTATGTACCCTGCTTTGCAGATCCCCGTCTGTCCTCAAGCTTTGTGATGACTATCTACTCAGATAGTCTCTGATCCTTCAATTAACTATAAAACTCCTTTGACATGGGTCAGTAGGTCCTAATGACTGTGGATAAAGACAGGTGAAATATGCCTCCATTGCTAAGCTGGGGGGATACAATCGGACGAACTGGCTCAAGTGGCAATGGTGCCTGGCAATGATCTTTCTGTTTTAACTTTGCTGAGTTCTAATGTCAACACCTGGGAAGGGTGACAGTTAACTGGCAGTTCCGTTAGTATAGAATCACCTACTCCCAAATTCTATTTCTCCCAAGCCTGTGTTGCTCTCTACAAACACACAGAGCACTACTTAGCTGAGCACAGGCGGAAGGTTCTGCAATGAAACCATAAAGACATGGTTAATATGGAGTACTGTCTCAAAAGCTTTTCCTGCTGCTCTCATTTTTTTCTTTTCTTTTCTACACCCCTGCCCCCTGCATACAGAGTTTCTGTGTAGCCTTGGCTGTCCTGCTTTGTAGACCAGGCTGGCCTCAAACTCACAATGATCCGCCTGCCTCTGCCTCACAAGTACTGGGACGAAAGGCTTGCACCACCACAACCAGACGTACTCTCATTTTTCAGTGAAGAGGTAATCATTCAACTGTGATTCTTCTCTGCGTTCTAGGCAGACAATTAATCTAGGCAGATAACACTGTAATATGTACTTCTGTCATATAGTATTCAATTTTTAAACAAAATTTTACATGTACATTTCAATCTCTGAAGTGCTCTCCTCAGTGAAACCCAACTAAGAGCAGAAGAACTGGCACAAGGATTCTAGTGTAATTTAACTGGGCAGCAACAAGGTACTCAACAGCACTGATCAATATTGAAACTCAAAGTAAAATCACTCCACATGGGATGGCTATCCTCAAATGACCACAAGAAACAAAGACCCATCCTATACTGTGGTGAAAAGGACATTGATCAGATAGACCAGAACCAAACCCAACAGAAAAAATGCAAACGCATGTCCACACAAAACATCTCCATTTTAAATATATGTTTACACTGCATTATAGCATGCTGGTCAAAACCCAGAACTCACTTGCACTAATGTCCACAAGCTAATAAATGTGAATTCCTATAATTCAATAACGTTTTTCACCAATACAAAAATTTCCCAATGTCTTCCACACCACAAAAAAAACAAACGAACAAACAAACAAACAAGCTGTTGTGCTGGCTTTCACAAAGCTTCCTCTCTTTATTGTCAGAAGTATGTGATCTTTCAAATGTCTGCAACTGGACCCACACCATCCATTTTCTGTTCCCTGCATGTTAGGAAACCCATGTGTTACAGACAAATTCATGAGAGAAAGGAAGGGACAGCAAGAGAGGACCACAGATTTCCTCCCTAATCCTTACTCAGACCTCCCAATCTGATAAAATGTTGTTTCATGGATGTGGACAGCAGCATTCCATGTGTGCCTCTATTTATATCTACTTTGCAGTGGCACTAGAAAGACAGAGTGCTAGAAAGAACCCCGGGTCTGTAAACTCCTAATGTCGCTCAGAAGTCTCAGCAAAGCATGGAAGTCTATCACTATTATCTATCACTATTAATCTGAGTTCAAGAAACAAGGCTTCAGGAGGAAGTAACTAAGTGTGCAAAAAAGACTACAGTTTACATGGGAAGACTTCTGGCCATCCCTTCTACAAGCTACTAGGCAGAAAGAAGAGTGATACAGCCAGTCAGTAACAGTGGTGCGCACCTGTAATCCCAGCACTCTGGGTGCAGAAGCAGGAGGATCTCTGTGAGCTCAAGGTCAGCCTGGTCTGCAGAGAGAGTCCAGTACAGCCAAGGCTAAGAAACCCTGCCTCGAAAAACCAATTATTCTATACATGTGAAGAGCAAAGAGTTTAAGAGGAAAAAAAGAAACTAGAGAAACCCAGTATCTACTTGAGGTACTTTACATCCTCCAATTCATAATACAGTGTTTTACTTTAGAAACTGCTCATTTTCAAGCATGCCTAAGTTAACAACTGTAACTCCAATTCCAGCATATGTGACGTTTTCTTCTGGACTCTACAGGCACCGCATGCATACGGTGCACATACATACAAGCACAACACTCCATATATATAAGACTGTATCAGTATCTTCAAGCATGTCCAAATTAGGTTAGTTCTCCTTGATTAGGTTCATTTTCCACAGTTTCATTTACAAGTGCTCAAAAATGATTAAATGGCAAATTCTATAAATAAATCTCACAACATCACGCAGTTTTGCCTGGGACATAAATAAATCCCTTTATCCAGTTATTTTCACATTAGACAGCCTAACTAGCTCATACCAGCTCCACTAAAGTATAACTGCTTTGTTATTATTATTAATCTCTTGTTCCTGATACTTACTTTTCATTGCTATGTGGTGCTGAGCATCTAGTGAGGACTGCGGAATGAGCATCTACTGAAAGCCAAGCTTCTGTCTAGTATGCAATCAGAAGAGACTAAATCTGGAGAGCCTTAAAGAAGAACCAGAGCAAATCAATCAAAATGTCTCTTTTCTTACTAACTGAAGCAATCAACAGTGCCAAAACACCCTCCTTACTAAACTGCACAAAAGTATATGCATCAGTGGGCCGTGTACACAGCAAATGTTCAGAAGCTTAAGACTGAATCCACCACATGTTCACCGTTGGAGGTTGGGAGGAGGGTATGCACAAAAATTATATCAATGGGGAATAAGGCTTGGCCACAAGGAAATAGCTGGGAATCAAATGCTGAACATTGGAGCTTCTGTGACATGTTTTGCACTGCTGGTAACAGAACACTACATCATACATATATGTAAATTTGTACATGCCAACTCATTTCACATGAGCGTGAGATCTAGAAAGAATAAATGATGGTAAGACATTCATGAGAAGGAAAGGGCTAATAACCGAGGTCAACTGTTTCCTTAGCCCAGTCCTACAGAACCCTGCCTCCCACCTACCTGGCAGTCATGTGGTCGGAAGTCGCTGTGGTAGGAAGCAAAACAGGCAAAGCCTGATTAACTCATTCATCTTTCAGAAATTCTAAAAAACATTGTTTTCTTCAGACTTTATTCTTACCATGAACTTGCTGGGGTGAGCTCTACTTTCTTCATTATTGTTGAGAATAGGAAATATTCAGAATTTTACTTAGAAAAGATAATGGTGAATACATAGAAAAAAAAGGAAAAGGGGGAGAGGAAGAGGGGGAAGGCCAGAGTAAGGCACTGCCCTCTCTATGGGAAGATGATGGAGTCCCCAAAAGAACTAGCCTATTGACACAACAAAGCCCTAGCTTGTGGCCGACTTAAGAGCTCTGCAGCCTATTCCTCCCACTGTGCTACCCCAGCGTCCATCAGCATTTCCTTAGGAGATCTTCCAGGCTGAAGATTCAAAGCTATTTTACCAAAACTGTAATTATCAGGCTGCCAATGCCAAAATCCAGCCCCACTTCTAAAATAGTACTCTTTAATTTGTCCTCTACCTACAGACCAAAAAGCCCTTGAAATAGAAATAGGAATTTTCCAACATGGAAATAGTTTTACTGAAACCATTCTTCAGGCTAACTTGATCAGGTCCATTTCCCTCACACAGGCATAAACTGGAACACAGAATGTGACTGCGGTAGTAAATGGAAACACTAAACATGTACCTGCCACAGAGTTCCATTCTCAGATGGAACGTTTTCCTTTACCAACTCCCATCATCAAAAGGAAGTCTCATTGAAAATAAGACCTAAAACAGAAGAAATTCTATCCTTCAGAGATGATTCGCTACATCCTCTAATGAATAGGAAAGGTACCCATAAGAAATCAATATAAACATCGAGGTCAAAGGTCATGAACATTACACTGTGCTTTAAGGGGTCTCGCTGGTGTTTTCCACCCCTGAAGCACACACCACTAACTTAAAATTCTACTTCTGTCAAAATGCTGGTTTCATGATCTCAATTAAGCAATGTTAAACTTCAACTTACACCCTGTTTGTGTGAGTATACTACAAAATACATTTACAAATATTTATGTGCTAAAGAAATGGCTCAGGGGCTGGAGAGATGGCTCAGAGGTTAAGAGCACTGACTGCTCTTCCAAAGGTCCTGAGTTCAATTCCCAGCAACCACATGTTGGCTCACAACCATATATAATGAGATCTGTACACATAATAAATAAATAAATAAATCTTAAAAAAAAAAAAAAAGACTGAGCATCACATACCAGAAAGGCTCCCCCAGAAACCAATCATTTAAAAAAAAAAAAAAAAAATGGCTCAGTCAGAAAACTGCTTGCCATCCAAGCATGAGGACCTATATCAAGACCCAAACATCACCTTAGTGCTAGGGTGTAGCAAACAGGAGGATCCCTGAGGCTTGCTCTTCACCTACTCTAGTAACATGGAAAGGGTCTATAAAGATGGCTCAGGTTAAAAGCACATGCTAGTGTCTTGCAGCAGACCTATACATTGTTTCCCCATCCCCACACCCCACAATCCACATGAAGAGTACAGGAAAAACACTCACACACATAGTTTTAAAATAAATAAATGAAATGGAGCGAGTCCTTCACAGGCATGCACAATTTATGTGTACATACACACATTAACCCTATATGCAAGCACACCCCCCAAAACAGGGGAAGCAGCAGTTTATTCCTCCACAGCAGCAAAGACAACCCCACTGCCTACCATTGTCATGTCTCCTGATTTTCCTTGATGCTACTGAACTTTTAATGCCTGGTCCCAATGAAGAATTAAAGATAACTTTGAGGGTTAGAGAGAGGGCACTCTGGCACGCCTGTTCTTCCAGAGGACCCAGGTTCACTTCCCAGCAACCACATGGCAGCTCACAAATATCTGTAACTCAGAGATCTGACACCTAAAGGTTCACAGACATACATGCTGACAAAACACCAATGCACATAAAAATAATATTAAAAGAAAGATAACAGGTTAAAAAAATTTTATACTTAGCAAGAACATTCAATTATAAACAAAAAGAGAGGTGGAAAAATCTCCAAATTAAAGTATGAACCAGCACAGGAAGATCCCAAAATATATTTCAGAAAACACTTATGAGTCTCAATCACAAAATATGAACGAAAACCCCTTTTCCTGTCGGAAGGATTTTGGACCTGTCATTACCATCATACTTTGCAATGTGTATTTTGGTTTTGTACATGCTGGTATGCACATGTTGTGTTCATGTTTGTACATACAAATATGAGTCTGGGCAAAGGGGTGAATGGGATGGTGATAGTCTCCACTCTCATTACTGAGGCAAGGTCTCTTATTGGTGCAAGAAGCTTGCCAAGTCAGTTAGCCTTGCTACCCAGCTTGCTTATGAGATTTCGCACTCAGGTGTTAAGTTTATCACCATCAACCCAGTGTCATTTCAAATTCAAGTTACTTGTCAAGCCAAATATTTCTATTTTGTAATAAATTGTAAAAAACTTTCTACTTTAAGATGACAGTGCTGTTACCAGGTGTAGGGGCACACGCCTTTAATCCCAGCACTCGGGAGACAAAGGCAGGTGGATTTCTGTTGAGTTCAAGGTCAGCCTAGTCTTCTAAGAGAACCCCTGGGAAAACAAAAGGGGGGGCCTGCAGTGTTAAAAGTGATAAAGAAAACCTCCTTTATGCCTCCTGCTCTCAACAAATAAAACACAACACCCAGGAATCTAAAAATACATTATCAAAAAATGTAATCTCACAAATTCAACAAGATACAAGAGCAGCAAAGAAAGGTAAAACAAAATGCTTGCTCACAAAAGGAAAATTAACCTGTAATCTTCTATTACTTCCTTCCTCATTACCATGAAAAGGTATATGCATTCCCCCAAGCTGTTGTCTTTTCCACCTATCATCCTCCACTCTTTCATCACTTATAATTAAATTCCTAAATCTTGATTTTAAATATAGCCCCTTCTAAAAGTTTACACACACACACACACACACACACACACACACACACACACACACGACATAAGAGTGCAATACAGCTTTAAGAAAGTGGTGTAGGCCAGGGACACACTCCTGAAATCCCAGCACTCAAGAAGGCAGAGGGGCACGCAGATTGCTGTGAGCTCGAGGTCAACCTGGACTTCATAGGACAGCCAAGGCTACACAGAGAATCCCTGTCTTTAAAAACACAAAGTCTAAAATAACTCTACTGCTTTGGCTCACTGTCCACTTTACATTAGCTGATTAATCATGTGAGGTATATTGTGGGGCAGAGTCAGACAGTTTATGGCGATAATAAGGAAAGTTAGGCATCTTGAACAGACCAGAAGATAACACACAAGGGTATCCACACACTGCAGAAGAGGCCACAGCAAAGCCACTAATCTGCCCCACAGGCCAGATAATTGAAAACAGAATGTGGGAAAGCCAAGACAACTTAAAAGAGGTGCAAGCACTCATAACAGGAGGAGCTGTATGGATTCAATTACTTCACTATACACGACAATTTAAAATAGTGGAAAACCACAAGACAGCAGACAGTAAAGAAAAGTCAAATGCAGATTGCCATTAGCGTTAACAACAGGAGTTTCCTACACCTGCCATAGACTGTGTAATAAAAAAAAAAACAAAAAACAAAAAACAAAAACAAATTGCTCTCCTAGTGAATAAATGAATTCATTTATGGAAGCCAGATTTTTGGGGAAAGGGAGTTTTAAAAGCACTTCAGTCACATTCACCAAATAGATGTTTTGGTGTGTGCTTGCCAGAATTAAAGAGTAAGGGCCTCTTTAAAGCTTCCATCTACATCTGACAGTAAGGTTTTCACCAGATAGGATTCGCTTCAGTATCGCAAAGGACACCATCTTAATAACAGTGAGCACCTATTCAATGAATTCTTCATGTATTTCTGCAAGTAAACTCTCAGAACATGACAAAACCTGCTAACTTGCACAGGTTGCAGAATTAACAAGAGAGACTGGGGCTAGAGAGGTGGCTCAGAGGTTAAGAGCACTGGCTGCTCTTCCAAAGGTCGGGAGTTCAGTTCCCAGCACCCACACGGTGGCTCACAATGAGATCTGGTGCCCTCCTCTGGGGTGAAGGCACACACACAGACAAAACACTGTATACTTAATAAATCTAAAAGAAGAAAAAGAGCAAAGGTTGTAGTCCAACTTTTGTCTCCCCAAGGCTAAGTGAGCTCAAAAAAACGGTCACAGGGACCCACAGGCCAAGTTAAACCCAAATGCGGCCACAAAGAAAAAGAAGGGAAAGGGTTCCTCTTCAGAACCTGTCCACTCTACATGTATACTAGGAAAAATGTACACAGCCTAGAAGTTATGAGATGTGGCTGATTTCATTCCTAACAATGCAACATTAGTGGAACATCAGTTTGGAGTAACCAAAGCTTTAAAGATGTATGAAAAGGCCTTAATAAAAGGCACTACAGCTGTGCTTGGTAGCATGGGCCTTAAAGAAGGGAGGAAAAAACCCTGATTTAAGCTATAATTTAACTTTTTAAAATTAAACAATTTTGAATACAGGACCACTGTATATGTAAGTAATGCTTCCCATGAAAATATTACCTCCCTAGGGGCTGGTGAGATGGCTCAGGTTAAGAGCACTGCTTGCTCTTCCAAAGGTTCTAAGTTCAATTCCCGGCAACCACATGGTGCAGGCAGAGCACTACATACTGGGGGATTCTAGGCAGGGGCTCTGAACCTGAGCCACCCCAGCCCCTGTACAAACAGGATTTGTAAGTAGAGCAAAGAGAGAATAAAACACAAAGTACCTTTAAAAAAAAAAAGAAGAAGAAAGAAAATATTACCTCCCTATAAGTTAAAAAAAAAACAAAACTGCTGCTGAAAATTCAGAACACAATTTGGCTGCAAGAGAAAAAAAATAAGCTAGACCTGATCTGCAAACTTCCTCCCTGAAGGTTACCTTCCATAGTACCAAAACTGTAAACCACGCTGAGGGAACATTACCCAGTACTTTGACAAACCAATGCCAGACAATGTCAATTGGCTCAATAACTGCATGCAAATTTATAGGGAATCACATTCAGGTTGGATCTGAGGCACGCTCCACAAGATGTGATGTATGCCTGGTCAAAGGCTCAGGGCTTCACATGCTGTCAAGTTGCCTTCTAAATACTTACGCTATAACCACACAATAGTCATAATCGATCTTGGCAAGACCGAGGAATTTCTTCTTCAGCAGGGCAACAGTTAATGTAAAACCTGGTAACTGCTCTAAGTACTGAATACTTATCCCTAAATGGAACATCTATATCAAATTCCTCTTCTCAATGCTCAGGTAGAGGGAACAGAAAAAAATTAAGATCCTTTGGGGAGGAGTGCTGGGACATGCTGACTTCAGGACATGGCACAGTCCTTGGTGCAGTTATGATTACCTGAACAAGATCAAGTCAAGATTACTCAGTATTCCAGAAAGAGGCACTAACTGGTCTCACTGGGTTACTCATGGCTTATGTTATGTTTCGTGGGTATCCAGGTAGAGGGTAGATATGACCAAGATGCACTGCAGGTGTGTAAAATAAGTAAATAAATAAAAGATATTCCTGGGGAGCCAGGGGTGTGCCTTAGAGATTTGTAAGACAAGACAGCAAGAAAGAAGCACCCAGCTTTTCTCTAGCTTAATCACACTATACTTTGCAACCAAGAGACGTGATGCTGAAGTCTGCACTTTGAGCACCCTTCCATCCACCCATCAGCAAGGAGGCTCTAGAGAGCGGTTAAAACAGCACCCATTGCTCTATGGCCAAAACTCCAGCTCTATGACCTCTTCTGGCCTCCATGGGCATTGTATAAAGTGATATGCATCCAAACATTCAAAATTCTCAAAATTGAAGGGAAAGGGAGAGTGTGAAAATTCCTCTTATGATGTTGAGTAATTTTCCCACACACTAATACCTATGGAAAGCTCTTTCCCAATCATACAAGCAACAGGCAGGAATAAACTGTCTAAATCTTCCACATTTTGTGAGCTTTTAAGTTCACAGACAAAGCAGGTCTAGTCATTAACGCGATACCTGTACAGAGTGCTCCTAACTCAAATTGGCAAATTTCCCAAGTCAAGAAATTTCCTAGTTCCATGTGAACTTCCTTTACATAAATATTAAACAACAGTATATTCTTGGCTGGAGATAAACCTGTATGCACACAGGGATACCAAGTGGAACAAAGCATTTAAGACTTAGAAAAAATTCAGAGTGCACCCAGGAAAGCAGTAGGCAAATCCACTAAGTACAAGCCTGGAAAATAGCTGCACATCCAAAGGACAGAGAAAATTAACATTTGGCATTGATTGTGTTATTTTTTTTCTTTTTGCAACTACAGTTAATTAATTTCCTCTAACTTAAATTAAGGCTTTGGCAAAAACATAAATTCTATCTTCAAGTATCCATCAGAGAAATGGAAAGCAATAACCCAAAAAATCAAGTACTGACCCAATGCTTCAAATATATACCATATTTTAGTGGAATTTTCTGCAGAGCTTGCTATTTTTTTTAAATGTGATAGCTAATTATATTACCAAAAAAATGTAAAAAAGACTGTCGACTCAGAAAAATCTATGAAGGGGTTAGCATAGAAGGCTATGATACCATCCTGTTGTCAATGCAACTACAATTAACATATATATTCACAAGCTTAGCATATGTTCACACAATTTATGAATAACAAGTATATTCTCAATAAAGTCATGGGTAAGCTATTTGTAAAATCAGAGTGTCTGGCATACAGTGATGATGACTACAAAACTAAAAACATTTTACTGAAACCCAGGAATCGACTGCAGGTACACGGCATAGTCTATAGATCTTTTCTGGACTAGGTTCTTTCGGTCCATTTACTTAGGTACCAGGGTTCAAACAAGGTAAGCAAGTGCTTTTACTTGCAGAGCCTTCTTGCCTGAACTCTGAGAAACCTTTTCTTTTTAAGCAGTGGGATTCATCAGATTTAGGACACCCTTTATCCTAAAGACTTGTGGTAATTTCTCTTTCTCAGCTAAGTATGACTAACCCAAGTAACACACACACACACACACACACACACACACACACACACACACACCAACCACATACACTGTTAAGTAAACTCATATACAAAAGCATGCTTTCTCTTTTAAGCAACTTCTTACTGAATAATCTTTCTTTCCATAGCTGCCTTAAGGATTGACCACTACTTAAGTTTCACAGGTACCACTGAAAATTATTTAAAAAAAAAAAAAAAATCAAACCTCATTTTATATTGATAAATTATCTTGTGGTTCTGTAAAACTATAGCACCTGCCTTCAGAGCTCATGTTACCAACCCTGATCTACAGAGCAGGATCAACACCACCATGGTTCTTTATATTCTGAAGCTATTTTTCAAATAGATCCTCTCCCTTAGTATAACAGAAAGAAAAATCTCAGTAAATCCCAAGCATGGAAACTATTCTCCTACTATTACCTGCCTTTGTTTTTTAATCTAACAATTCACTGTCAGACTCTCCTTGTTGCCTGGCTTGCAGTCTTGTGACACCAAGATCAATGTGCATCTGTCTACACAACTTGATCTTATCCAGATTCTGCTTTTGTCAAAGATAACTGAAGAGCAATATTAACTCATAGACTGCTACACATTGGAGAGCACAATGACAGGACACCAGGCTGCCCTCCTTCCCTTCCACCAGACCGTCTTTGTAGCCCACGGCTCTTTGATGTACAATATCCTAGGGGTTTTTTTGTGTTTTGTTTTTTGTTTTGTTTTGTTGCAACCCAGTTTAGAGGGAGGTTATAGCATGATGTTCATCATCACTGAGTTCAACCAGTAATAATAATGTCCACCAAAATTGTAGGACTCATTTAGTTACATGAAGGGAACTTAATAACACCCTGGGAAAAAACCAGAAATCACAAAACCAAATGTGAAAGGCATGTCTAACAGCCTTTTTAAATTCCTAAACCAGGAATGCAAGACAAAGCATTCAGTCACACCAGGCATAATGGTACACCTCTTTAATCCCAGCAATTAGAGGGCAGAGATCTGTGAGCTCAAGGCCAGCAGCCTATTCTAATAACAAGTTCCAAGCCAGGCTACATTTTAAAAAAGGAAAGGATGGCACAGCAATCCCTGTTGCTATATTTTCATTGATTAATTAAATTTTGCATATGTAACTACATTTTCCTCTATCTTAAAGAGCTCATCACACACAAGGTGGCAAGATCTACAACTACAATCTAAGCTGTTTATTTTTCATTACATATGCCCTACTATATTTTTGTTAAATGAGACATACTTTCAGTTGATTAAATTATCATTATAGTATAACAATACTAATAAAAAGGCTAAAAATAAGGCACAAAGTAACAAAAAATGAAGATATATTAATATTTGTGCTTAAGCAGAGAAACTATGTGAATGATCCTATGGGAAATATGGCATCTCGGTGGCACATATGCCTACTGTTCACAGGTGGCCCTGGGTTCTGGCATCTGCAGTCTCACACCCAAAAAAAAACTGTAAACTCATCTTAATTTTTATATTTTTATCAGTGTTTTGCCTTGTCTATGCACATGTTGGGTTCCTACAGATATCAAACAAAAGAAAGCACTGACTGCCCTGCACCTGGACTGTGGGTGGTTGTGTGCCTCTCTACTTCTGTGCTGGAAACTAAGCTCTTCAAGAGCATAAAGCACTCTGAACCACTGGGCCATTTCTCCAGCCCTATGTAATTTTCAGTACCCAAGAAACTTAACACATCTATGAATTTTACAGTTCTCTCAAAAGTTAGGTCAAATAGGAGTATTTGACCAGGCAGTTCATTAAGAAGATAAGCTAAACAATGAGAATGTAATTCCCTTGTAACAGATGTGTAGAGCAAAACTTATGACACTCCAATACTAGGTATTAATGCATCATAATGGACATTATAGCAGACAACTGGCTGTCTCACAACCCAAAGTAGATATCTGCTCTGACACACATTCCATGGTTTAAATAGGCGTGGCCAGAGTGCAGGAGATCTTCCATAGTGTTTACCATGTCTGTGCTAGCTGCATTACAGAGTATATACATACTCATCACGAAAGGACGTGCTTTAAATTTGTGTTTTGTTTCTTGATGTTTCATTGTGTTATATGAAGAAAAATTAGGTTTTTTTAAGAGTTTATTTTTAAAGGTCTCTGACCCAGATGGCCTCAAATTCACTATGTATTGGAGATGACCTTGAGCGTCTCTATTTACAGGCATACACCACTACACCAGGTTTATGTAATGTTGGAATCAAGCCCAGGGGCCTCATACATTCTAGGCAAGCAGCCTACACCAGGATGTGAGTAGAAAGATCAGAGAGGTCCTTATGGGGTCATTTCTTGCCTATTGTGTGGTCCCAGGGATCAAACTCGGGTTGGCAGTAAGCACCTTTACCTGCTGAGTAATCTTGCCAGCCCCTCAACGACTTTTTAATGGTTTCTAAATGTTGTAAGATGAAGCCAAATTACACTTCACACACAAAACAGGTTCTCTTTCTGCACTTCAAGCCATCATCCAACCACTCTTATCAAGTGATGCAGTCTCAATGTTAGGTAATGCCACGTAGGCCATCCTATAACAGTGCAGGTACTAATTCATCCTGCTTATACAAAGTTGCCCCTCTGCTCTATTAGTATTGATTTCCATTTACTGAAGTTTGGGTCTGGGGGAGGGGAACGGGCTCAGGGGTAAACTGCTTCTCTGGGGAAGAATGAAGGCTTCGGTTTAGCGCTCCAACACCCAGAGGAAAAAGCCCAGTGGAATGGTAGGTGCCTCTACGGCAGAGAGGGGCTGTAGGCTAAAGCATCCCTGGAGCTTTGCTGGCAGGCCAGTTTAGTCAAAAAGGGAGCCTTAGTTCACTGAAAGCGATTCTGTCTCTAGCTACTACTCCTGTATAAACATACACCACATAATTAGCACCTCAGTAATTCCTACTGTGCAGTATGTAAGACCTTTTCTGGTGACAAAAGAGATAACCTAATCAAGCAAGTATAGCAAATCTTGTTGAAGTATAAAATGGCAGGCCCCTGAACAAAAAGCCAGGTGTCTAAATGTCTGTCTACTCCAGTGGTTCTCAAACTTCCTACTGCTGTGTCCCTTTAATACAGTTCCTCATGTTTTATTATGGTGAGCACCAACCATAAAATATTTTTGTTGGTACTTCACAAGTGTAATTTTGTCATTGTTATGAATCATAATGTAATTCTTTTTAGGTTTGCCAAAGGGGTGGTAACCCATAGGTTGAGAACCACTGGACCACTGGATCACACTCCCTTAGTTGCAGAAGCTGAAAGCCCCTACCTGTATCTTCTTAAATATGCAAAATAAAATCAAGTATATTTAAGAACAGCTTTCAAACTTTCCAGAGCAAATGTGCAGGAATAGGAAAGAATGTATGGCAGGAAGGAACCTTCAGGTCTATCTAGCAAAGGAGAGGTATAGGCTAGAGTGGGGAAGCTGTTATTTCTGCATGAATGTTTTACACTTTTCCACTGACAAGAAAATTATACAAAACCACCAGATTAACATTTTTCCTAATATTACAGGGACAGGAAGGAAGCGTGGGTAGAAAAACAGACTTCCTTTTGAGAACAGTCTCTTATTTCACTCTTACCAAAAAAAAAAAAAAAAAGCAATTGGGGTTTGTGGTCTGTTGTGTCAAATTCAGACCTGACTACTTACTATCTCATGAGGTATAACCCAACATGGTTCACAGGCAATTCAAGACCATCAAAAATTTCCATAGTAATACCTTACCAGTTCTTTAAAATATTCATACTAAAGAAAGATTACTGAGAGTGCTGGTGTATCTTTAAATCCCAGCACTCAGAAGGAAAAAAGGCATGTAGATAGACCTATGTGATTTGAAGAACAGCACGGGCTACCCAGTGAATCCCTGTCTCAAATAACATCAAACTCCAAAGATGGCTCTGCAAGAACAGAGTTCAGTTCCCAGCACCCATGTCAGGCAATTCAGAATCTCCTATAACTCCAGCTCCAGAGGATCAAGAAGCCAAGCCCTCTTCTGGACTCTGCAGGTACCTCCCTCTCTGACATACACAAACACAGGTAATTAAAAACAAAAGAAATCTTTACATAGTAACTGAGACAGAGGCAGGTGAATCTCAGTATAGCCTGGTATAAATTACATTGCTATGACAGCTGAGGTTACTTCCTTCTCTCCAACTTTTGGACATATCAAATTAGCTTTCAAATAAATACCACTTTGTTTACCACAAATTCTGACTTTATGTACTTTCTACTGTCCCACAGTTGTGTTACCTCAGACAAATGTGGTAACACGCAGGGCCCATCATAATGGATAATGCCCAATAACAGCAGATAAGAAAAAAGAAAGGGTACCCAGAGTCCTGCATTCTAGCAGTGGGGAAACCAGAGAAAGGGAAGCTGCATCGAAATAGCAAGATGGCTGTGTGGGTGAAAGCGCTCTTTAATAAGCCTGCTGACCTGAGAGTTCAATCCCTAGGATCCTCATGGCAGAGAGAACCAACTCCTGCATCAATCTACACCATGTCACGGCAAGCCTTCCTCCCTGTACTCACAGCAAAAAAAAGAAAAGGGAGGGTGATAGCTTTTAAAAAGTCAGACACTAGGACAACAGAATCTCTACAAAAACAAGCATGTCAGATTTTAAACAGCACTAAAAGTAAAAAGTGCTTGGATGACCAACAACAAGCCAAGTGGCCCCTTGATTTCTAAGTCATCTTTAAAAAGGGGCTACAGACAAATTAGCTGAGTCCACCTCTGGCTCTACAAACTCAACTGCTGTGTAGATTTCAAGACAGAACGGTGGCTAAAGAAGGATTTAATAATCTGCATCTAGGGGAAACTGAATACACCGTATTGACTCAACCACACTATGTGAATTCCACATCATACACCCCAACCCCACTCATCTCCCCATCTCACTCACCTGCCCTCTTAGTTTCAACATCCCCCAAAAGGAAAACAACCAAACAAAAGCTTGCTTTGGAAGCTGTGAGGTATACCCTTTTGCCCAAACAGCTTTCCTGCAAATGATCGCTGCAATGGGTCGTTTGGAGGCCTCTGCTTCTGCTACAACACAGTCTCGGTGCTGAATCTCACTGGGACTTCTCTTAGATAGTGAAGAGTAGCATCCATGGGCCTGGGCGATGGCGTATGCTATCACATCATGTCCTGTCCATTCTGGCCATAAACTACCATCAGTCCCACAATGCTCTTCAATTTCCTTGTTTCTTGTTACAGTCTCAAAAAGATGTTGTGTGTTAATGTATACTCTAATATTCCAGTACTGAATCAAGAAAAGGACATGGAAAACCTAACAGAATGCTTTCCAATGCCCTTAATAACAACTGTCACTCACATTTGCCCCACCTGGCTACCAACTCTGGTGTTGTAAATGTCAAGCTCAAGATGGCGTCAATAAAAAGTCATGTGGTCAAACAAGGAAGGGGTATACTCCTGTGTGAGTAGGAAGAAATCAAGAGTGACTTAAAAGAGAGGCTCATAAAAGCTGAGGCCATAAAAAATAAGGCTGCATATAAAAGTCAAGACATATAATGTCCACCTATGCTAAATACACATGCATGTTCCCAGAGATATGAACTAGGCTTCAGGTTCCTGATGGTAATATAAAGTCATCTCTATAGGATCCACTGCAATTGAAAGGTCAGATTTTTCACCACTATCAGCACACTTGTACAGCCCCATCCAGAGACATGCTCTGTTAAAATATGGCTTACTGTATACAATTAAGCAGCACAGTCTAATGTCATCAAGTGGCTTTAACTGGAAAGGCTTTCCTGTCTTCACAATGTCATATCAATTCCTGTTGGCATGCCTGCACCAACTACTCAAACATACTCTGAGAGCACCTGGGCAAGTCAGAGTTCCTCTAGGGTTGTGGATTCCATACTCCTATTGTAAAGGCTTGATCATTAATATGTCATGTGAGTTTTGATCCACAATTGCGGTTGAGGCAAGGCATATGGCTTCTTTAAGTACCTGTTTCAACTATTAATCACACTCTCTTAGTCTGTTTCCCTTGCCCAAACTTTGGATGTCAAAGTATGATCATGCTTAATGCAATCAATATCCATTACCTGTTTTTAATTCACTTTTTATTCATACTTTTCTGAAACAAGCTAGGCACATAAACAGAATAATCTGGTAGCTAGATAAGTAACACAGGGAAGAGACTCACGGTGTACTAAATTGGAGAGGGAATGTGGGTGGAATAGCTTGTGGCTTGTACCCCTCAAAATCCCCACCCCACGCCCCAATGTGAGAAGCAGCTTAAAATATTCCAAGTAGACAAAAGAATATACAAAATGATTCAGGCTGTTTCTCAGGAAAAAAATCCATACATCATTTTCTTTTAGCAAGTAAATGCTTCAGTCACAAGTGACAAGATACCCAGTGCACAGGCCTCACACTTCTTTTGTTTGTTCCCATAAAATGCTTTCAAAGACGTGGGGTGGATAGATGGCTATGCTGTGGGCATTTTGAAACAGAAATAATAAATGTTTTAAATGTTACAAGTTTTAAAATACCAGACAGTTTAATAATAATATTTGAGGGGACTGGAGAGATGGCTCAGGGGTTAAGAGCACTGGCTGCTCTTCCAGAGGTCCTGAGTTCAATTCCCAGCAACCACATGGTAGCTCACACCATCTATAATGGAGTCTGATCCCCTCTTCTGGTATGCATGAAAACAGAGCACTCAAATACATTAAATAAATAAATCTTTTAAAAAATAATATTTGTTTTTTAATTTTTGTCTTAATAGCACTATTAAGCATATTAAGTTCCTGGGGCAAATGGCTACTTTGTTTTCCTATACCACTATCACTGGCCACCACCAATGATAGTTTGTTTCTGCAGAAATGCTGTCATGACTGTCAAATTTTGACCAGCAACACTTGAGCCACCTGCTTCCTGTAATTACCTTCCCATGTTTTCAGATTCTATACCTGAACAGAAGTTTATAATGGACTTTCTTCAGAAACATATTCTAAAGTATCAAGCAAAACAGCATGGCCTAACAAGAAACACTGTGATAATTATGCAACCACTACTCAAAAACACAGCTTTGGGCCAGGCATAATGACGCATGCCTGTAATCCCAGCACTCGAGAGGCAGAGGCAGGCAGGTCACTGAGTTCGAGGCCAGCCTGGTCTACAAAGCGAGTTCAGGACAGTCAAGATAGCACAGAGAAACCCTGTCTTGAAAAACTAAACAAAAACACAAAATCAAAACAAAAAAACAACCCACAGCTTTGTGTTTTGGAGATAGCGTACCCATAACCCAGGCTGGCCTGGGTGGAACATTTTGTCCTCCTGCCTCTAGCATCCAATCTCTGAACCTCCCAAATTCTTGGATTACAAAACAAATATGTTGAAGGGAGTCCCACAGCCCTCATTGACCTACACAGGTTTTGCTGTATACAATGAAGAATTAAGTTTTCATTACATAATGAATTTTTCTCTGAACTTGAAAAACCATTTAAGTTGGTCATAACATCAAGAGATGTCTCACAAAAACTTCTAAATGTCACCTTCTGGAAATTCTGGTTTCTTTGAGTAATTTATTTCTACCAGATGGGGAAAATGAGCAGCTCAGGAATTGCCTGTGTGTACATATATGTAAACTTTTATGCTCTATGTCTTTTTAAGAAGACTTCTTGATGTCAGTCTCCTGACAACAATACCTCTTTGTAAGACTTGCACCTTTAGCTGGCTTACAAAAAATAATTATTATACCCTAAAGTATCTCACTACACAATTTCCATTATTCATGAGGTATACAGGATTCAAGATAGTACTTGAACTTTTATACTCCGTTTTAATAAAGACAAGCAACTTCTGAAATATATCATCCCACTAAGACTTACATAAGACTAAGCCATCTGTAGTCATATTTCTACTAGAAGAAAAATACACTTAAGTAATCAACCTTATTGGTGATTAAACTGCAAAAAATGAAAGAAGGAAACCACACACTGACACCACACTTCCTCCGGTAATTTAGTTGTGACCACTGTGTTGTATCAAATACTGGCCACACAAGTGGATCCACTTAACCATTCTGGTGCTGGCGCAGGATGTGGACTCAGTGGCATTAATGAGCACTGAGCACAAGAGCTTATAATGTAACCAACTTCACCAGACCAAATAACCTCCTGGCCACACAAGTAGAAAATAATTAAAACAAGCACGATTCCAATTTAGCTTTGTAACCAGATGGTGAATGAAAAGGCAGAGACAAAGACTTGTTTTGTGAATAACCTGGGGAACAGCCCCTACAGTTTCTTTTTAAAGTTACAGCCTGAATTGCAAAATCAAAGAAGAGAGGGAAATAAAAAGCTTCTCAGAGGAATTCAACTCTCCTCGAGTACATACATGTCCTGCTCCCTGGGTCATGACCAGAGCACATCCCATCTCACGCCTTACATAAATGCCAACTTTAATTACAGAAAAAGCTAGAAATATTGAAGGCAAGATTCTGCTGACCATTCATTTCAATGCTTAGGACATAAGACTAATGTAAAGGAGTTATTTCTTTTCTTGTTTGATTTTTAAACCATAAGGATTCTAACACTATAGTAACTTACTTCTTCAGGCTCCCCCGCCCCCAAATTTAAAGCTTAGCACTCGCCTTTCTCTTTGTTCCCCTCTAACAGTGAAAAAGTTGGTCATGGGTAGGCTAAGAAGAAAACACATCAAAATTCCACAGGTACTGAGTTCAATTCCCAACAACCACATGGTGGCTCATAACCATTTATACCCTTGAATGCCCTCTTCTGGCATGCAGATGTACATGCAGATAGAGCACTCATAAAAATAAAGTTTGGTTTTTTTTTTTTATTTATTTCTGTAGGTTAGGTGCACACCTTCAATTCCAGCAATACAGAAATAGAAAGGTTGATGGGTCTCTGCGATGGCAGTCTGGTCTATATAGCCAGTCTCAAACCCGACACAGGAAAACAAAATGCCAAAAATTCCAATTTTGAACACAATCTCTTGACATTGGTCTATTATGAGAAGGCAAAATTCAAATGGCTGTATTGACATTCAGAATAGACAGAAGCCACAATGGCTTAAAGAGTTTATCATATATGAAAACTCTTCCGTGAAATGGAAACTAAGTAAGGTATGTGCCTACTGATGGGAACAGGGATCGCAAAAAGGCTATGATACAATCTAACTCATACTGACTGACTATACACACTCTGAGGCCTTACACACAACCTGCTCTAGGTAAAAAGGCAAAATTATGAGAATCTATTTCAGGTAGACGCCAAGAGGGTGTTATCCTGGCAAATGCCAAGGACAGCAGATGAATACCCAGACCACCCTCTCAATCACATACTAGGAATAATGACAACCACAGAATCGTCTGTTAGTAAGATTCAGTATTCAACAGAATTTAGCTCTGCTCTAAGTACTATATATTTAATGTGTAATGATCATTTACCTTCCCACTATTAACTTTTTACTACCTTCCATTTCAATATTTTAATGAATTTCCTTACGGAATTAATGAGAAAAAGGAGAAAAGTAGAAACAAGAAGTTTCTATGGTATGGAGATATACATGGGAGGCAATCTGGCATGTGGCGGGTGCTGCTAAGGAAAGATGTTGGCTCTGTTTCTTAACAATTAAACTTTATTATACAACCCAACTAGTTTACACAAAAGGGAAAAAAGGTTAAAGGGAAACAAGAGTGAACCTTCGGTATCCGTTCCACTGGACAGGTCCAGCCTGTTCGCTGATCCTCTTCCCGATCCACATGCGCTCAAGCCCGGTCTCAACCTGCTGCTCCTCTCTGTCCTCTCTGCCTGCCTGTCTCTCACATGTAAGGGCGGTCTCCCTCTCCCATTGAGGGTGGAGTCCCTAGGTCCCCTTCCTGAATTCCAGGCCCAGGATGGCTCCACCCAGTCTATCTCAAGGAGTATCCATGGTGTGTCCAAGGGCAAAGCCCGCCAAGACTGCTTCCACCTGTGACAAAGCTTACAATCCTTCCCACAGAGAGAAATTTAAAAAAAAAAAAAAAAAAAAAAAAAAATCGAGTGACAAGACTCAAGTGCCCACAGTTGGGCAAGGAAACACTGTCATCTCTCAATACCATTGTCTATTGAAACCATCACAAGAGCCTTATATATAAAACAGAGGCTGATAAAGTGTCCTGCACGTACCCAAATCTAAAGCCAAAATAGGTCATAACAACTCAACAAATAGTCCTTTCTAAAACCCGATTTCTGCCGCTCCAAAATGCATATGCTGGGTCTTTTGCCTTTTGTCTTCCTATTGGAGACAGGCCTCAGACCTGCAGGCAGCCCTTAGACTCCTATCCTCAACCTTCTCTTCATAACCCTATGCCTAGCTATAAGCATTCTTTGATTAAATTCGCCATAACTAGAGAGATGAGAGTATGTGTTGGATGGTAACACTGTGTTGAAATTTGCCCATTCGTTTTCTGTAGGTGCGGGTGTGTTTGCATGTGTGTGTATCCAAATATTAAGTTAGCAAGTGTGAATATAAGCAAAAGTTTACAAAAGCAATGTCCTTGGGTACAAGGCATAGGTTCTAAGAGTCGGGAGAATGAAAATGGTATTCCAAAGGAAAAACTCGGGTGTGGGGGAAATGGGACAGAAAGGTAGAAAGAACAGACCCTCCGAGGACCAAAGCAGGCTCTGCAGACCTCCCAACTAAGCACACAACCCTACTCCTGACCCTGAATGCCAGGCATGATACACACACTTGTGGTGCCAGCACTTGAGGCTCATAAGCAGAAGGATCAAGATTTTCTAGGCCACCCTGGGAGACTCAAAACAAAGTAATAATATCAACCAAATAAAGAATGCTGTGCTGTGGCTCTGCCACCTGCTTGTTGTATAGAGACACTGGATTTAATCTTTAGCAATGCCAACAAACCAAGAAAAGCAAAAGATGTATGACACTCAAAAGCAATAATTGATCATGAACTGTTTTTGTTTTTATAGTAACAAACTCCCAAAAACTGAAATGGAAAACGCAGCCAGGAAAAAAAAAATTATGAAGCTGACCTATATACAACAGTGTGAGAAATTTTAGTACCTCACCAACACTATACAGTAATAATGGCTATCTACACACATACAATTTCAGTAAGATTAGTTGAAATAACAAGCTCAAAGAAATGAGCTATGGGCCTTAGGGTGTGGCTAAAGCTCCCCCTCACCAAGAGTAAGCAGTGGTATGGCCCACATTTTTAATAACAAGTAGTGTTCATTCTTTCAAGAAATTTAAACAGGGCATGGTAGTGCACGCCTATAATCCCAGCACTTGGGAAGTAGAGGCAGGCGGATCTCTGTGAGTTCCAGGCCAGTCATTGCTGTTACTCAGAGAAACTCTATCTTGAAAAGAAAGGATAGAAAGGTAAGAGTGTAACATCATTAAAATGGACAAGAATTACTTCAGACCCAATAGAAACGTGTTATTTATTTAAAAAATAAATTAAAAACCACTGGGCTGGAGAGATGGCTCAGCAATTAAAAGCACAGGCTGATCTTCCAAAGGACATGGGTTCAATTCCTAGCACCCACATGGCAACTCACAACTATCTATAACTATGGTTCCAAGGGATCTGGCACCTTCACAGACATACATGCAGAACACCAATGTAATTTTTTTTTAAAAAGAAAAGGAAACTAAATAAAGCATTAAAAAAAGACTCCTATACCCCATTCTTTTTCTTCTTTCCTTTTTTTTTGGAGGGGGGGGTAGGGAATGCAGGAGTGGGGGTCCTCTGTGTAAGGCTTGGCTGTCCTGAACTCACTTTGGAGACCAGGCTGGCCTCAAACTCAGAGATCTGCCTCCTGAGTGCTGGGATTAAAGGCATGTACCAACAACAAGCAGCCTTCTTGCTATTTCTTTCTTTCTCTCTCTCCTCTCTCTCTTAAAATTAATTTATTTACTGTACATATATAGTGTTCTGACTACATGTATGCCTACATACCAGAAGAGGGCACCAGATCTCACATTTGTGAGCCACCATGTGGTTGCTGGGAATTGAACTCAGGACCTTTGGAAGAGCCATCTCTCCAGTCTCTAACCTGTGGAATTTTAATGTGCTTTTTACCTTCTGAGCCATTTCTCCAGCCCTCCTTTCTGCCATTTCTAATCTTGAGCTGTATAAAGATCATAATTATAAAGATGAAAAAGGAAAAGAGAAACATAACTTAAAGAATATGTTGTTTTAAAAACAAAACAACTAAATCTCAACCGGTCCATTTTACCAATAAATATTGACTCAGGAGCCAAATGCTGGGGTGAAAAACCTGCTAGCTTAGAGAGGCAGGCATCTGATCATCCTACTCAGTCCCAGAAGGAAAGGCCCTTCTTTTCCACGTTGTCTTTTTTTTGTTTGTTTGTTTTTGTTTTTCGAGACAGGGTCTCTCTGTGTAGCCTTGGCTGTCCTAGACTCACTTTGTAGACCAGGCTGGCCTCGAACTCACAGCGATCCGCCTGCCTCTGCCTCCCGAGTGCTAGGATTAAAGGCGTGCGCCACCACCGCCCGGCTTCTCCACGTTGTCTTAAATACCTTTCTCCTCGATGTCCCTATCTGTTTACTTATCACTCCTGTCAGCTGGTTACTCCACTTCTTGATCTATGGGTGGTTTTATTTAGCTCTTGCCACAGAAAGCTCTAGGGTTAAAGGTGTGTGCTGGGGCTGAGCCATACCACAACCAGAAACATGTTTTTCCAGTACACAATGTCAGGGTTCACAGTGTGATCAAATATTCTGACCAAGAAAATGTTAATGGTTGGGTCATATTCATAAAATCCCTACCCCTCGGTTCTCTAAGCATGAAAGTGTATTGAGATAGGCTATAAAGTAACACCACCATGGAGGAGGGGGCAAGACATCACAAGAGCAAGGTTCCCAGGACTTTCTTGGTGTTTCACTAGGCCAGGATGAGCAACACTCCCAGACCCATTCCAAAGCTATAAAAAAGGCAAAGCAAAGAAGGTAGGCATGCTGGTTACAGTCAGTCAAATGGAGAAAATAAACTTGGAAAATAAAACAAGGCTGTGGCTGTCAGACCAGCAGACCAGAGCCCACTACCAACACAAAAGAGGAGGCACTCATTACAGCTCAGGAGTAAGAAAGAAAACAGCAACAATGATTCTGATGGGGAGTCAAAAACAGAAGCCTCCCAACCCACAGGCCTGAACAGGATTGATCACAACAGCCTTTCCCCTTCTCCTAATAGGTTAAGATTATGCTGTAATGTTTATATTGTGATTATAATATTGGGGGCTAGTCAGATTGCTTCTCTATCCTTAAATTCCCCTGACATCACCCATTAGGATTTATACATTCTTCAGGCCAAACCATCAGCCCAAAACAAGTTGGGTCTCCCTAACTTGCTGTTTGCTCAAAGTTGGCAAACTAATGCAGATGTTTCCTGACACTTGGCTAAAAATATTGCCCAGTTAGAAAACTAAGCCCTGAAAGAGTCATTAAACACTTACAAAATGTCCCAGGCAGTATTTTAAAAACATTTGTCATGCTACTTTTTTTTTTAAAGATTTATTTATTACATAAACAGTGTTCTACCTGCATGTGTGCCTGCAGGCCAGAAGAGGGAACCAGTTCTCATAGATGGTTGTGAGCCACCATGTGGTTGCTGGGGAATTGATCTCAGGACCTCTGGAAGAGCAGATGGTGCTCTTAACCACTGAGCCATCTCTCCAGCCCCCTGTCATGCTATTTTTAAAACACTAAATAAACTGGGTGTAGTGACTCAGACCTTAATCCCAGCACTTGGGAAGCATAGGCAGGCCCATCTCTATTCTATAGTCAAGGCTAGGTTGGTCCCAGGCTAGTAGGTCCCAGGACAGCGGGTCTGCATAGAGAAACACTGTCTTGAAACAAACAAAAATAGTAACAACAACAACAACATTGGAAGCCTCTAATTCCAGTACCCAAGAACTGTTCAAAGTAAATTCAAAGGAAAGAGATTCACATAAACAGCTGGCCAGAGATTTGTGTATGGAGAGAAAATGCCTACCCACACTTGCTACCCAGTAATAGATTGGGTGTCCTATTCCTTAAATCAGTACGGGCAGAATCCCACATCTTCCCCACTTGAGGTTTTGTCATACTGCTTCTTGAAAACCAAAGTTCACCAGGTGTGGTAGCGCACGCCTTTAATCCCAGCAGTCGGAAGGCAGAGGCAGGCGGATCGCTGTGAGTTCGAGACCAGCCTGGTCTACAAACTGCGTCCAGAACAGCCAAGGCTACACAGAGAAACCCTGTCTCGAAACAAACAAACAAACAAATAAAACAAAACAGGGAAAAAAAAAGGAACCAAAGCTCACAAATATATATAATTCCACATTATCTTTGATTCTTCTGAAATTACATGTGTTTGACTTTTTGCTGTTGAGAGTTTTTTGAGACATAGTCTCAATGAGTTGCCCAGGTTGGCTTTGAATTCCCCTTCCTGGTCTTGAGCTGCTCTGCCTCCTCAGCCTGAAAGGTGTGCTCTAATTAATAGCTGTTCACTACCATAGCAAAGATCTGTATTTCAGTCTACCCAACAGGAGCTATGACAACTTTCCAACCACTGGGCACTTATTGGGCTTCTTCTAATTAGACTGCTCTTATAACTCACATCTATTATTAAATTGTCGTTCATTATTGTTAATAAATACAGCCATTGAACTCAATATGGTACAGCAAACACTGTATGATGGTCATGAGATGAGGGGAAAAAGGCTAAAGTTATGAAACACAGTGGTCTCTGTCTGAGAAGATGGTTCTGTCTATATTTGATTGATTGACTGGCTGGGGGGGTGGGATTTTTGTTTGTTTTTTGAGACAAGATTTTTACTGCTAAAGAGTCTTAAGAAACGGGGCAGTGACAATGCACTCAGGAGACAGAGAAAGGTGGATCTCTGAGTTCAAAGCCAGTCTAGTCCACAGAGCTAGTTCCAGGACAAACAGGGCTACCCAAAGAAACCATGACAAAAATCTCAATTGTTCAAGTTTACCAGTAAAGACTCAGGAGCCATGCCCTGCACATGACTGTAATCCCAGCACTCAGATGGTGGCGGCAGGCATATCTGAGTTCAAAGCCAGCCTGGTCTACAAAGTGAGCGGAGGACAACCAAGGCCACACAGAGAAACCTTGTCTTGAATAAGAATGGGGAGCCAGATGCTGAAGTGAAAGCCTGCTAGCTCAGAGAGGCAGAGAAAGGACACAGATGATCTTCCTCCTCAGCTGGAAGTCCCAGAAGGAAAAGGAGCATTGTTCCTTCCCCACACAGTCTCAAAAAAAACAAAAACAAAAACAAAAAACCCACAAACCTTAAGTATGAACTATGTACTGCAACCAATAGTCCAAGCACTTGTGTTACCTTCATGTTCAAAGTAGGTGTCATTAACAGCATTTTATAATTTCTGAGGCTAAGAATATAGCTCACTGCTGAAATGCAAGCATTAGCATGTGCAATGCCCTAGAGGTCCATCCCTAGCACCCACTGTGACATTAGTAAATTTATGACTAGATGCAAAAACAAAGACAGAGATGGGAACAAAAGGTGGGACAGACGGGGACGGACGGACACACACCTACCTAACAGCCTATATTGGTATTATAAAATTGTGAAAGGACCAGGTTTCCTATGACTGGTAGCATTGAGAAATGAAACTGTAAAATTCTTGCAGAGATCGAATTAGTTTCTTTGGTGAGTTTCTGGCACATTCACTTTGCTTATAATACACTACTACAAAAATACTGCTTTGTATAGTCAATACATATATAGCCTGAGTGAATCTTACATTATATTGCCTTCTGTTCCCAAACTTAAATTCTAAAATTTTGTAATGCCTAAACAAAATTGACAAATGAACCAATACCACAAACTGCTATGTATCGTATTTCATATGCAAGAAAGCAAAAGTATCATGTTCTTATGTGCCCCTGGCTGAAAATACCATCAACTGTTAAAGAATATTTCGTATGCAATGAGTTAAAGACCATATGGCAAATTCTACAAATGAAATACAGAGTAATTGTTCCCTATATTATCCTTTCTGAATAACATCTAATCTAGATACTCAAGAAGATTCCTGATTAGATAAGGATGAAGCATTTTATGTCATTAGCAATACAGTTTCATCTTGGTTAAGGATTGCACTGTACATAATGAATACCAGATGAGCTTAAAGCACAGTAGGTTTCAAAACAACCTCCAAAGCACATTTATGTAGCCATCAGATAATGAACAGACTACACTACTTCAATCCACTTGTATCACAGAAACCCTTGCTTTCCCTAGCCATAAAGCCACCCTAAATTAATATGCACTGCACTCACTTTCTTCCAACATGTTTTCCTATCCCTATCCATGTATCCCATGAACTGCCTAATAAAACCAAGCCTTCTTTGTTTTAAATCAGATCTATTGAAGCTTGGATTACCACCAGAACCTTACCTACATCTTAATTAAATATTATGTTCTAAAAATGTGAAGAAAATTAAACAACAGCACCATTTCCCAGCCCCTACTTCTTTTTGCCCATTAAAATTTCCATTACATAAAAGTCACACAGGAGCAGAAGCTAGATTCATCTCACCATGTGAAAGGGTGGCATCTTTGAATCTCTGAAACATACTGAGAAAATAATCTAAGTCACGGAATGGGAGTGACTAGTGAGCTAAAAAGTAGCCAGGTTCTAAAAGAACTGTCTCCTCTGGTGAAAATAACCAAATCACAGTTACCCCAATTCACTTTTATGTCATGTGTATGACAAATGATCTTGGAGCCTACCTACAGTTCCAATAAAGAGCCAAGGGGCTGAAGGTCTCAAGACAGTAAATGAAGCTGGAGAGGTGGCTCAGAGGTTAAGGGCACTGACTGCTCTTCCAGAGGTCCTAAGTTCAATTCTGAGCATCCAGGTGGTGACTCACAACCATCTATAATGTGATATAATGCCTTCTCTGGCAGACAGAGCACTGTATACATAATAATAAATAAATCTAAAAAAAAAAAAAAAAAAAAGACAGAAAATGATGTAGTGAAACAAAGAGCTTGAGGACCACACATAATTTACATACCCTGCAACTGTTGATTGGGTTGCAGTTACCTATCTTCTCAAGTTAAACTTCTCTTGCTATTCCCTGAAACACAGGTCTCATGTTTCTTAATTTAATCTGGAAACCTCTGATAATTCATGACATATAGCTAGTGCATAGTCAAAAGAGACACAAGAGCTGTGAGAGGCTTTCACAGTTCTACCAACATGAAACCTTCCCATGTTTAGAAACAGTGAAATATCTGTGCTTACATACCAATAATATCTTTGATTTAGATTAGTCTGAATTTTGTAATATCCTATAATGGGATAGCTATCTCTTCTGATAAGAAAGTTAAACTATAAAAGCTAGGTATCCTGTTCTCTAAAGAATCAAAAGACTTGCACACCGCACACCCATACATGTATGAATCAAGCCTGTTTCTCTATTCACAGAGATGCTTCTAAGAAGCACTGGGGTTGTGTGTGTAGTGTGGGACAGAGTTGTGTGGCAGAGCAATATAGTGTGGTTCCCAAGGCTCCGTTTCTCAGCCACTAAGCAGCCTCAGAAAGGATTGAAAATCTCCAAGGCGGGTTTCTCCTGCTCTAAGACAGATGGCAGGCAGCAAAGCCATCAAGAAAACCAACTACCCAGCATCAAGTAACAGTAGCTTATTCTTAATGGGTCTATAAAATGTACCCATGTCCAAAAAATTAAATCCTGCTGTAAACATCTCAAACATTTTTGAAAACTCTGTCCAACAACCAGGGTCCCAGACAGAAGTCGCTAACTCACCTTTCAAATCAAATCTGCTGCTCTATCCACTTGTCCTCCAGCTGGGCCAGAATCTCAGCTTTTCTTTGAAGTTTAAATACAAAGGCAGATCAAGATGTTTGTTTAATCACCCTACACTCACAGCTGTCATATTTGTTTTGTTTTGGCTTTCTTTTAGCATGCTGGAAGCCTAACAACATCAGTACATTCCAACGCTAGAAGAAACAGACTTGCCTACCTCCTTAGTAAGATTTCTCACCTCATCTGCAAGACACACAACATGTAACAGTAGGAGAAAACATAAACACAAACATTCGGTGGGAACAAGCATAGAAAAATCTTGAGCCTATCTTCATCTCTCTGCCCATCTATGCCAACCATCCACTCAAAAAGTTGCAACCAATGCAGAGCATGGAGGGTTAGAAGATGAAACAAAATGCACAGAGAGCCATTCTGTCTTCTCAGGGTAGAAATTCTCTCACCTTGGGGGTGAAAAAAGGAATTTAAACTTAAAAATCCAGATACACTCAGATATTCAGAATTTTCTTCTGGCTGGGATAATGGCATTTTAGTTACCTAAGAGGCATCTTGGGTAAATTGGAAGAATAAAAATAACTATTACTGTTTGTGTATACAAGACACAAGTGATTTTCAGTAGGGGGGGGGGGAAACAGGTTTCTTGATAAAAGGTGAAAATTGAGGAGGCGCCCAAGGAATTCTGGGGAGGAGAAAAAAAAAAATCGCTCTCCAGGATGTTTGCTGAATGCTTGTGATTTCAAACAAAATACCTGCACGGTTTCCTACAAACCATACCTCACCTTTAAACATGCCTACACTAAATCAAGTCAATTACAAAGTTAAATGAAGTTCATTTTTATTTTGTTTTGTTTTTCAAGACAGGGTTTCTCTGTGTAGCCTTGGCTATTCTCTTTGTAGACCAGGCTGGCCTCAAACTCACAAAGATCCACCTGCTTCTGGAGTGCTGGGATCATAGGCGTGCGCCACCACCGCCTGGCATAAGGTACACTTTCTTAAAAACAGAAAGTGCACCTGACATGTTAGTGGGGTTTTTTTCCTGTTGTTGTTTTGTTGTGCTTTGTTTTGTTTTGAGTGGCTACTTTCTGATTTCAGAGAAGATTAAGAAATCAAATCTGATGGCTCAATGTAATTATATGTAATAAATGACCCTACTAATTAAAACTGACAGACACGGAAGTATGAAATCAAACCAATATTAAGAACATCTCTGCCAGGCATGGTGGCATGATGAGAGTCCAGGACAGCCAGTCTACACAGAGCGAAAGGGGGGAAAAAAAGCTCAAGAACTCATTCCACACCACACATTAGTCACTGAAACACCACAGCCACCATGTGTTTATTTGGCTTTTTGACTTTGAATGCTTCCTATGCTGGCTAAATTACTAGCCCAAGTTCACTCCAGGAGTGACATTCAAACTCAGAGTGTGCCAAAAACAAAACAAAAACAAAAACAAAAAAAAGCTGGGTGTGGTGGCGCACACCTTTAATCCCAGCACTCGGGAGGCCAAGGCAGGCGGATCGCTGTGAGTTCGAGGCCAGCCTGGTCTACAAAGGGAGTCCAGAACGGCCAAGACTACACTGAGAGACCTTGTCTCAAAAAAAACAAAAACAAAAAAACAAAAACAGACTCAGAGTGTGAGCTTTTTCCCAACCAATTCACACCAGTTCTGTGAACAGCTACATAGAACTGATGACACTGCAGAACAGGTTATTTCCTCAGCACTCTGTAAACAGGACACTGCACTTCAACAACTGTGTTCATTAGTAATTTATCCTATGTTAATACATTATTTAGTGACCGGGCATAGTGGTGCCTTTAATGCCAGCACTGGGGAGGCAGAGGCAGGTGAAATCACTGTGAGTTCGAGGCCAGCATGGTCTACAGAGGGAGTCCAGAACAGCCAGGACTACACATAGAAACTTTCTCAAAAAACATTATTTAGTAAGAAACAGAAGAAGCCACACTGGCTACCAGTCCACTGGCAGCTGATAGAAGGAGGTGCCCAGAGAGCCACAGAGACAACATTAGTCGGAAAGTGAGCCCAAATAAGAGATCCTCATCAGGCCCCCCTCTAATGGAGGTCAGGGAAAACCCATGAAATAAGTGAAGAAAGATTGTAGAGGCCAGAAGAATCAAGGACACCAGGAGAACACAGCCCACAGAAACAACTAAGATCAGAGACTGAACCATGGTGCCTACGTGAGTCTGCCCTATGTGCTCTGCATGGTTTGTTGGCTTGGCGTTTTTCTGGGACTCCTAACAATGGGAGTGGGGGCGTCTCTGTCTCAGTTTGCCATCAGGACCCTTTTCTTCCTACTGGGTTGCCTTGCTGATAAGAGGGGTTTGGGCCTAGTCTTATTATTTTTTTTTAAGATTTATTTATTTATCATATACAGTATTTTGCCTACATGTCACCAGAAGAGGGTATCAGATGTCATTATAAGATGGTTGTGAATACAGGGGGAGGTAATCCCCCTCAGGAACAGTCATAGGGGAGGGGAATAAGGGGAAAATGGGAGGGAGGGGTGAATGGGAGGATACAAGGGATGGGATAACCATAGAGATGTAACAAGAATAAATTAATAAAAAATTAATTAATTAATTAATTTTTTTTAAAAAGATGGTTGTGAGCCACCAGCATGTGGTTGCTGGGTATTGAACTCAAGACCTTTGGAAGAACAGCCAGTACTCTTAACCTCTGAGCCATGTCTCCAGGCCCTTATTGTATTTTCTTATGCCATATTCGACTGATGTCCCTCAGAAGCCTGCTCTTATCTGAAGGGAAATGGAGGAGTAGATCTGGGGTTGGGGGCCACTGGGAGAAGTGGAGGAAGGGGAAACTGTAATGGGGATATATTGAAAAAAATTTTAAAGATAGAATAAGGTCCATCTGATCTGCAAACAAGCAGTATTTCTTCATTGACCATCTTCAAGGAAAGGAGTAAATGTAGCATGCTGCCTTTACGATAGAACCTGTCTCACTGGCTTTAGGGTCTACAGAACTGGCTCAAGGAGTTAAGACCTGTTGCTAGGTCTCCTCCAAAGTTCTGGTTCCTACCTAAAGTTTTCATACCAGATGTCTGTTGTCAGTTGAGGCAAGCAGGACCTGCGCTAATTGTCTGTCGAATCCAAGCTCCAGCTTATTCTCTCTAGAGAACCAATCTGAAGATATAAAAAAGGCTATTTAGACTAAAGACAAATGGAAGAGATGGCTCAAAGGTTAGAGCACTTCAGGAACCTAGTTCAGATCCCAGTGCCCATGTCAGATTGGATGGTTCACAACTACCTGTAACTCCAGTGGCCTCTTCTAGCATCTGCAGGCAGCTAGGCATATACTCACTTGCACACATACAAATTTTTAAAGAGACTAAAAGCATCACTTCTGGCCCAGATAGTGGCTCATGCTTTTAATCCCAGCACTTGGGAGGCAGAGGCAGGAAGATGACTCTGAATTTGAGGCCAGCCTGGTCTACAAAGTCCAAGGCTTACAAACTGAGTCTGAGGCCTACAAACTGAGTCTGGGTCAGCCAAGGCTACACACAAAGACTCTGCAGATTTGGGAGTAACAAAAGTTGTGTACTCATTAATAATGAGTACTTAAAAGCTAATGCAACATATTGAGCTAAAACCACTTGTATCATGAATGCAATTCTGCTTACAGACAACAATGAAGCATTGGATTGAATTAATCCAAGAATGTGCTGCTAAGAATTGGGCAAAAACTCCACTCATTTCTTTAACTTGGGGCCACAACTTCTGTGACTTAAAATGGGACATGAACAAACTAAAGATACTTCTGCTCTGTAGTCATGCCCCATCCAATCAGAAAGGTAATCTGGCTACATTCTAGTATGTGACAGTTCCTAAACACTGACTCTACAATGTTATGGTGGGGCAAACAAGTCATGGTCGATGTAAACATCATGCCAAGCTGGCTCTAAACTTAGAGGGAGATGAGGAACCGCAAACAGGCCAGACAATGTCAGAGGAAGCACAAACAAGTGAGTAAGTTTCTTTTGGGGGTGAGGGTGCCACAAGATTTCACTATATAGATCCAACTGGCTTCAAATTTATGACAATCCTCATGCCTAAATCTTGGGCACTCAGATTATAGACTATAATTATTTAAAATTTAACAAGTTTCTGTAGACCTGGAAGCATTTCCACCAAGACCTCCTGTTGTCAAGATTTGCAAGTCAAAAACCCAGTAGCATAGAGAAACAGAGACTGCATTTGCACATTACACTTCAAATTCAACAAGTCCAGAGCTTTCTTTCTGCCATGGCACCCAGGCCTATATGAAACTTTGGTATTGATAAAAAGTCTCCCAGAAAAGTTGGTTCTCTTGCACACAAGTCACCAATGCAATTATCTATGAAAACTGCCCAAAGCCCCAAGTGCATCTTGGGGAACTGATACATCCTGATTTCTAACTCAGGTCAGACACACCCAAACTGCTTTAAGACACTGGTTCTCAACAAGGCACTTCATGAGAAAGTGATGTATAAAAATGTGTGTTGACCAATACAGTAGTGCTCTCCCATGAGTTAAAAAAGAATCTGTGGCCATGGACTGGACTGTTAGAACTATAGGGCTTTGCTGCTGCACTCAGCTCTGTGTTTAGTTTAATTAGCTCACAAGGGTATGCATCAAATATGAGAAGAGAGTGAACAGTAGGGGATCGTTAAATTATGGAACATCTTTTCCATGCAGCCAGATGCTAGCCAGATTAGAATGATATAATATAAAGATAAGGTAGAAAAAAAAGTATATATGCTTAAATATTTGGTGCTCTTAGTTTGCTACTCATAAAAAAATCTTAAAGAAGAAGTAGCTGTGGCTGATGCCCATTTCAGATGGTGGAGTGCTGCTCAACATGCATGAAGTCTTGGGCACCATCTCCATGGCATAAAACTGGATGTAGAGGCACACGTCTATAATTCTAGCACACAGGCAGGGAAAGCAGTAAGATCAGAAAGAAGCAACTCACTCTGGACTACAAGGGGAGTTCAATACCAGGCAGTATTTAAAAATAAAGAAAAACTGCGGGAGGAAGACAGGCTTCTTTAACCCAGAGAAAACAGTGAGCAGGCCAGATGAAGATAATGGCTAGTACTGCTAAGAACAAAAAATGAAACCAGCTAGGGGATAGATAGTAAGACGCTATGAGTTAAATCCAAGAGAACTACACACCATCCTACTTAAGAGTTGCTCTAGCTGTTATTCATGCTGAGGAGGGGAGGAATGTTGACAGGGAATAAACTAGGACAGACTCACAGGAAGGTCAGTCAGCCAACCATAAAGTATACTTGTGTCCAACCCTGTAGGAAAATTCCACATAACACAGCCGCCTTCAAGTTAAACCTTAAAAAAGTCCTGATCAAACTATCAGCCAAGCACTCAGCACATTTATTGCTCAGAAAATGATGAGGAAACTTTTTTTTTGAGACAGGGTTTCTCTGTGTAGACCAGGCTGGCCTCGAACTCACACTGATCCACCTACCTCTGCCTCCCGAGTGCTGGGATTAAAGGTGTGCACCACCACGCCCAGCTTGAGGAAACCAATTTTGCCAAGTGGTGATTAAACACTGGATTTATTTTTAATTTGTGACACGCTATTCTGCACACAGCTCCAGCCTTCTCAGAATAAGAAGCATCTAACTCCACTCTCCACATCATCAGGAGTATGGTATATCCCTCTAAGCACAAATAATGCCAATGACAACACTGCCTTGGTATTAAGATCTTCTATTTTTTAAAATTTGTCAAATCTAATTTTACTCAGGAGCAAACAAGAATTTCTCTACTGGATTTCTATCAACCTTTTGTTATAATTTTATTTTTAATGATGTATGTGTGCGAGTGTGTCTTTATTTGGGTATGTGCACCACATCAGTGCTAGAAACCAAACTCCTGCCCCTGGAAGAATAGTGTATCTTTCTGTAATTATGTATGTGTTTAACCTAAATGTATTGGTGTGCACATCTGTCAGATCTGGAGAGAGAGGATTGTGGATTGACATGTAGACACTAGGAACCAAATCTGAGTACTCTGGAAGAGAAGGAGGTGCTCTTAAGCACTGAGCCATGCCTCAAACCCCATCTATCAACCATTTTATGTAAGACACGCCATCACCCCCACCTCGCCCCACCACAGGATTTCTATGTGTAGCTGTACTGGAGCTCACTGTGTAAACCAGGCTGGCCTTAAACTCAAGAGATTCCACCTGCCTCTGGGCGCTGAGATTAAAGGCATGCACCACCAGGTCTGGCTCAGCAACTCTGCTTGCTTTAGGTCCTTTGTTATTATCATGGTCTTTTTTTTTTTAATTCTTGTTACATCTCAATGGTTGTCCCATCCCTTGTATCCTCCCATTCTTCCCTCCCTTCCATTTTCCCCTTACTCCCCTCCCCTATGACTGTGCCTGAGGAGGACTTCCTCCCCCTCCATATGTTCATAGGGTATCAAGTCTCTTCTTGTATTATCATGGTCTTTATCCCTAGTTACACATAAAGTAAACATGTAGATGGCACCAATGTTCATGACAGCAGCTACAGTGATAGGGCATTCTTCAGCATTCTGTTGGCACTTTACATATGGGACCGGATTTCATCCTTCTACCATGCATGTGGGGGCAGCATTATTAAGAGGAAATACAAGCTACAGAAATCCAAATCACAGGCAGTCTGGCTCCAGAAATAATAGTCAAAACTTTGCTATATAGCCACTTTGCTAATCACCACCTCTCTAAAGAAACTAGTTTTAAGTCCCAGCACTGGGGAGGCAGAGGCAGGTGGATCACTGTGAGTTCAAGGCCAGCCTGATCTACAAAGCAAGTCCAGGATAGCCAAGATAACAGAGAAACCCTGGGGGGCGGGGGTACACTAGTTTTAGGTTTGTTTGTTTGTTTGTTTGGGGGGGGGAAGAGAGTCAAGTCTGGGAATAGAGATATAGCTTTGTAGCTTTGCAGTTAAGAGCATACATTGATTGATCTTGCAGAAGACTTGGATTTGGTTACTAGCAATCACATCAAGTGGCTCACAACTGCCTATAACTGTTCAGTTCTCAACACCTATAAGGTTACTTGCAAGTACCTGTACCTCCAGTTCCAGAGGATCAAATGCCTTTTCCTGACTGTGGACTCCTGCATGCATATGGTATATAAGCACAGAAATACACACACACGTTGCTGTTAATGCTGTTGTTGTTTGAGATAGAGTTTTTCTGTGTAACAGTCTTAGCTGTCTTGGAACTCACTTTGTAGACCGGGTTGGTCTCAACCTCACAGAGATCCATCTGCCTCAGTCTCCAGAGTACTGGGATTGATTAAAGGTGTGCACCACCACCACCAGGATCAAACAACAGAGTATTTCTAACCTAAAAGGGCACTGTATCTTTGCATGGCAAACACACAGACACAAACACAAATAAAATCTATTACACTCTCTTTTTTGAGACCCAGAGTTCAGTGATTAAGCTAGACTGCCTGCCCAACAAGCCTGGGATCCTCCCGCATCTTCCTGGCAACCAGAACACAAAATGCCCTGCTAGACCTACTAGGCCAAGCTTTACACCTCTGTACATGGATACTAAAAATCCAAACTCAATTTCTCATACTTGCACAGGAAGCTTCATTCGCTCATTGACTATGCCATCTCCCCAGACCTTCGCAGATTTAATGTTCAGTTTAACTACTCACAGGAAGCTAGATAACTTATGATCTGGGCTACATCACGAAAGCTTGGACTGTAAGACCCTGAGCTACGTGGTGAGACTGCTTTTGTTGCTAGGGATGGAGTCAAAGTGTCCACCTTCTGTTCTTTCAAGCGGGGCTGAACCCCAATGTGTGTTTTATGACCAAAAAAAATCTCATTAAGGCAGGCAGTAGTGGCGCACATCTTTAATCCCAGCACTCAGGAGACAGGAGCAGGCAGGTCACTATGAGTTAGAGGTCAGCCTGGTCTACAAGGGGAGTCCAGTACAGCCAAGGCTACACAGACAAACCTTGTCTCGAAAAACCAAAACAAATTAAAAATCCCATTACAAACAATCCTAAGAGTCAGGGATGTGTAGTTCGATTTCAACTTGCTATATGCAAAGTGCAGCAACTGAGATTTTATAAACAGCCTTTGTTCCACCCTGGAGGCCAAAGTGAAAAATCACAAAGAACTGCCCTTCTCCTAGAATTTTGTTATTTGGTAGCATCATTTACTAAAAAATAAGAAAAATAAAAATGGCTTCTGAGGGACCAAAGCAATTTCCAACTTCATGCATGAAAGCAACAGCACCCTCTATCAGGAGATTCTAATAAGCCTTACTTCACACTGTAAATCTAGTGTCTCTTTCCTTAAGGGACCAACAACAAACATGGCTCAACTAGAGTCCAATGTGGAAAACCAGTGCGTTTAATGGGCTCACCCACAAAGCATGAGAGAGGGTTACTAAAAGGGGTGTGAGCCACTCAGGAGCATAGCCCCAAACAGCCTCAACGCAGCATGGACGGGAATCCCCCTTTTAGTTAACCCTCAGTCTAATTCTAGCACCTGAGACCCTGACGCGATAGGCAATTAGGGCAGAGGTATATACAGCAAGATGGAAGGTGCAGCAGAGTAACTGTACCAGGTGAGGGTCCAATGACCTCCTCCCACCCCTCTTTTTATGAATCTACTGGGCTGATGTTGAGGTTTTCTTGCAAGTAGTATAGCTGCTAGGATGAAGATAGCTGCAGTTATGCTTCGAGGATTGCACTATACAATAATCCTCCTGTATAATCACATGACAAAATTAAACAAGATATGCTGACAACAGTAAATGGCAACTTTCCAAAAAGAAAAACCAAGAAAGTCTGAGTTAAAGGCAACAGTCTTGTGTGTTTTACTTCTGAGATGCTGTGAGTGGAGGAAGAGTTTTGTTATGGGGTTGGAATTGGTTCTAGGGTCCAAACCCAGGGTCCTATTTATGGTAAGCATACCTTGTATCAATAAGCCTCTATATATTCTTAGGATTGCTACACGCAATACATAAAAGCAGACTTCTCCAGTGTGGCACAGGGATGAGGCTCTGAGGCAGTTCTGAAGTGGCTCCACCAGAAACCAAGTAAATGCTAAGGTGAGACCCCAAGGCTTGATGTGTGTGAGTCAAGCTCTACATAGTGAAATCCTGTCTCAAAAAAAGGGGGGGGAGGGGGGTGCTATCTACACAAACAGGAAAAAGTAGGAGAAATTCTCTTAAGGAATATTTTATGCTCTTGGATATAAAAACAGTGACCCTAGCAAGCTGGGCATGGTTGCACACGCCTCTAATGCCAGCACTTAGGGAGGCATAGGCAGGTGGATGGCTGTTGAATCTACACAGTCCAGGACAGTCAAAGTTACACAGGGAAACTCTGGGGGGAGAGAACGCAAAAAAACATCAGGAGCCCTAAGCAATGAAAGAAAACCAAAACTTAAGCATCTATTTGAAAATGTATTCAGCATAAACTTAGCTAGCTGCTAAAAGTGCTCGGTGTTGAATGTCTACAATGCCAGCACTCAGGAGATACAGGCAGAATGAGGTCAGAACAGGAAAATGTGTTTGCTTCTAAGCCTGACAATCTGAGTTTGATTCCCCAGGGTAGAAGAGAACTCACAGGGTTTCTGTGTTATCTTTGCTGTACTGGACTCGCTTTGTAGATCAGGCTGGCCTCAAAATCACAGCGATCAGCCTGCCTCTGCCTCTGCCTCACAAGTGCTGGGATTAAAGATGTATGCCACTATGCTCAGCTAGGCTAAACCTTCTATTAAAAAATCTGGGTAGGGCACGGTGGTGCATGCCTTTAATCCCAGCACTTAGGAGGCAGAGGCCAGCCTGCTCTACAAAGAGAATCCAGGACAGCCAAGGCTACAGAGAAACCCTGTCTCGAAAAACAAAACAAACAAACAAACAAAAAAAAAAAAAAGCTGTACTTCCAATGCTATGTGTGAAAGAGGTAAAATTTTTTTGGTTTTGTCTATATTAACATCTTAAACACCAGGTACTTTTCTAGGAAAGAAACCAGTACTTAAATATACTAATCCGATCAGGACTATATAGGAGGCAAGAGAATGATATGCATGCAGAGTTCTCAAGATACTGGTGAAACAGAGCTAAATCCGACCAACACCCTCCCATTCCAGGCAGACAGGCCCATAGGTGTGTGTGTGTGTGCCCAAGGACATGCTCCCGTTGGCATTGTGGAGCACACCTTCCCTGCACTGGAAGACTGAGGCAGGGAGATCTGAGTTTGAGGCCAGCCTGGTCTACACAGAGAAACTCCCAAGCAAAAAAAAAAAAACTGTGAGCATGCTCATAAATACACAGAAAGTAGGCAGGAAGGTATACAAACCATTAGAAATTACACTTGAGGAAGGAGATCAGAGTAGCATGCAATATACATTTTGCTCTGAACCTTTGTAAATTTGATATTAGGCTCAACCTTAAAATTAATTCATTTCATGATGGATTCACAATTGCTATCTTTTAAACAAAGCTACTTTTTTTTTTCATGACAGGGTTTCTCTGTGTAGCCCTGGCTGTCCTAGACTCACTTTGTAGACCAGGCTGGCCTCAAACTCCTAGCGATCCACCTGCCTCTGCCTCTGCCTCCCAAGTGCTGTGCTGCTGCGCCACCAAGTGCTGTGCTGCTGCGCCACCACGCCCAGCCTACAAAGCTACATCTTAACAGCATCATATGAATTAAACTTGTTTTTGGAAACAGCGTTTCTCAGTTAAACAGAAGCCTGGCTATCCTGGACTCTTTGTAGACCAGGCTGGCCTGGAATTCACAGAGATCTGCCTGCCTCTGATCTCATGAAGGGGGGATGAAAGACTTGTGCCCAAACCAAGCTTGAGGTAAACTTCTTAAAACAAGAGCAAGACTGGGTGAGGCATCCTACCAATGCTTTCTAGGTTACCTGTCAAAAGTTTAATAGAAAAGGTTCGGATAAAATAGAAAATTTTATGCCAGGTGGTGGTGGCAAAAGCCCTTTCATCCCAGTTCTCAGGAGGCAGCGTCAGGTGGAGTGGATGTATGTGAGTTCTAGGCCAGCCTGGTCAAGGACAGCAAGAGCCACACAGATAAAATGTGTGGAAAAACAATAAATAAATAAACAAATAAAAACAAACAAAAGGCTTACTTAATTGGGGGGTTGCAAACTACGTACACAAGGTGTGTGTGCAGTTCAGATTGAAAACTGCCTCCCAAATGTGTTCTTTGCAATGTATTCTTCCTCACTTACATGTACAAACAATGATATCCTCACAGTTCACTAACATACTGACAACTCTATCACTTCCCAACTAGCACAGTGATAGAGATTGGACCTTCTAGCTGGTACATACAAGTATTAAGGTACCTCCTTGACATGAGAAAAATTAATTTCATTCAACAATCCAAAGAGTATATATGTATGTATGTTCCCTTTGTTGGTATCTTAATGATCATTTTACCATAGAAGTGAAAACCTGAAAGAACCCTATAGGAACACTAGTATCTAAAACCTAACTTTTCTTTTCCTTCTAAAGTCAAAATTTCCAGGTTTTCTTTTTCTTTTAAAGGAACGTCTAAATTGACTGAATTTAAATGGAGCAAACAGAGTCACAGCATTGCTATAGCTGAGACAGAGACATTTACCTCCGGGTGGGAGAGACAGGCAGCACCTCTAGACGGGCATTGTGGCACATCACAGTACTCAGGAGGCAGGCAGAGGGAGCTTAACCTGGTCTACAAAGGAAGGTGGATGTGTGCTAAATCTCCATAAACAAGACCCTGGTTCCATCCACAGCCAAACAAATTTTGTTTTGCCCCATAAATCATGGAGAGATTTTAAAGATCTAAACAGAAAAACTAAATGCAAATGAAAACTGCCAGCTGTAACATAGGACACAACTACAAATTAATAATGATCATACATAGATTTACACATTACACAATGTGCATGCCTATATCAAAACTCCAAATGGTATGCTGTAAACATTTTTATTTTGTCTGAATTTAACTGTTTTAATGCAGTTACTACAGTGCTTGCCTAGCATGCACAAAACCCTGGCTTTAATCTCCAGGATCACATAACCCAGGTGGTAGTAAGCCTATGGTAAGATGGAGGCAGGAACACAGAAGTTCAAGTCAGAAAACTTGATAGAGTGAGTCTGGGAGACAGGACAGTACAAGAAAATGGGAGTGACCTGAGTTCAATTCCCAGAACCACATAGTAACTCACAACTACCCATGAATCCAGTTCGAGGGACACTAACGCACATAAAATTTTAAAATAAAAATAACTTACTTTAAAAATACTTATGATGCTGGGTGTGGTGGTGCATGCCTTCAAACCCAGCACTAGGGGGCAGAGGCTAGCGGATCACTGTGATATTGAGACAGGGTTTCCTCTGTGTAGCCTTACCTGTCCTGGACTCTTTTTATAGACCAGGCAGGCCTTGAACTCTGTCTCTGCCAGAGTGCTGGGATTAAAGGCATGGATCACCACACCCAAATTGAAGGATGCTCTTTACTCTCACCCCACACACTTTTTTTTTTTTTTTTGCTTTTCAAGACAGGGTTTCTCTGTGAAGCCTTAGCTGTCCTGGACTAGCTTAGTAGACCAGCCGGCCAACTCACAGCAATCCACCTGCCTCGGCCTACCACGTACCTACCAGGATTAAGCCCAATTTACTTCTCCCTTTTGAGAGAGAGAGAGAGAGAGAGAGAGAGAGAGAGAGAGAGAGAGAGA
>OU015746.1:75389487-75443639 GCA_907169655.1 Acomys percivali | reverse complement strand
AGAGAGAGAGAGAGAGAGAGAGAGAGAGAGAGAGAGAGAGAGAGAGAATGTTCAGTTCTGAGCATACGGCTGTTGGGAGGAGGCAGGCCTTAGTCAGTAAAAAGCCCTTACTCTGGAAGTATAAGAATCTGAGTTCAAGGGAGCTGGAGAGATGGCTCAGTGGTTAAGAGCACTGACTGCTCTTCCAGAGGTCCTGAGTTCAATCCCCAGCAACCACATGGTGGCTCACAACCATCCACAATGAGATCTGGTACCCTCTTCTGGCCTGCAGGTGTATATACAAGCAGAACACTGTACACATAATAAATAAATACTTAAAAAAAAAAAAAAAAAAGAATCTGAGTTCAAGCCAGTGAGTGGCTCACACCTGTAATCCCAGCACTTGGGAGGCAGAGGCAGGTGGATCACTGTGAGTTCGAGGCCAGCCTGGTCTACAAGCCTGGACCCAAGTCCAGGATAGTCAAGGCTACACAGAGAAACCCTGTCTCAACCCCCCCCCTAAAAAAAGAATCTGAGTTCGGACCCCTAATGCCCATATAAGCTGGACACTGCAAGGCATACATACATATGTAACTATGGTGCTGAGAAAAAAAAACAAGACAAAGATACAAATATTTCATCTAGCTGGCAAGCCAGTCTTGCTTATCAGTGAGCTCCAAGTTTAATGATAGCGTATCTCAAAAACCAAAACTAGGATTGGAGCGATGGGTCAGAGGTTAAGAACACTGGCTGCTCTTCCAAAGGTCCTGAGTTTGATTCCCAGCAACCACATGTTGGCTCATAATCACCTATAGTGAGATCTGGTGCCCTCTTCCAGCGTGGAGGCACACATTCAGGCAGAACTCAGTCTTTAAAAACAAACACACACACACACACACACACACACACACACACACACACACAGGGAGGGGGACATGTGAGTGATGCAACAGCTTTCTAGGTTTTCTTCTCTGGACCTGGAGCAGTCCAAACTTGCAGACAGCACTTCTGGCACCAAGCAAACATCTTGTGAGAACCAAAGTCTGACAAGGCAGCCGAGCAAAATCCATTTTTAATCCTATCACACAAGAAAGTAATGTAACCTAGTGCCAGCTCCCAGAGACCACTTGAAAGATTCGTGTAACTGAATGCCAGCTCCCAGAGACCACTGTCAAAGGCTAAATAAAGTCTCTTCTAGAGTGGTTTCTGTCAGTTTCCCACAGTCAGTTTCTTCTAACTGCAGGTGGAGCTTTAGACCATGAGATTGTCAGTAGCTTTTTAAGGGTCTGATATGATCACAGAATGCAATCACTATGGGCAAAGGCAGAATGGAAGCCTAAATCCAACCAAACACTAAAAGCGCCAAGAATCATCTTTCACTTTGCCTGGGTGGTTAAGAAAACTTGCTACTCTCCTAGAGGACCTGGGCTTCTCTACTCCCAGCCATCCCAATAGCGCTTCACACTGTGTATATTAACTCTACCTCCTGAGCATCTAATGTCCTCTTCTGGCCTCTGCAGGCACCACCAGTACATTAGCACTTTAATCCAAACACTGTGGAGGCAGAGGCAGGCGGATCTCTGGGAATTCCAGGCCAGCCAGTGAAACTCTGCTTCACAAAAAATGTCTAAGAATAAAGATTTGGGGTTTGTTGCGGGGGAGGGTTTAATACGGCCTGTGTAAACCAAATGGACTTGAAATTTACTGGTTGAGATCCACCTGACTCTCTGCACCTGGCTTAAACACTGAGTGTCCAAACCATCTTCACTTAAGATATGTGGCAATTTTGAGGGTAAAGATTACAAAATCGTGGGACTGGAGAGACAACACAGCAGTTAAGAGTGCTGCTGGCAGCCGGGCATGGTGGCACATGCCTATAATCCCAGCACTTGGGAGGCAGAGGCAGGTGGATCGCTGTGAGTTCGAGGCCAGCCTGGTCTACAAAGTGGGTCCAGGACAGCCAAGGCTACACAGAGAAACCCTGTCTCGAAAAACCAAAAAAAAAAAAAAAAAGAGTGCTGCTGACTGCTCTTGCAGGACTCAGGTTCAATTCCCAGCACTCCAGTTCCAGGGGATCAGATGCTCTCTGCTGGCCTTTGAGGACTCTGTAATTCCTCTCCTCTCTCCTCTCCCCTCCCTCCACCCCCGCCCCAACCCCAACCCCACCCCCACACACAGGCTGCAACAGTGATTTATCACATTACGATTGAGCAGGATCTTATCAAGGCAGACAATACGTTGGCCAGTTTTAGAAGATAGTAAGTACATAAAGCATCTAATTTTTTCACACTGGGCTCTTCAGTTCAATTGAGTGTATACAGAGCATCCACTGTGTGGGGACAATAAGCAGCAGATGAAATCTTTTAAGGGTGGGGGCTCAGTGGGTTATAACCAAGCCTCATGGCCTGAATTAAATTACAGAGAGTGGAAAGAATTAACAAGAATCACAAATTGACCTCTGACCTCCTCACATGCATAATACAATGGTACTCACATACTCAAATACAAAAATGAATGAGGAGGGGGGTGAGTTTTCGGAACTGGAGAAACAGATCTGGGACCTGGATTCAGTTCCCAGAACCCACATGATAGCTAAAAACCATGTCAAACTCCATTTCCCGGGTATCCAATGCCCTCTTCTGTCCTCTTAAGGAACCAAGGCTGTGGTGCACAGACAGACATGCAGACAAAACAGTCACTTTGCAAAACTTTTGTAAAACAATTAACAAAAGTGAGGAGGTGATCAAAACACTGCATAAGTGTGGTGTGGAAAATGTGCGGTGTTTCCAAGCCAAGAAATCCTCATACATACATAATAAGAGACTATGAGCCAGGCATGATGGCGCCCTCCAGCAATGGGGAGGCAGAGGCAGGTGGATAGCTTTGAGTTCAAGGCCAACTTGGTCTACAAAGTGAGTTCAGGACAGCCAAGGCTACATAGAGAAACCCTGTCTAGAAAAACAATGCAAAAACAACAAGGAAGGAAGGAAGGAAGGAAGGAAGGAAGGAAGGAAGGAAGGAAGGAAGGAAGGAAGGAAGGCAGAAAGAAAAATAATAAATCTTTTTTTAAAAGAAAAAAAAGAAAGAAATTGTGGCAAGAACCTTTACCCACTGACACATCTTGAGCCTGAGAATGTTTTGGGTTTTTTTGTTTTTAAACTAAGTAAAAGGACAAGAAATTGGGCTCATAAATTCGGTGACAATATTCCTAATAAAATGACACAAATGAAGCATACAAGCCAGGCAATGAGGCACATACCTGTAATCCCTGTACTTAGGAATCCCAAATTTAAGGCCAGCCTAAAATATGTAAGACCCTATAGCAATAAGAAAAAGATTGCCCTCAACCATACACTTAAGAAACCCTAACTACAGCCGGGCGGTGGTGGCGCCCGCCTTTAATCCCAGCACTCGGGAGGCAGAGGCAGGCGGATCGCTGTGAGTTCGAAGCCAGCCTGGTCTACAAAGGGAGTCCAGGACAGCCAAGGCTACACAGAGAAACCCTGTCTCAAAAGACCAAAAAAAAAAAACCCAAAAAAAAGAAGCCCTAACTACACACACACACATACTCAAACACACACACAGTCTCTCTCTCTCTATCTCTCTCTCTCACACACACACACTCTCTCTCACACACACACACACACACACACACACACACACACACACACACACACGGAACACATAAGTAGAAATAAAACTAGTCGACAAGAGGATCAGTGAGAGATGGACAAGAAAAAAAAGCAAATATCACAATGAAACCCACTTATATAATATATGCTAATGAAAAGGGAACATTTTTTTAATGTAAAAGCCAGTTAACACTCAAAAGTAAAGACACATGGGCACTAGATTAATGATACCCATTTTTCAGATAAGCAAAATGGAAGCTGAAATGGCAAATCCCCTAGGGCTCTGGCTCCATAAACCAGAGTACCCTGAGACTAAAAACAGGGAGTCTACTTTCAAAGTACAAAATCGCCACCTGGGATTCTCCTAAGCACTGAATCTTAAAGATCTGAGCAATTGGCAGATGAAGAGGAAGGAGAGCCCGTCTAGACTGACCCCATGAAGCTGGAGCGGTGTGATAAGGCCGCCTGCCCATCAGGGGTTAACAGTGATAAGGACTGCCTTCAGACTGTTTTGCAGAACCAAAAAGAAGCAATGAAAGGCTAAGGACCCACACCTTGACCAGGACTGCTAAAATAAGCATTTCTCCTGCTCGTGTCAGACAGACTGAGGCCACTTGACCGCTTCTATCTCTAATCAGCATGCTGGATGGTGCCTGAGCTAACTGTGGGGACTCGGAAGCCCTGGCTTTTGTGCCTACTTCAATCTGAGTGACAAACCCCTTTCTTTAGCCTTGTTTCCACAACTGTAACCAATGTGAGATGAACAGGTAAGTCGAAGAGAAAATAGTAAGCCATGAATGGCTAGGGGTAAAATCTAACTTATAAAGTATTTACATAGCATACACTCAATCCGTGATATAATAGGAAGTATCCAACAAAGAAGATAAACTTCAGAAAAGAGTTTTGATTCTTGTTATGTATGTTTAATGAAATAGGAAATGTACTATGAACACTGTAACTAACTAGGGCACCAGGCTCCCAAAGCAATGCTTAGGCCTTGCACTCCAATGTGTTTTTTTAACACCCTTACATTGTAAGAGAATGACTCTGGGGCTGGAGAGAAGGCTCAGCCGTTAAAGGCTGGGCTCACAACTAAAAATGTAAGAGAATGACTCTGCAGCTCCTGCTACTTCAGAAAGCTCCAAAAGTCACAGGGTCTGTGTTGCCTTGGTTATCCTAGGCTCTCTGTAAACCAGGCTGACCTGGAACTCAGTGATCTGCCTGTCTCTGCCTCCTGAGTGCTGGGATTAAAGCCATGTGCCACCACCGCCCAGCTCTATTTTTTAATATTACATATGTAACAAATAGGATCAAATATAGAATCCCAAAATTACCCTGAGCAAGCCTTAAACAAACTTTCCTCAGGTACAAGGATCTGCACACAAAAGGGAATGGTGATGTTCCTTTATTGTACAATCCTTATGTTGATGTTCCTTCTGCAAAAATAAGTATCTAGCCGCTAATGTTTACTCAGAAAAGAAATGTTAGTAACACTAAACAATTTCATGGCAAAACTGAACTCCAGGCAATTTCAACAATACTAAAGATAACTATCTTCTATGAGATCATACGAAGGGTCTGACACCAGTAAGTCATTTCCAGACCGTGACTAACCAGAGGGCTAAATGTCCAGTAAAAGCACCTTCTTTGATGTTAGTTCAGGGAACTGAACTCTGGGAATTGCACATGCTACTACTTCCAATGAGATACAACCCCTGCCCAATAAAAGTACTTTGTACCTAATTAACTATGTTGTCTCTTATTAGATGAAGAAACTGGCTTCCAAAATAAGGGACTTGGGCAGTCCCAAATAGGAACAGATTTTTTTTTTTTTTTTAATCTAAACACCTGGTCATGGTGGCACATACCTGCCAAATCCTAGCACTGAGGCAGGAGGATGACTGATTTGAGGACAACTTAGGCACACTGGTAGAATGGACATATCCACCATGGCAGGGGAGAAACACACAATGTTATGTTTTCTTAGACCTTTTCCAGCCCAGTGGTTTGGTCAGATAGAAGAGGAGAACCAGATTAGGAGGTTTTAGAGAGCTAGGAAATCCAAAGCTATTACAGGGATTCTTTCTTCTTCCAACAGGAAAAGGGAAAACACTACTGACCAACTAGTAAATATTCTGGGGCCAGAATGACAGCTCAGCACATCTTTTGATAAATTCTAGGCTAGCCCTCAAGCATACCCCAGACAAGTGAGCCTTTAGATTTAGAACAGACGTGGGTATTTCCCACCTTGCCTTCCATTGGCACACGCTCACATCTGACTTTCAGAGGCTTCACAAAAGAGTTATAGTCCCCAACTTCCTTGACTTTAATTAAACTTGGCTTCCACTTCTGAAAAATCCTCAAGTTTTTATTTTGTTTTGTAGTCTCACTAATGCTTTTAAATGAGAGATGCTGTGAAAAGGAAAAGCAAATTCTTTGCAGCTGCGTGTGAGCATTCTGCCAAGTGAAGCAAGGGAAGAAGCTCTCCCATGTTAGAAATTTCCAACTGGGAGATTTACAAAACAGCAGGGGAGAATGGATGGAGCTGGGGGAGACGTGTGCATGTGAAAGAGCTGCAAAAAGCTCCCTTTTTTTGTGTTCAAGTCCCAGAGGCCTTTGGAGGCTTGTCATGCTTCAGCGACTGCTGCCCCCCCCCCCCACTTCACCCTTTTTTCTAAAGCCACCACCCTCTCCACACAGGCTTCCAGACACAAGAGCACATTCTGCAGCAGCCCTTCTTAGTCTTCCTTTATGTGATCCCCCTCTCCCCAGGCCTCCCCAACAGTCTCTCTGCCACAACTGGATAATGGAAAGCAGCTTAACAGGGAGGTAGCAACCATTTTCCTCTGGCTAAATGAAGTCCTGGAGTTAAGCTGCACTCCTAAGAAGGAAATGACAATCACTGTGGCAAATGAACTTTTTATTTTCTATTAGCAGGAGCAGGATAACTGCCACTGTCAACAGCTTAAAGTTCAGAGATGAGCTTTTCAGTTGTGTTTTGAAAGCTATCAGGAAAAATCTAGCTCTGCTCTTTTGCAGAAAGCTAATTTAGGTCAAGATATGCTGTCTGAGAGGGTTTAAGATTTTTTTTTTAATTAACTATTTTTTTTATTATGTGCATTGGTGTTTTGCCTGAATGTATGTCTGTGTGAGGGTGTGAGGCTGTCAGATTTGGAGTTGCTGACAGTTGTAATCTGCTGTGTGGGTGCTGGGCATTGAACCCAGATCCTCTGGGAAGAGTGGTCAGTGCTCTTAATTGCTGCTCCATCTCAAAGGGTTTTAAGTTTATACATTAAGTGCTGGCTTAAGTGGCCACCACCAATTTTCTAGCAAAAAGCCTTAGAAACCAGTATCCCTATCCGGTCATTCTCTGAAGTGGGAAGGATTCTGTACTTTGTTTATTCCCTCTACTAAAACATCCCCTCTGGGAAAGACTTGGTTAAAACACAGAAGTTCTATCAGGGAACCAACTTACCTCCCTCTCACAGAAATTTGTGAGTTGCAGTTTATTCTTAAGCCCAAAAAACACATCCACACCCAGAATAATGTAAATAACATGCACAGGTCATGAGATCAGTGTACACACAGCCCAGGAATATACACTCTATCACATGTCCATGTACATGAAAGTGAAAGTGCTTGTAGGGTGGCTTCATGGCTGGGAACATTCCTAAGATCCTCAACCAACTGCAGGAGCACTTCAACAGCATGGCTTGGGACAACCAGAAAATTCACTACAATCAGCCTGCGTCCAAGTTCATCTACAGTGCACTATAATTTAAAAACTGATTTAACAATGTCCCTCTAAGGAGTGCCACACTTCCCTACTCAGCACCTACCTGTGTCTACATTCAGCTCCTTTCCGGGTGGTTGCAGGTATGTATGCCTGGGCCTCACTCAATCTATTTCACATGGGGAAAGTGAAGGTACTGGTAGGTAGGCTGCTCTCGAGATTAAACAGCAGCATAGCAGTTCAGGAAGCCCTGCGTATCCTCTGTGTATTATGGTTATGTGCAGAGTTTTGTGCTGACTTTTTCAGCTCTGCCCAGGATGATCTATACAAGGTTTGCCATACAGCAAGTTGTAAATTACACCAATCAAAGAAAGCAGCCAAAGAAGGAAACACCTCTAAGGTGGAGGACAGTTAATGCTTTAGAGCACCTCTGCCAGGAACGTACACCCCACTTCAAAAACTGAAGACAAAGGAAACAACCTTCATGGGCACTCAGATACTAAGCTGGCTGGGGTTATGGTTGTGTTTTCTTTTGTTTTTTCGAGACAGGATCTCTCTGTATAGCCCTGGCCTCGAGGTTGGCCTCGAACTCACAGGGATACACAGGCCTCTGCCTCTGGATGCTGGGATTAAAGGCATGCACCACCATGCCTGGCGTAAGACAGTGTCTTAAGTGGGAAGGTCCCAGCTCCAGAGCAAGGCAAAGGCCCTGAGTCAGGACCTTGCTGGGATTAAAGGCATGTGCCACCTCCAACTGGCATTGGACTGTCATTTACAGTAGCACATTTTCTAGCTAAGCCTAGCCTCCCTAAACAAGCCACTAGGGAGATCTGTGTTCATGAGAAAAGACTGTCCACTGCTCAGAACAAACAAACACACACACACACACACACACCACACACACTAAATTGTTGCTCACCAGAAGATTTAACCCACCAAGGATGTAGAACGCAAGCCATCACAAAAAAATGTCTACTCTCAAAATTACTCAAAACAGCAGTAGAGGCTTTTGATAAGACTCCTAATCCAAAAAACATTTGAAACACCCAAAGCAAAGCCAGGTGTGATGGTGCACACCTGTAATTCCAGCACTTGGGAGGCAGGGGCTGGCTGTGAGTTCAAGGCCAGTCAAGTGAGTCCAGGCCAGCCAAGGCTACACAGAGAAACCTTGTCTTGAAAAACCAAAAACACCCAAAGCAAGAAGAAACAGTTCAAGCAACAGACTGCAACCAAAGACAGCACAAGAGAACAATGACCATGAAACTGCTGTTTCCTTATGAGTCCCTGTAAATTTGTCCTTAACCTCTGAGGTATCTATCTAGCCCAGTATTGTTTCTCTGTTGGAAGTTGTCTGTAATTGCACAATAAATATACAGTGACCATCCTAAAGAATCTGTTTTTAAGGCTAAGTAAGGACAGGGTCCCCCAAACCCTGCTTAATCAGCACACCGCATGGAATTCAACAACTCCATTTGTCCTCTTAGGCTTTAAATACTTCCTAGAACCCAAGGATTAAGATACTCTGTGCTCAGGAATCCAGAAGTTAGGGTTTCTCTCTATAATAGCTCTGGCTGTCCTGGAACTTGCTCTGTAGACCAGGCTGGCCTCAGACTCACAGCGATCTGCCTGCCTCTGCCTCCCAAGTGGTGGGATTAAAGGTGTGTGCCACCACCGGCCAGCTTAGGGTCACTTCTTGACTGTAGGAAAATCCTCTGAATAGGTTAGGTACTGGCTACAGCTATGGCTACATACCCAGATTTGGCAAGCAGGAGTGACAGTTATTTGAGATAAAGCTGACTGATATACTGACCTTTCATTTGAAAGCCAACTTTTTGTGCCATCTTTCTCATCAATACAGGAGAGCACTGTGGCCTTCCCAGGTGGAAACAGGAAAGACGAGTACTCGTCCTAGCTGGCTAGGAAACTTGAAAAGCTATATACTCTTACAGCCAGGGCAGAGGAGCCACCCCCTCTAGCATTGAATTTTTTAAGATTTATTTCTTATTATGCATACAGTGCTCTGCCTGCATGTAAACCTCAGGCCAGAAGAGGGCACCAGATCTCATTATAGATGGTTGTGAGCCACCATGTTGTTGCTGGGAATTGAACTCAGGACCTCCTGGAGGCGCAGTCGGTGCTGTTAACTTAAGCCATTTCTCCAGTCTCGCAGCATTTCCTTTTACAAAAAACTCTTGAGAACTAATCAGGTTAAAATGAAAAGATGTTTGTCTGGCATGTATAAGGTCCTAGGTTCAATTCAAACACAACAGGGCTAGAGAATCTTAAATCCAAAGGCAATTAATTAAGGCCTGCATAGCAAGTTTTCAGGCTGTCAAGGGTCAGAGGCAAAGGAAGGAGAAAAACTGTCATGTGAAATACCAAGGAAACTATGCGTATTGGTCCCTAAGGGTTGCTTACCAAACAAAAATTCTGTGTGCATCCACAGTTATCACCATAAGAACCCTCCAACTGTTTGCAAAGTGCCCTGTCCAGTGGGTAGGTTGTCAAGTGGTCCTAACTTCTAGGTTGCTGAAAAGAAAGCAATTCGCAATTATCACTTCACAAACTCATCTCACAAAACCAAATCTAAAATGCTATTTAATTTTCAGCTGACAGAGATACCTATGTGGAACAACGATGTGATTAAGACTTCCCAACTCAACTGCAAAATTCTAGCTAAATGCCTTTTAAGTCTGGGTCAAGAATTTAACACTCCGAGTTCGAGTTCAAGGCCAGCCTGGTCTACAAATCGAGTCCAGGACAGCCAAGGCTAACACAGAGAGACCCTGTCTTTAAAAAAAAAAAAAAAAAAAAAAATGGATTTAACACTCCAACAACATCAGGCCAGAGCCCTGTTAAAAGACAAGAGCTAGACTGGTTCAGGCAAGCACTACAAAACAACCAACTAACTAGTCCGGCTCCTTAGTTTTGTGCTCTTAAAGGGCAGATGATGTGCCAACTATTTTAAAGCTCAAACATACTAATTCTGTAAACAATGATGGCTACAGCTTCCACACTGTGCACTGGAATGGATTCCTCAACTTGGCCTCATCACTTATGCAGCTGATGAAACAAACACTGACAGCTTTTTTGCATTTGTAAAGGCCCCATAGCAGCTGTGGTGATCCCACCATAGAGCAATGAATTAAGCCTGAAACCCAGCTGGGTCTGAACAGAAGCCTTCTTTGCACAATGCAGCAAGACTATCATTGTTAACCTAGGCATTATTGGGAAATATTCTGCATTACATTATAGGGCAGTTCTAACTCAATTCTAAAATTAGCTCTTATAAGCAATTTTAATTTTAGTGGGAGAGATGTTGCGGCTGTTTTCCAAATGCCACAACTATGTACATAGGTACACCACACAAAAGCAACACAGAAGAACACATTTTCAGTTAATGCAAAGCTTAAAACACTAACTTCTTAGACACACAAACATCCAAGGGAACACATAACTTCTAATAAAAATCTAAACTAATGGCCATCGGACAGGACTCAGTATAGAAGAGAGTTATTCCAGAAAGAGCAGTGTGTGAAGAATGTGGTTAACAGTTACTAAAGAGGTTTCTGACAATGAACTTCAACTCTGTACAACATGTAATATTCCAAACACAGACACATGACGTCTTCCCACAGGAATCCTGAGGAAAAGTATAGACATCCTCTGCACGACATCCACAAGGCACCCTCCACCTCCACAGAATGCCCCAATCCCATGGGTGTCACCTTACCTGTCATCTACAAATTTCCCACTCCACTGTTCTTGTTGCCCCTTCAATTTCTGAGTGCTTAAAAGGAGCGAAAACCATGACTGCAATAAGCAACAAGATCATCTAAAACAACTTCACACCACTGCATTTAGAATAAATGTGACAAATGGGGGGGGGCCACCTGAGTTTCCAGCATCCACAAGGCAGCTCACAACTGCCAGTTCAGACCTAGGGAATTCCATGACCTCTATGGCCTCTGCAGACAACAGGCATGCAGGCAAAACACCTACACACATAAAATAAAACTTTAAGAAAGAACTATGTTCCAGGCCTCTTCCTTCAAATACATTTCATGAAAAGCACTTGTTAGTGTTTTAACGAGCCTATGCATCCTGTAATCTCAGCATCTGGGAGGTGGAGGCAGGATGGCCTGTTTAAGGCTTGCACAGGTAACAGTAAATTAAGGCCAGCTTGGACTACATGAGTGCCTGTTTCAAAGCAACACATGCACTTAAAAAATGTTTCAGGAAGAATTTCTGGTTCAACAGTTAGTTCTTAGCCCCAAAGTTGACTACTCCTTAGGTGAATTGTTTGTGTAAAATTAACCACCACAAGTACCACCCCCCCCAAAAAAATCTAAGCCGCACTGTTGGATATGCAGCATGTGTTATGTATCCTCACTATAAACATGATCAACCCTTGAAGAAATATTAAAACAAATGGCTGGAGAGATGGCTCAGAGGTTAAGAGCACTGGCTGCTCTCCCAAAAAATACTGAATTCAATTTCCAGCAACCACATGGTTACTCACCACCATCTATAATGAGATCTGGGGCCTTCTTCTAGCCTGCAAGCTCACATGTAGGCCAAATATTGTATGAATAATAAATAAATAAATCCTAAAAAAAATTGAAACACTGAAAGTGTCTGAGATCCATATATGTTACATGAAAAAAAGCCATCCCATCACAAAAGGCCATATATTTTATTAATCCATTTATGTCAAGTATAGGGAGGGCAAAGGGGGGATCCTCAGATTCAGAAAAGATTAGTGACTGTCAGAAGCTGGGAAACTTGAAGTGGGAAGTGAGCATCACTGGTGGAGTTTGTTTGTGGGGTGCTGAAATGTTCTAAAACTGACCACAGTGAGAGTTGTATAATTCTATGAATATACTAACAAACCACAGGAAAAAAGTTTTTCCCCAAGACAGGATTTCTCTGTTAACAGCCCTAGGGAATTGTTTTTAAAAGATATTATGTTCACATCTAAAATTACATAGGGAAAGAATGAGGTGCCTCATCTTGGTTTAAAAATACCACAAACACGAAGGTTAGGACCAGGATGGCCCAGAACTGTGTACGTGACAATGAAAGGCTTAGAGGTTGACAATTTGCAAGAGATACAGCAAGGGTCAGCTGGGTGCTCAAGTGCTGGGCTGGGAAGAATGCTTACCTAGCATGCAACAAAGCCCTGGGTTCCATCCCCAACAACACATGTCACATGTCTGTAATCCCATCACCTCCCAATCAGGAGGTAGAAGTATCACAGGTCCATCCTCTGGGATACAAGAAAGCCTAAGAAAAGAAAAACTAAGTTGGGAGTGGGGGGGCTTTATTCAGTGATAAGGATAGGTAGGATTCTTAGCCATCATACAGCAGCGGACACAATAGAAAGGCAAACAGAGGAGGGTTAATTTTATCCCCCTGCAAAAATGCAACTTTAAGGCCAAATATATGGCTTCCCAGGTAAAAGCACTTTCAGCTGAGATTTAAGGGCCCTGAGTTTGAGTCCCAGGCCCACACAGTGGAAGGGCAGAATGAACTGAAAAAAAGCACTCCTCTGACCTAAATAACAAAAATATTTTCACCGGGCATGCCTTTAATCCCAGCACTCAGGGAGGCAGAGACACATGGATCTCCAAGTTCGAGCCAGTCTGGTTTTCATTTTAAAGCAGCAACTTTAGTCTGAAGTTGTAATCTGTGCTAAAAATAAAGAGCAGCGAGTCTACCTGTCACAGATACATAGTCATTTGGTGCCTACTCTGACAAGTCCCCTAGATTAAACTAGAGGAAGCCATGCACAGGGCAGCAGAGGCATGGAGATCTCTGAGTTCAAGGCCAGCCTGGTCTACAAAGCAAGTCTGAAACAGCCAAGATTACACAGAGAAACCCTGCCTGGAAAAACAAAAACAAAGACCACCCTGAAATTGTAGCTTGGATTTGGGGGACTGCAAAGGTAAAGTTAATGCCTACTTATCAGCATTACAAATCTTTTAACAGCCAACACAGAAGACTATTTGCTGTTTGTTGATACTAGGCAAGAAAGCACCTAGACACTCCATTCCTTGAAAAGCACTTCCCAAAGCCTTTTTACATAATGTCTGTCCAGAAAAACAAGCTGTTTGCTGGGCCAAGGTACATCATTTTTTGTTCTTTACAGGGATGACCTCCATGTATAAAGGAGAAAAAGTACAGCTCCTTAAAACAGGTAACTTTTTTTAGAATTTATTTTGTTGTGGTGGTGGTGGTTGTGGTTGTGGTTTTTGTTATTTTTTTTTCCGAGACAGGGTTTCTCTGTGTAGCCTTGCCTGTCCTGGACTCGCTTTGTAGACAGGGTTGGCCTCGAACTCAGAGTGCTGGGAGTAAAGGCGTGCGCCGCCACCACCCGGTGTACACCTGCAGATCAGAAGAGGGCATCAGATCACATACCGTCAATACCAAACTTTGATAAGCAGAGGCAGTTGGTGGTAGTGAAAGCCATTAATCCCAGCACTCAGGAGACGATCAAATCTCTTTTGTTCAGCCAGCGTGGTGGCGCACGCCTTTAATCCCAGCACTCGGGAGGCAGAGGCAGGCGGATCGCTGTGAGTTCGAGGCCAGCCTGGTCTACAAAGCGAGTCCAGGACAGCCAAGGCTACACAGAGAGACCTTGTCTTGAAAAACCAAAATCTCTTTTGTTCAAGGCCAGCCTAGATGACTGACTACAAGAGCTACCCAGAGAAGGTCTGTTTCTTCTACCAAAGTCCCTGGCAATCATAACTGCACTCTTGGTTTTCATGATTCTTGCAATATTAAGGAACAAAAAAAATCCAAAGTGCATTTGGCATTAAGAGTAGTGGCCTAGGAGGGCATGTTGGTGCATGCCTTTAATCACTCCAGAGGCTGAGGCAGGCGAATCGTTATGAGTTCAAAGCTAGCCTGGTCTACAAAGCGAGGACAGTCAAGGCTACAGAGAGAAACCTTGTCTGGAAAAACCAAGGGGGAAAAAAGAGTGGCCTCAGGCTAGAAAGATGGCTCAGAAGTTAATTAAGAGTGCTGTCTGCTCTTCCAAGGAGGCAGCAGCAGGCAGATAGATGTTAGTTCGAGGCCAGCCTGGTCTATAAAATTAGTTCCAAGACAGCCAGAAGTGTTACACAGAGAAACCCATGGTAGTGGCTTTGTTTGATGTGGAGTCATGTAGCATATTAGGAGGGGCAAGCTGTGTGATGTCATAACTCCAGCGACAGCAAGGCAACATAAGCAAAATCCTTCAAGGCAGATGAAAAGCATGTGCTACTAATTTAACTGAGAGCCCAGACCATGACTCCTTATTAAAGGCTTTCCATTCACATTGGCTCTTTTATCCTCCAACATCAGACATCATTACAAGCTGAAAATAGAACAAACAGAGCTTTAGTGCTTTAGGCAGTATAGGAATGGAAAAGGGAGCAACTAGGGTAAAACCAATGGGAGTTAGATTCCATCTAAGAAGGCAAAGTTCATCCAAGAGGCCTCAACACAAAAAAGGAATGCTGCTTCTTAGACACTATCTCAACCTCATAAGACATGGGAGGGGCGAGAAAACTTCATTCACAGAAAAGGCCAAGTGCTAAGTAGCCACACTAATTTCCACCCTCTACCTCAAACAACTAGAATATGCTGTAATGGCCAGAAAATGACCCAGAAACATATTCTCTTCAACCTTGATTTTGTACAATTACAACCTACAGACCTGTAGGACTTGGATTAACACTGTCTAGACACTAATATCCCCCCCTCTTATTAACCCTTCATTCTCCTCCTCTAATGCTGTAAAGAGGCTCTTCTTCCCGTCTGGAAAGCAGAGAAGTCAGAAGTAAACAATCTGACCAAGGTCACCATCATCTCAGCATAGCCAAGATAAGATCTCCAACTTCAATCTGAGTCCAAAGCCAATGCTCCCTTCCTAGTGTTTTACATTCTTGATCCTAGTAAACTATAAACTCTCTTAGGATGAGAGCAAATGGTAAGATGCTAAAAGCTATCAGTTGTATTTAACTGAGCAAACTATGAAGCTTCAGCCCTCAGGGACCACTGCTAATTGTACAAAGTCTACCTTACAAACAGGACTGAAATCACATGTACAAACAATGATTTGAGGTCATTTTATATAAAACAAAAAAACCTCATAAACACTCAAAATATACAATTCCACAAGCTGTCTCCTCCTTCCCTTCAGTACTAAAGCCCTTCTAATAACAGTGTATTCTTAGAGTAATTTTGTTTTACAAAGTGTTTTCTTAGTCCTAAATGTCCTGAGAAAGGACTAGAAAACAGAAACTTAAATAAAACTCAACTGATATCTTTACTACTTTTCAAGTGCTTGCACTGGTTTTTAAATGCCAACAAGTCCAATGGCCTGACATGTGCCATGCATAGAACCCTAAATTAGCACAGCCCCTCCCCCAGAAGACAATATGGTACAGTTCTGAGTCAGTAAGTAATTTTACAACAGAGGGCTCTGAAGTGCAAAGAATACACACAAAGCAGGCTATACAAAACACCATTATTTTAACAACCCTAAACCTGTGGAAAAGCCATCATCAAGGGGGCAACAGGTCAAGTGAAACCCATGTCAAAGGCCTGCCTAGATCATTAAAAATCATTGTATTTGATAACTGAAGTAAAATATAAATGCAAAAGGCACATAATGAGCCTATACATCTACATGTGGAAGAATATATCGTATGCAATTTCAGTAATTTTTATCTCAGAGTACTTGTCTGATTGAAATGATTTCATATGAAGCAGAAAAGCCATTTTTCACAAGGGGAAAATGCTACTGGCTTATAATTAGCTATGGGGATTACATATGAATTTTTATCTTTCTATGAAAATGAATCAATTACTTCAGCTACTGTGGATGACTAAGAATGCACCTGGGAAGGGTGGGGAGGGACTAGAGAGATGGCTCACAGGTTAAGAGCACTGACTGCTCTTCCAGGGGTCCTGAGTTATATCCCAGCAACCACATGGTTCCCATCTGTAATGAGATCTGGTGCCTTCTTCTGGCCTGCAGGCATACATGCAGACAGAACACTATATACATAATAAAAACATCTTAAAAATAAAAAATATTAGCCGGGCTTGGTGGTGCACACCTTTAATCCTAGCACTTGAGGGGCAGAGGCAGATGGATCATCAAGGCTAGCCTGGTCTATAAAGTGACAGCTAAGGCTACACAGAGGAACCCTGTCTCAAAAAACTAAACAAACATTTTTAAGTGGTTTTTTTGTTTGTTTGTTTTGGTTTTGTTTTTCGAGACAGGGTTTCTCTGTGTAGCCTTGGCCATCCTGGACTCACTTTGTAGACCAGGCTGGCCTCGAACTCACAGCGATCCTGCCTGCCTCTGCCTCCCGAGTGCTGGGATTAAAGGCGTGCACCACCACGCCTGGCTTTTAAATGTTTTTTTAAAATCATTATTTATACAGTATTCTGCATCCATGTGTGTCTGCATGCCAGAAGAGGGCACAAGATCTCATTATAGATGGTTGTCAGCCATCATGTGGTTTCTGGGAATTGAACTCAAGACCTTTGGAAGAACAGACAGTGCTCTTAACCTCTGAGCCATCTCTCCAGCCCCTAAATAAATATTTTTTAAAAAAGAACGCACCTGGAAGAGAGAAAGTATCATGAAGACCTGTCCAAAGGAAACAACAGAAAACGCCTTCCTCTCTCAAGTGCTGGATTTCATCCCCAGTGTCCAGAGTGTGAGGTCTGTGACATTCTTTCTTTTTTTTGTTTGCTTTTCGAGACAGGGTTTCTGTGTAGCCTTCGCTGTCCTGTACATCAGGCAGGCTGGCCTCGAACTCACAACTATCTGTCTGCCTCTGCCTCCCAAGTGCTGAGATTAAAGGCATGCGCCATCACACCTGACTGGGATATTGGTTTTTGTTTTTTGCTTTTTGTTTTTAATTTATTTATTGATGTTCTGTCTCTACGTATGTCTGTGTGATCAGTGTCAAATCCCCTGGAACTGGAAGTTGTGAACTGCCATGTGGGTGCTGGGATCTGAACCCAGGTCCTTTGGAAGAGCAGCCAGTGCTCTTAAACACTGAACCATCTCTCCAACCCCCTGGGATATTCTTATAACAGTAAACAGCTCACCCTCGCCCAAGTGTGAAACTCCACTTAGTAAATGAACTTCATTTCTTTCCACAACAAATCTCTCCCAGAGGTACTAAATACATTCCACAGAATTATCTTTCTGTGTGTGCCAGGTGGTAGTGGGGAGTGCCTTTAATCTCAGCACTTGGGAGGCAGAGAAGTTCTAGCTCTGTAAGTTCAAGGCTAGCATGGTCTAAAGAAGAGAGGTCCAGGGCAGCCGGGAATACACAAAGAAACTTGTCTTGAAAATCCAAAGCAGAGAACAGGAAGAAAGGGGAAGAAGACGGGAAGGAGGGCGGGGAAAAGGAGAATTCTCTAGTTAACAGCTATATGCTGGTACAAACTTACCCACAATCACCTACAAACTCGGCCCCAACAGACACACAAAAATGTACTCCTTGCACGTTGAAGGTGCTACATATCAACAAGGAAAAACTAAGAGAGCCAGAGTATGTCAGTCTAGCCATGAGGTCCATGAGGAACAAAGTGGACTCCTCAGGAAATCTACATGCCGGAGAATGGATGAGAACTTGCAAAGTTAGAGACTGGGCTTGGCTAAATCCAGGTCTATATGGACACGACAGCCGCAGGGTACGTAGATGGTGTAAACAAGAAAGGTTTTTCATTCTGTGCTAAGGTCAGATTTGGTTTACACTCGAACCCATGGGAAGGATCATGATGAGATTTTCAACTTCAAGAAATAAATACATATTCCTTCAAGTCGTTCTTTTAAACATGTCTTTGCTACTCTGATCTTAATTCTCAATCTATCCTAATTGTCATGCTGCCAGATACAAGAGACATCCAACATGCCATGTGGGAGTGGGGGAGGGCACTTATTATATCACCTCTTAATCTTCAAAGCCTTGCTCTAAATATATTGTTCACTATGAAGTTACTAGATTTATATATTTCTGAGTCAGCTAGGAAGGCTGCAGGCAGGCCTGATGTCTCCAAGTTGGTGATTTCCAACTGTGTAATAATACCTTTAGCATTTGTGCAGCAGTATGCAGTTTACAAAGTGCTTTCACATCAAAAATCTCCCTGGCTCTCCCAGCAACAAGCCTATGTTCCAGATAAGGAGGGCTCTCAGCCATGTCATGTAGTTTAACCAGGTTATGTAAGAGCTGGAATTTGAACTCAGTTCATCTTCCCAAACTTGCTCATTATCTAAGTGTCCTTCCTATATGTTCAAAGCAGGCCTGTCCAATTCAAAGTTCTTCATGACTGAAGCCAATGTACTAGTAGTGACAACTCATACACAAAGAGCAAACACTCTTCTGCCTAACAGAATAAACATTCATTTAGCAAATCTTTCTGCAAACCTATAGAAGGTATAAATCCAAGAAACACATGCTCAGCTGGACATGGTAACGCATGCCTGTAATCCCAGCACTCAAGGAGGCAAAAGCAGTCAGATCTCTGAGTTCAAGGCCAGCCTGGTCTACAAAACAAGTCCAGGACAGCCAATGCTACACAGAGAAACCCTACCTAAAAACAAAAAACAAAAAAACAAAAAATAACTCAGTTCTCTAACTAATCCTTTCTGATTTCCTCCTGGCACCCACCCAGTGCTGTCCTAAACAGGCACCATTTAACAACTGGCAGAAATGAGAACCTACATAGGGTCAATCATTGAGGACAGAGCCCTCACCAAAGGAGTGAATAGAGAACAATGGACAAAGAGCCATCCACACTGTAAGAAAGCAGGAAGATAGATGTAAAAAGGCTTCCTACATTTTCTAGCCAATTCAGTCATCAGAAATACAGAAATATTTGAGCTACTATGCAGAAGGCCAGAGGGTCATCTCCTAGTTGACAACAATACTTACAACCCATCTATTTCACCCCTCTCTGTCTGCCATCCAACCTCCTAAAAAGCTGGGGGGTGGGGAGGAGGCAGGGGGCAGGGAATCATGTCTTCTCAAAAACAGTGTACATAAAAGAAGTGCCTTACTTAGTGTCCTAGGTTTATCATTGCCCTGATGAAATAGAGCAACTTTAAACAGGGTTTATTTGGCTTACATTTGCACTATCACTTCATCACTGAAGTCAGGGCAGTAACTCAAGTAGGGCACAAACCTGGGGGCCATAGGAGTACCCTGCTTACTGGCTCACTCTTTCATCATGGCTAGCTTCAGCCTGTTTTCTTGTAGAACCAAAGACCACCAGCCCAGGCTTAGCATCGCCCACAATGGGCTGGGTCCTCCCTCAGCAATCAGAAAATGCCCTTGCAGATTTGCCTATAGCCCTGATTTTTTTTTTTTTTTTTAATTTTTTTGGTTTTTCGAGACAGGGTTTCTCTGGGTAGCCTTGGCTGTCCAGGACTCGCTTTGTAGTCCAGGCTGGCCTCGAACTCACAGCGATCCACCTGCCTCTGCCTCCCCGAGTGCTGGGATTAAAGGCGTGCGCCACCACACCCAGCTTGATTTTTTTTTTTCAATGTGTTCTGCCACCATGTATAGATGTGGGAGGGTGTCAGATCCCCTGTAACTGGAATTTCAGACAGCCGTGGATGCTGGGATTTGAACCCCGGTCCTTTGGAAGAGCAGCCAGTGCTCTTAACCACTGAGCCATCTCTCCAGTCCCCCATAGCCCTGATCTTATGGGGGCATTTTCTCAGTTGAGATTCCCCCTCTCAGAAGACTGTAGCTTGTGTCATGTTGAGATAATACTAGCTAGCCAACACACCTGGAGTGTGGGCAAACTGTAACAGCACAAGTAACATTGCTATCTAAACTATTTCCTCTGCATGAGTGCCAGAGCTTGACTGACTTACTAAATTAGAAATTTAATTAGATTTGGATTGTAATCCCAGCACTGGCAAAGGAGCAGATCCTAAAGAGTTGGAGGTCAAAAAGCAGTAACAAAAGAACTCCACAGTAGGGTTTTCTCTAATTCAGTCACACATCATTATGGCTCCGTGAGTAATGGCCCTCAGTATCCTATCTTAATAGTTTTTGTTTTGTTTCATGGATGGCCCACAGGTAGGGACCAAGGACAAACAGTCTTTTCTAGAGCTAATGGTCTCCAAAACAACAAAGTCAGAAGCAACAGTACCCGTGCAAGTTAAGGCACCAAAGGTGCTTTGTGACAGCCCCAACACACTAAAGCCATTTCTGAAATCCTGGAAAACTACTGCTTATGAGGGCCCTCAGGTACACTTAAAGAGTGTGGGTGGGAGCTGGAGAGATGGCTTAGAGGTTAAGAGCGTTCGCTGTTCTTCAAAGGTCCTGAGTTCAATTCCTAGCAACCACATGGTGGCTCACAGCCATCTATCTATAATGAGCTCTAGTACCATCTTCTGGCATTCAGGTGTACATGCATGCAGGCAGAACACTGTATACATAATAAATAGATTAATAAATCTTTTTTTTAAGTGTGGGTGGACAATTCACAAAACGGCACCAACAGCTAGCTCCATCTGGAATCTTCCAATGAGGACTGAGAGAGACAAGGGGACACAAACACAAGCATGCTGCAACACATGCCTTGTTCTCAGAAGCTGACAGGAACCCCTTTTATGATCTGTTCTCCCTTTCAGAGAACAGTACTTATTAATCATTTGGCATCTATTTCATCAGAACTGAAACACAGGAAGACACAGTTTTAAGCCATATGAACAATGTTTGACCTTGGTATTCTGTAAAATGACCTCAAAAGCCTCTTCTCATGTGAGCTCGCTATACAAACCATGAGTGTGGGTGGTTACTTCAGATTTGACTGGGTTTTCTCTTCATGACTCTCAGGAGAAGTTGGTGTTGTGTGGCTGTCTAAAAGTGTTTTCTATGCTGGTAAGATGGCTAAGCACGAAAAGGTGTTTTGCCTCCAGGCCTGATTAACTTGAGCTCATGTCCTGAGGATCCACTTAATAGGAGTAAAGAATATATCTCTGCCATGTTGTCCTCTAACTGATATATATGCTATGGCACAACAGGCAAGGATAACATATACACAGATACATGTATACAGTGAGTTCGGGACAGCCAGGCCTCTGTTACAGAGAAACCCTGTCTCAAAAAAATCAAAAGTAATTTAATCCCAGCATTGGGGAAGGAGAGGCAGGTGGATCTCTGTGAGACAGAGAAACCCTGTCAAGAAAAAAAAAAGGGGGGGGATGGTAGTGGCATATACCTTTAATCCCAGAAGCAGGCAGGAGGCAGAGCAAAGGCAAGCGGGTCTTTTTGAGTTTGAGGCCACACTGGTCTGAGTTCCAGGACAGGCAGAGCTACAGAGAAACTCTGTCTTTAAAAAAAAAAAATTGAAAAAGCCGGGCGGTGGTGGCGCACGCCTTTAATCCCAGCACTCGGGAGGCAGAGGCAGGCGGATCGCTGTGAGTTCAAGGCCAGCCTGGTCTACAAAGGGAGTCCAGGACAGCCAAGGCTACACAGAGAAACCCTGTCTCAAAAAACAAAAAAAAAGAAAAAAAATAAAGAAATAAATGGTAAAATAATTTTTTAAAAAATTAGAGAGTAGTGGTGGCACACACCTTTAATCCCAGCACTCCGGTGGCGGAGGCAGGCAGATTGCTGTGAGTTCGAGACCAGCCTAGTCTACAAAGTCCAGGATAGCCAAGACTGTTACACAGAGAAACCCTGTCTCAAAAAACCTAAATTAAATAAATAAATATTAAAGAGTAAAAGTCAGCCTGTCTGTGCCAGGTGGTGGTGGCACACACCTTTAATTCCCAGCACTTGGGATGCAAAGGCAGATGGATCTGTGAGGCCAGCCTAGTCTTGAAAAAGAAAAGACAAATAAAATGTACTTTTAGCTACTAATCTTTTTCTTTTATTGAGACAGTGTCTTACTCTATAGCTCATGCTACCCTGGAAATCACAGCCTCCTCTGGAAATTCAGCCTCCCAATGCTGGGATGTCAGATAATCTTTCCATCCGAGTACAGCCTTACTTCTGAGTACAAATTCTTTCAAACTCGTTCCACAAGTTTTGTTGAAGAGGAAAGTTTGGAGACTGGAGGTGCAACTTCTTCCACAATACACACCCCCACCAACGAAAAGAGGAATGACTTGCAATGCAGTTTATGAAAACTGCAATGGATCAAGTGTCCAGGCCTTATCTAGTGTCACATCCTTTTTTCTTCTAGCACTTTGTTTTCAGTATTATCACGTCTCCTCCAAAGCATTCTACTTAAAGTTGAACCAACTGTTTTCACAGTCATTTCAAGGTTTACATAAGATTTAATTGTAATTACAAGAATAAGCCCAACTGGAATAACCAGATTTGGGAACAAACAACTGACACTTGGCAAGCCTTCTGGGTAGAAGCCAAAGGGGATAGAGGCACACCCCACAGATGCCCACTGGGCAGAAGCTTTGGGTTACTAACCAGAATGTTCTGCACCTATGATCAGGAGGCTAGGCAGGCAAGAGTTAGCTTAAAAAACAATGTTTGGGGAGATTTGGGTCAGTAAGGTTTGAATACTGCAACTAAAATTTTATTAAAATTGTCAGACCTTAATTCCAAATACTACTATGACCAAGACAAAGTAACAGATTCAAAACATCCCATTTTGGCCTTTATATACTTGGCTTAATAGGATTTTCTCCTCATCCTCTTTCAAGACAGTTCTACTGTTAATGGAACAGACACCAGCCAGGAACTTCAAAAGGCGCCTTCCTTTTGAAGCCAGTAAGTTTAAATAATCAAGGCACTTATAGAGGGAACTCAGTGCCCTAGATAGACCCACTATTGGGGACAGTTCTAAGCAACGATAAGGTGAAATACCGAACAACCCTCTAAACTACAGAACATTTCTAGCTGGCTATTTGGGCCAGTGGCTAGAGACAAACTCAACAACAAAGAGAGAACCAGCTCCTCCAAAGTGTACTCTAACCTCCACATGTGTGAGATAGCAGCCACATGCTCACAGTCATGCACATACAATTAGGTAAAATAAACTTGATTGTAAGGAAGTATCTATCTGTAGAGATATCAGCCCTCTAATAAGTCAATCCAGAAAATAAGAACCCAATTTTTACTTTTTGAACATGACTTCTTATTCATTTTAACTTTAACACTACCGTGATCCTGACTGTATTGCTTCTGTATTGTCTGAATTCCATACCCACAGTGAGTGAATAAAGTTGCTTCTGACTAGAACTGGGATTTTGTTTGCTGTTACAGCTTTCCTAGCATGTGCAAAACCCTAAGCTCTGCAAAAAAAAAAAAAAAAAAAAAAAAAAGCACCTCTGCCATAGATTCCCTGGGAAAGGAAAGGGTTTTATACCACTACAGAAAGCAATATGAATGTGAGAAAAAAAACAAGGCAAAAAATTTATAACTTACATTTTTACCCCATAGCTGTAAAATATCAGTTTGCTCAACAAAGGAAAAGAAAACTGATTTTGTTCTACCTTGAGTCAGAGTCTCACTATCTAGCACTAGAACATGATGTATAGACCAGGTTAGCCTAAACCAAACAGATACGCATGCCTGCCTCCCCAGTGCTGGGGATTAAAGGTGTGAGCCAACCACGCCAGGCATCAATCACTACTTTGAACTTTTTTGTGCTAAGAGATCAAAGTCACTGGGACTTTGTCCATACCAAGTAAGCACTCCTGCAGTAAGCTAAACAAACCCCTGCCCTGGTATACTTTGCATCTATAAATTGTAGTAAAAACTGTTTTGGTTACCAAGAAGAGACTTGATACCCTATGAGCATATACAGGGGGAGGAAATCCCCCTCAGGAACAGTCATAGGGGAGGGGAATAAAGGGAAAATGGGAGGGAGGGAAGAATGGGAGGATACATGGGATGGGATAACCATTGAGATGTAACAAGAATAAATTAATAAAAATTTTTTAAAAAACTGTTTTGGAACCTTATGAAGCTCTCACTTTATAGGATCATGGGGTAGTATAGAGTAAGTTTCTGAGAGCTCTCATATTCGCAGTTGCTGGCCTCACTCATGCTTGCTCTACAGAATGACCTTGAAGTCCTGATCCTTGCTTAAACCTAATATGAGGCACCACCAGGCCCAGTTTATCTGGGGATGGGGATTGAAACCAGGAATTTGTGTATGCTAGGCAAGCATTCTACCAACTGAGTCCCATTAGGAGTAGGGAATGTTTGAGACAGTTTTTAGTGTAGCCCAGAAGGGGGTGTATATGTAAGTAAAAATGATCGTCTCCACTTTCTAAGTCCTGGAACTGCAGGCATTTGGTAAACTAGATCCTTAAGGTAGGTTAGGTAGGGAGCTAGTGACATGGCTCCACAGGTGAATGGTTTCCAAATAAGCCTTAAAATCTGAATTCAATCTCAAGTAATGATTAAAGGAAAGAACAGAGTCAAAGTTGTCTCTGGCTTTTAGAGGAAGTCAGAGCATGTGCTATTTTAAACATTACTACAGCCCAGTGGTACGAATTCTACTAAAGCCATCCTAAATATCAGAGTGATAATTTTTTATATATATATTAACTGCTGGGCGGTGGTGGCTCACGCTTTTAATCCCAGCACTTGGGAGGCAGAAGCAGGTGGATCTCTGTGAGTTCAAAGCCAGCCTGGCCTACAAAGCGAGTCCAGGACAGCCAGGGCTATACAGAAAGACCCTGTCTCCAAAAACCAAAAAAATAAAATAGAATAAAACAAAGTGAGTCCAAGATGGCAAAATACAGGAAAAAAAAAAAAAAAAAAAAAAAAAAAAAAAGGATCTGCTCCTATGAATCTAAGACCAAATAGCCTGGTTATCATGCCCTTACTCCCCCTAAGAGTAAGTACATGAATCAGTACACGAATCATGGCAGCAAATACACACTGGGGGAAACATGCAACTGCTTTACTGTCCAAGTAGATTAGAGCTTTTCAGAGTTATCTAAGGTATTGTAGTGGGAGTCATGCCCAGCACAATTAAGACAGGATTATATTTCAATTTATGAGATTCTCAAGGATGTCACTTAATAAAAAATACAATATTCATTTCTCCCAAAGCCTTCCATCTACAATCACACTCTCAAACTCTTTACTAAGGCAATAAACTAAATGGAAGGCATCTAAAGCTTTGGAGACCAATTGTAGGGCACATGCTGCCTTCCACCCCAGCTCAAGTAATCTTCCATATAAAGCAGCACACTGAGTTACATCTTATCTTCCACCCACATAATTTCGATGACTTAGTAAAGTGAAGAAAAACCGTTGAGACTTTTTCCACTTTACCTAATAGTGAAGATTCGAACCATAAACCATTTGTTCTCCTATTGAGAACTAAGCTCAGTGGATCCCGAGACTGGCAAGTCCTGTGTTCTTTGGCACACTTCCTCTCTTCGCAGTTCCCAAGATGCAGTAGGTGGGCAAATGACTGGCACAGCCAGGAGACCAGACCTTACCCAAAGACAGTGAAGAGCTTAGGAAATAGCTGGTGCTGAGCAGCACCCCTTTCCAAGCCATCCTGCTGCATCCTGCAAAGGCACCCCACAACACAAAGTAACCAAATCGACTCCTTCCACACACAAACGCAGTTTCCTTCGTTTTCACTAACATGGGCATGAGTGGGAACTACACTACTGTCACGCCATCAAATTACCTTGAACTGATAAGTGAAAATATTCTGTTCCCCAGACCCAAGTATTTTGAAAAGGTTCAAGGGCATTCGGTGAGGGTTAAAGGCTCCCCGACGCTCACCTGGTGGGTCTTGGGACATCTCAAAGCGGAAGGTCGAAGTCCGACACATCCTTTACAGCCCCTTCTTCCTCCCACGCCCCGGCCCGGCAGCTCCCACTCAGGCAGCGCCTGGAACCTCCCGCCCGGACATTTGACATCACGGAGGAGGGGAAGGTTCCACGGGGCCGTCCCTTTGTGACGTCACAATGACAACAGACCTCCACGGCTCGTGCTGGGGGAGGGAGAGGCGGGGACCTAGAGCCACTGGGGACGGTGGGCGGGGGAAGGACAGGACTGGACAGGATGGGATGGAGTGGAGCGTGCGTTGGCGCACCGCAAAGGAAGGCCGCGGGGCGGGGAGGGGGCGCGCTGACGTCTCGCCTGCTTAACCTGTTGCTCTCGAGACTGCGCCGGAGCCCGCGGGCTGGGCGGCGTGGAGACGCAGAAGCCGCCAGCTCAGCCGTGAGCGCGGCGGGGGGCGCCCGAGGCCGCTTCCCCCCACCCCCCACCCCGCCTCACTCATCCAGGCCTGGCACGCCCAGAGTCAGCACGCCCCGCCACCCGCGAGCCCCACCCACCCGCCAGGCCAAAGCACAGCCCGCAGTCTGCCCCCTACAGGCCGCCCGGGCGCCCGCGGCCCCAGCCCCGGCCCTAGCCCCGGCCCTGGCCCCGGCCCAGCCCGCCGCGGGCCCCGCGCACCCTCCGAGCGGAGGGTGAGCTCCGGCGTGAGCACAGACTCGGCTCCTTCAGCCGCAACTCCTGCTACTCAGCCTCGCGCGGCCACATCGGCTTGCGGCCAGACGCCCAGACTCGACAGGATCCGTTGGCCTCCAATAACAAAAAAAAAAAAAAGCCAACCCCACAATGTTGTCCAACTTATCGAGGTCCGGGATAGGGGGGTGGGGGGGTTCTTGTCCAAGTTCTACCCCATTTCCTTTGTGGCTACATCAGAAACAGACACGCTCTGGGAAAGAGTCCACGCTCCAAGGCAAGGCTGTGTCCCTGCAGTTTCTACACACCGAGTTTAAACTAGTCCTTTGCGCTCTACCCAGCCCTCTGCAATGCGGATGTATTTTAATTCTTAAATTCCTCATGGAGCAGCTTTGTAAGGTGAGCTTCATTATTTAATCTTGCCTTTCTTTCATAGTTAAGTTTACGTGTATAGATTAGGATCAGCTCTCCGGAAGAGGCTTTCAGGTTTTCCATTAAATATATTTTTTACAAAACCACTGCCCCGAAGGTCATCTCCCATTATAGATTCCACTCTAATCAGAAAGGGAAAATATTAACACCAAATCATAGACTCTAGTTAAATAAAACTTTCTTATAAGGTCACATTGTTTTTTATGTATCTTTAAGGGCCTTTTTGTGTGTGGGGTGTGTGTGTGTGTGTGTGTGTGTGTGTGTGTGTGTGAAAAATACGTGAATTCTTTGCTCTAAAGCATATGCAGCTGACCACCGGATCCCTCGAGTGCATATTTGGTTAATCCCCTGGTTCCCCTCTACACTCCCTCCCCCAAAACTTACCCCCAAGAAAAAGCCACTACACAAAACAAAAACACTCCCTATGCCAAGCAAAACGTTACTATACTATTCACAAAACAAATTTAACTATTACAACCCAATTTCAGAAATCCAATTAACAAGGAAATTATTTGTACTAACATATGCATTCACTCACACACATACACACTTAACGAGCTATGATTCCCCCCTCTAGAACTAGAAACCGTGAATTCTTTTTAAACAAAACCAAAACCAGCCTCATTATTAAAGTCAATACTAATAAATGCATTCCCTGTAACATGAATCCCAACTGGGTTATGTTGCAAACAAGATAAACCAAAACGACCACATACATTAAATGGTGTGCCAGTGCAAGAAGATCGCCATAATCCGACCCGAGGTTGCAACTTAAAGGGCTTCCCACACACATACCTTTCACGATTTCCCAAATAACACCAATCATAACAGCCTCATTTGTATGCAAAGTGCAATTGGGGGCCAAACTCGCCCGAGAATGCAGTTTAGTTATGTTACTGCAGACCCCCACACACACACAGAAACCCAACCTCCCCCAAACCACTTGCCTTTCATCTAAAACTACGTTAATGTGTCATTCGAGGTCAATTTATTCACTTGAGGTATCTCTACACAAGTCTGTTTTCTCAACCAAACTAGGCGGACACGACTTTGCCTGAAAAGCCCTTTCGAAAAAGAAAGAACCTTATCGGACGCTGTGTTTAAAACCTTTCAGCTGCAGAATTATCTATAAACTTGACATTCACAGCCACTGCTTAAAACTGCAAGCCAAAAGATGTGTTGTTAGGAGCACTTACGTATTTCTTCTGAATGATATTCCTCTTGGGTCTTTCCTTGCTCATTCTGAGATCCAAATGCTGGTTGCAAAAGGGGACAATCGCTTCATGAATTTAAAGCCGTCAGAAATTTGCAAAAAAATATCCTGGTGGTTTTTATTGTTGGTGGTGGTGGTTGATCTTGTAATCCGACTTTTCTTCCTCTTCCCCCAAAGCCAGATTCGCCTTGAAATAAATCCGAAATTGAAAAGGATAAAAGGGGGGGAAAAAAGAGCCAAAGATGAACGAAGCAAACAGGAAAAATTCACTTTAGTAAAACACTCATAATGGAAAATTTCCCCCGAAACGTACAACACACAGGCACAAAAAAGAAAATGAAAAAAGAAAAAAAAAAAAAAAAAACCGACGCCCTTCACTCCCCCCCTTTTTTCTTCCAAAAACTACATTAGCGAAACGTGAAGGTCCTTAGTATCTGATCTGCAGTCACATCTTGGAAAAGAAAAGGGAAAAATAAATTGAAAATGTTGGAAGTCACGTTTGTGCTGCAGCACCAGTACGGGCAGAAGAGTCAACTCCAGCGGCGGCGGCGGCAGCACCACAGCGAAGGGCTCGCCGAGTCTCTTTTTTCCAAGCCCCCTAACCAATGAGAGCGAGGCTATCCAGCCCAACTTTAAATGGACTCTGCTTTTATACAAGTTAGGGCTCCTCTGCTAATTCTCCACCGCTCGCCGGCCGAAAACTCCCACAGCTGAGCCCCGGCATGCCTGCCTACCCTATGACCATCAGCCCTGGCCCAGTGCGGAGAACTCCCGCAGCCCCGTCGACGAGCCCCGAGAGAGGCCTCAGCCAAGCCGTCGCGGGCCTCCCGTCACGCGCCTCTCCCACTCCGAGCCCAGGCGTGGAATTGAAAGAGGCTCCCTAGCTCAATGCATGGCACGCTCGGTCGCTCCACCTCAGCCCCTTTCCCCCCCGCCGCTGTCCGCTCACCCAACAGCCGCCACATGCAAGCCTTCGCCGCTGCCCTCAAGTCTACCTGCAGCCTGGCAGCTGGGTACCAGTGCCCCAGGACGCCCCGGCCTGGGGGAGAGCCGCCTATTCCCGGGGCACCTTAGAATAGTCCCCTTGATCTTCTGGAAGTTGTAGTCCCTTGACTACAAAATGGCTATGGCCACGGAAGCTAGGAACTACAATTCCCAGCGTGCCGCGCACCTCCTGTCACTCAACTCCCTTCCCTGGGTCTCTCCTCCTCCTCCTCCTCCCCCTTCCCCGGCCCTGCCAACAAACGCTTGGACGTGTCCCGCGTGCGACACTGCTAGAGGCTGGCTCGGGATTGGCTCGCGGAGCGTGTGGTCCGCGAGCGAGGAACTCCCCACGCCGGCCCGCCCCGTCCCCCCCCGTCCCCTCCCCGCCGGCCGGCTGGGCCTCGCGCGCCCCGCCCCCACCCGCGGCCGCGAACCGCCTGTGGAATCGAGGAATCGCGCGCGAGCGCGCGCCGCGGGCCCGCGAGGGAAAGCCGCCAGGCTTCCCCGGGGAAGGCCTCGGAGCGTGGCGACGCCGGGGAGGTGGGGGGGTGGAGGGGGAGAGCGGTGTCAGCGATGGGTTGGAGCGGGTCCTAAGCAAAACTGGGCCACGCACCAAGAGGAATCCTCGGTGCGAACTCGCTGATCGGCGGCGCCTGCTGCTTCTGCCTTTCCAGGCGGTGTCACCTCAGGACAGCGAGCTCCGAGTGCCCGGGCGAGCAGCGCGCGGCCGGGGTGGCCCGAGGTCACGGCTTAACTAACACCGGCCCGCGGCCGCACTCGACCCCCACGCGCGAGGCCCAGGGGAGGAAGGGCCACCTCGGGGCTAGGCACGCGGTCTCGCCGTCGTGGGCCCGCGTGCCTCCCCCCACGGACGCGACACTTAAGGCGGTCGCTGGTAGCTCAGGGGGGAAGACCGGCCGTCCTTCAAGACGGTTTATGGGCTCTCTATCCTAAGGACGAGGGCTGTCCGCAAGGGAGACTGAAACGCTGAGGTAGGAAAAAGAAAAATGAAAAATAAAAATCAACCGATTATGGAGACCGAGCCAAACAGACGCAGACCGTAGTAAAGAAGCGTCTCGAACCCGAGCGCCCCAAAGACCAACGGTCTGGGCCCCCCCACACGCAGGGTTACCTGCCTCAGCCCCTGCCCAGGCTCGGCAGTCGCTCAGATCAATGGATCGCAGGCCCTGCTGTCGCTCTCTGGGGCATTCGCACTCGCAGTAACTTTATCAAGTCTCACAGCTTCTGCGCTAATTTCCTGGTTTTAATTTAGGGTCTTAGAGGTCGTGTTTTTTCAGTCCTGTCAGGCTAGCCTCCCTAAAAGGAATAGGCTAGAGCCTCTCCTACCCACCGTCATACACTTTTTAATTCTGCCTGCCGCTCGTCCCGGGCACTCTGCTTACTTCAAAAGCCTAAGAACATTCGAGTCAAACGACCATTACATTTTATTCACAACAGTGCAGCTAATCAAAGCATCTAGAAAGTTCTAAGAAACCAGTTAACAGCAATGGATTTAAATGGCCACTTAAAACAGGTAAGCAATGGCTTCCCTGAGCTCAGTTTCCTCATCTACAAGTTCTCACCAAACCTTGTGGAGAAGATTATAAAATAACAAAAATCTAGTTTAGAACCAGGCAAGTTGGCCAATCCTAGCACTCGAGGGGCAGAGGCAGGCAGTTCTCTTGAGTTCGAGGCCAGCCTGGTCTACAAAGTCTAGGACAAGCAAGGCTACACAGAGAAACCCTGTCTCCAAAACCAAAACAAAAAGGACAGGCAAGTTATTGGACTCTTTCATGAGTTGACATAAGACACCTTTATATTTTTTTTTAAAAAAACTTTTAAGTAAACCTCATTATTTGTATTTTAAGTTTCTAAAATAATATTGTTCATTTTACAGTCAGAAACATAAATTTCCTGTGTATCCTAAATATTGCGAATTGCTCACTATTTCCATTTGGTGGCAATGATCCAACACATTCTGTTTTACCATTTATTTTTGACCACCCAAGTGACTTTATGGTCATCTTGCCACAAGGTACTTTCAAAACCCATTCTGATCATTATGACCTGTATACGAGAGGTGTCTGCTTCTCCACATCGTTATGATCCGTGAACAGCTTTTCGTAAATTTAATGTCATATCTGTCAGACCCCAGGCAATTATTAAAGAACAAAGGTGAGTTTCATGTGGGTTCTCTCAGCAAGTTCGGTTTCCCAGTCCTAGGCCTATGAACTCTCCAGCCAGACTGCCAACTCCAAGTCACAGGCATGTGTGAAAACCCATTCTGTTTAGTAGAGGCCTTGAGGGGGTTGTAGAGGAGGAATTTGCACATTTCCATAAGGCGTTGGATAATGCTAGTGTTGTTTCCTTGAAAAGGAAAATGGATTGTCCTTTGTGGCTGAAAGACTTCCCTGCTGTGGAAGTAACTATCTCCTGATGACTTCCTTCCCCTATCGTCCAGGCCTGGCCAAATACTACCTTTGTTTCTTTTCTTTTTTCCTTTTTATGTTTTGTTTTTGCTTTGGAGACAGGGTTTCTCAAGTGTAGCCTTGGCTGTCCTAGACTCGATTTGTAGACGAGACTAGCCTGGAACTCACAGCAATCCACCTGCCTCTGCCTCCCAAGTGCTGGGATTAAAGGTGTACGCCACCACATCCAGCCCAAATTGACCTATCTTGGTGTCAGTGTGTCTGTAAAATGACAGGCTGCAGGGTGCCGTGTCACCAAAGACATTTCTGGATTTCCTATCATCTGATTCTACTTTGACCTTATTGTTGTATTTGCTGGCCATAAGCAGGCTTAAATTCAAACAGCTGAGTAACAATTGTTAGGGCAAGCTTCTCGACATATGTACATTAACAGTCGCCTATTAGTCAATTGAGATCTTTTTTTTGTTTGTTTGTTTTGTTTTTTTTGGTTTTTTGAGACAGGGTTTGTTTCTCTGTGTAGCCTTGGCTGTCCTGGACTCCCTTTGTAGACTAGGCTGGCTTCGAACTCATAGCGATCCGACTGCCTCTGCCTCCCGAGTCCTGGAATTAAAGGCGTGCCCCGGCCCACCATCCCCAGGTGAGAAATGTGACCTGTGCTTGTAATAGTACTCACCAGGTGTGGTGGTGCACGCCTTTAATCCCAGCACTCAGGAGGCAAAGGCAGGTGGATCACTGTGAGTTCAAGGACAGCCTGGTCTACAAAGCAAATCCAGGACAGCTAATGCTACACAGAGAAACCCTGTCTCGAAAATCAAAAACAAAAATAATAATTTCAGTACTCAGGAGGCAGAAGCAGGCAAAAAAAAATTTTTTTAAGTATACTATATTAATAACCTTATCAACAGGGCGAGGTGGTGCAGGCCTGGAATCCCAGCCCCCAGGAGGCAGAGGCAGGCGGATCGCAGTGAGTCCAGGACAGCCAGGGCTACACAGAGAAACCCTGACTGAAAAAGAAAAGAAAATGTACTTAACCAGGAATCGTGGCTCATGCCTTTAATCCCAGCACTTGGGAGACAGAGGCAGGAAGATCGCTGTGATTTCAAGGCTAGCCTGGTCTACAAAGAGTCCAGGATAGTCAAGGCTACACAGAGAAACCCTGTCTTGAAAAATAAAAAGAAAGAAAATGAAGTACTTAGATTTTCTCTGTAAAACAGCCTTGGCTGCCCCTGGAAATTGCTTTGCCAACCAAGCTGGCCTTTAAAACAGAGATTGGATTGCCTCTGACTCAGGAATACTGAAATTAAAGGCGTGTGAGAGTTTTTTCTTTTTTCTTTCTCTTCCCCCCCCCCATTCCCCCATCCCCCCTACTCCCACCCCCCACCCCCCATGCCAAATCAGGATTTCTCTATGTAGCCCTGACTGTCTTTGACTCACTTTCCAAACCAGGCTGGCCTCAAACACAGATCTGCATGCCTCTGCCTCCCAAGTACTGGTATTAAAGGCCTGCACCACCACTACATGGCTAATCTGACAACTATTTAAACTCATTTTCCTTCAGTCATTTACTTGGCTTTACTTTCTTTTTTTTGGTTTTTGTTTTTTGTTTTTTGTTTTTTGTTTTTTGAGACAGGGTTTCTCTGTGTAGCCTTGGCTGTCCTGGACTCCCTTTGTAGACCAGGCTGGCCTCGAACTCACAGCGATCCGCCTGCCTCTGCCTCCCGAGTGCTGGGATTAAATTGACTTCACTTTCTAAACTGCCTTTCAGAACATCTAGGTTTCAGGTAAATGCATCAAATTTCAATTTGAAATTTTAGGTTAAGTGCAAATTTTTGTGTGTTTTTAATTATCTTTGTTTAAACCAAGGATCTAATAATAAACCAGAAACTCTTTGATCCACCTACCTCTCGAGTAATGGGATTATAGGCATGTACCTCCGTGCCAGGCTTCATGAGCCTTGTGTAGATCAACACTCTATATTCTCCAAACTATAATCTAAAAAAAATTATTCCTTAAAATACTATTAGGAGCCGGGCGGTGGTGGCACACGCCTTTAATCCCAGCCCTTGGGAGGCAGAGGCAGGTGGATCGCTGTGAGTTCGAGGCCAGCCTGGTCTACAAAGTGAGTCTAGGACAGCCAAGGCTACACAGAGAAACCCTGTCTCGAGAAAAAAAAAAAAAAAAAACAAGGCCAGCTTGGTCTAAGCAGTGAGTTCTAGGACAGCCAAGGTTATACCCCCAACTCAAAATAAATAAATAAAATAAAATAGGATCTAAAAAGGAAATAAAAGGACTGGTGTGGTAGAGTAAGACTGAGAACTCAAGAAGTGGTAGCAGGAGGATCAGAAGTTCAAGGTTATCAAGTTCCCAGACACGTAAAACCCTGTCTCGAAGAAAAAGTCCCAAAGAAATCTTTTCCTTGAGAAGGAGCTAGTGCTGACCAATACTTCTTACTTATGTGGCTAGGCAATGTTTCTCATTTTATGTAGGTCTGTCTTAACATGTGGAGGAAGAGAATGAGGAGGAGGGATATAAAAAAGTCATCTTTGACATCAGGTTTATAAATAGCTATGAGCCAGTGTACTCAGAAGGTGGGAGCTTCTGTTGAAAGAGAGTAGAGCAGCTATTTCTAGCTGAGTGAGATTTGCAAGAGTATTTTAAAACACACCAGGAGGTAAACCCAGAAGTAAACAGCCATCTTAAAGATGGAGTCAGTGGTGTCAAGGCAACAAGACAGTTCTTTTTGGCAGCTTTCTGCCCCTGAATATATATAGTCTCATCTGTCAAGCCCAAGTAAGATGCCACAACACAAAGCAGGTACATGTAAGTGATTTTTTTTTTTTTTTGATTTTTCGAGACAGGGTTTCTCTGTGTAGCCTTGGCTGTCCTGGACTCCCTTTGTAGACCAGGCTGGCTTTGAACTCACAGCGATCCGCCTGCCTCTGCCTCCCAAGTGCTGGGATTAAAGGCGAGCGCCACCACCGCCCGGCTGTAAGTGATATTTTTAAATCTACTTGTTGTCTATAAACTCATTGGTAGAAGGCACTGAATGCCCCCATTTTTGGATTTAAGATTTAAACTGGGCATGCGCCTTTAATCCCAGCACTCTGGATTGCTGTGAGTTCTAGGCCAGTCTGGTCTAGAAAGCAAGTCCAAGACAGCCAAGGCTACACAGAGAGACCCTGTCTCAAAACAAACAAACAAACCAAAAAGATTTATAAACTATCAGGGCATCAAGCTCAAGGGCCTGATTTCTTCCATGGATAACAGAGACAATCAACCTCAGCTAATTATACTTTGACCACAGGCAACGAATAAAAAAATGAAAGAATTTAAACTACCATTGCTACTCTAATTAGGTTGTATCCTGTGTTGTTGAAATAGAGTTGGGCCGGGCGTGGTGGCGCAGGCCTTTAGTCCCAGCACTCGGGAGGCAGAGGCAGGCGGATCTCTGTGAGTCCGAGGCCAGCCTGGACTACAAAGTGGGTCCAGGACAGTCAAGGCTACACAGAGAAACCCTGTCTTGAAAAAAAACAAACAAACAAAAAAAAGAAATAGAGTTGGTCTTCACTCAGGAACTTTGGAAAGGCAGCCAAGAGGGGGGACCTGCAGTTTCTCAAATCCATTGTTACCTTTATAATAACATGAGCCTCTGCGCTGGCCATGGAAGTTGTCAGCAGTCAGCTAATCCATAAGGGACCACATTGAAAAGGGTTAATGGAAAAAGGGAGAGGGTTACCTAAGCAGAAATGAAACATTACCACTTTCCTTTCTCTCCTTCACCTCAACACTTCTCTCTCCTAGCAGCCAGGGAAGATAGCCCCAAGAAACTCCTTTCCCAGCAGTACAGGGTCTGAAGGTTGGAGAGCAGGGTGTAATGACACAGGCCTGTCCATAGTCCTATCACTGCGAAGGTGGAGGGAGGACGATGAGGATTTCAGAGCCATTCTAGACTACAGAGTGAGTTTGAGACCATCCTGGGCTTCACAAAACGCGTCCTAAAGAGAGGGGAGTATTCTGGCTAGATAAAATGCACTAGCAATCACTGCCCATCACAGAAGTAATAATCTCTTCACTATCAGAAATCTTTCAGCCGTCAAGACTCTTGTGAGTCATGGCACTCCAAATTTAGGCAGTTCCTTTAGTATAGGCTGCTCTTTTTTTGGTTGGGGTTTTGTTTTGTTTTTCGAGGAAGTTAAAGGCCTGCACCACCAGCTATTTGAAGTTGGAAATTAAAATTCTTCTCCATGATACTCTGTGTGGTTTTGGAAGACAGAATATAAACTTTATAGATGTCACAATTTCTGCAAGAAACTTTTTTTTTTGGGGGGGGAGGAGCTTTTGTTTCGCAGCCTATGAATTCACAGAAGCCAGGGGATAAGAACATCAACATTTTAGCAGACAAGATGACAATTTAATTGACAAATAAAAGATAATTCCCTAGCGTGGCAGGGCACGCCTTTAATCCCAGCACTCAGGAAGCAGAGGCAGGCAGATTGCTGTGAGTTCGAGGCCAGCTTAGTGTACAAAGCGAGTCCAGGACAAGCAAGGCTATGCAGAGAAACCCTGTCTTGAAAAAACAGAAAGAAAAAAACAAAAAGTTGACTAAGAATGTAAATTACAGCAGGCCCAGTCCTCTCCTCAAGGGCACATGAAGCACCAGGAGTTTTTCACAGCCTTGTGAAAGGAATGTTGAGTAATACAGAAGGGCCTGCAGGTGTGGCTTGGGGCTTGAGAGCATGCCTAGGCCCCAGGTTCTATCCCAATAATGGGGGTAGAGGAGAATGCGGAAGTAAGGAAGCTGTTTGAATGTAAAAAGGCTCTCAACTAAGGGTTGGCTGAGACACACCTGTCTCAACAGATTGCAAAAGCTGTTACTTGCAGTGGTGGCACACATTTATATTTCTTTGTTTGTTTGTTTGTTTGTTTGTTTTTTCTAGACAGGGTTTCTCTATGTTATCTTGGCAGTCCTGGACTCGCTTTGTAGACCAGGCTGGCCTTGAGCTCACAGCGATCCGCCTGCCTCTGCCTCCCAAATGCTGGGTGGCACACATTTTTAATCCTAGCATTTGGAGTCATAGACAAGGGACTAACTCTTTATGGTTTCCAGGGCATCCAGGAGTATAAAGTGAGACCGTGTCTTGAGTTGGGGGGAAAAAGAGATCCTAGCAGGTGTAACGTGACATGCCTTCAATCCCAGCACTCAGAAGGCAGAGGCGGATGACCTATGTAGTCTGAGGCCAACCTGGTCTACATAGTGAGTTCTAGGACAGCCAGAGCTACATAGTGAGACCCTGTTTGAGGGGGAAGTAGAGGGAGACCACCACCAACAAAGAAAAAATGAGATGAATAATGATAAAAAATAAGCTGGAGAGATGGTTCAGAGGTTAAGAGCACCACTGGCTCTTCCAAAGGTCCAGAGTTCAATTCCCAGCAACCACATGGTGGCTCACCACTGTAATGAGATTCAGTGCCACAGGCCGTGGTGGCGCACACCTTTGATCCCAGCACTTGGCAGGTGGAGGCAGAGGCAGGTGGATCGATGTGAGTTCGAGGCCAGCCTGGTCTACAAAGTGAGTCCAGGATAGTCAAGGCTACACAGAGAAACCCCGTCTCGAAAAACAAAACAAAACAAAACAATAGTAAGGTGTGAGGTGTGGCCGGGCATTGTGGCACGTGCTTTTAATCTCATCACTCGGGAGGTAGAGGCAGGCAGATCGCTGTGAGTTCAAGGCCAGCCTGGTCTACAAAGTGAGTCCAGGACAGCCAAGGCTACACTCGGAAAACAGAGGCAGGTGGATCTCAGAACTCCAGGCCAGGCTGGCCTACAGAGAGTTCCAGGGCACATGCCTTGAGAGGCAGAAGCAGGCAGATCTCTGTGTGAAGCCAGCCTTCACAATGAGTACTAACTAGGCCAGGCAAGGCTACCTAGAGAATGGCTGCCTACCCATTCCCACAGAAAAAGATTATCAAAGCAGATAAGCGCTTGTTAAATAAAGGCATGCTAGAAGCCAGCTGGCCTTGGTGTCGAAGTTTCTAATCTCATCACTGTGCCTCTGGAGGCAGGAAGATCAAGAATCAAGGTCAGAGCCGGGCATGGTGGCGCACTTTAATCCCAACACTTGGGAGGCAGAGGCAGGCGGATTGCTGTGAGTTTGAGGCCAGCCTGGTCTACAAAGCGAGTCCAGGACAGCCCAGGCTAACACAGAGAAACCCTGTCTCGAAAAACCAAAAAAAAAAAAAAAAAAAAAGAAGAATCAAGGTCAGCTCTCTCACCCTTCTTACCTGCTACTCTTCTTCTTACCTCTTCTCCCTCTCTTCTTGTCTCTGTCTCTTTCTGGGGCCTTTTCTTATCTCCCCGTGTTCATATAATAAACTCCATAGAAAATAAAACTAAAAGGAATCAAGATCATCCTCTTACTGCATAGTGCAAGGCAAGTCTGTGCCACTTAAGACCTTGTCTCAGAAAAGCAAAACAGAGCCAGGAAGATGGCTCAGCTCTTGCTGCACAAGCCCGATCATTTGAGTTCAATCCTCAGAACTCACAGAGAGGAGATCCAATCCCACTGCAGTCTACACACACACAGTGTCACAAGTACCCATACATGCCGTATATACACCACCCACAAGAATCTTTAGTTTGTTTGGATTTTGGGTTTTTTGAGACAGGGTTTCTCTGTGTAGCCTTGGCTGTCCTGGACAAGAATATTTTTTTAATTGGGCATTGGAGGCCACAGGAGCAATGGCTCAAGCAGTTAAGAACACTGGATGTTCTTGCCGATGGCATGAGTTCAGTTCCCAGTATCCACATGGAGCACATAGCCATAACTCCAGTTCCAGGGATCTGACACTGTCTCTTTGGACCTCCATGAGCATCAGGCACACAATACACATACATACATCCAGACTAAATACACGCAGAAAATCTTTTAAAATGCTGAAAGATGTCAATGACGATCAATGAATGAATGGACACCTGGCACTGTGCCAATTGCCATTGTGTTCACAAGTACTTTTCCGCACCTGGGGTTATCTTTCAAATAAGTACCTACCATCAGGGACTTGCCATTACTGAGGAAGTGAAACTGGCAAATGGCTCTTAAAAGCTCTCCATTTTGCTTTCTAGCTAAAGCCCTACCCCCTCTTTCTCTCTCCCCTCTACACCCACCAAGCCAAGTACTGGCATTGAAGGTACGCATCACCATGCCCAGTCACAGCCAGAGCTTCTCTTAGAAAATGCCTGAAGAGCATAAGATAGGAGATGGAACCAAGGTTCTGGTGCATGCTACTGAAAGTCACCCCTAAGGTAAGACATTTTCAAAAGCTATGTATATAATTTATATCTGACATGCTGTAATCCCAGCACTCTGAGAGGCAGAGACAGGTGGATCTCTGTGAGTTAGAGGCCAGTCTGGTCTACAAAGTGAATTCAGGACAACTAAGGCTACATAAAGAAACATATGCTGAAAAAAAAAAAATTAATTGCCTGGCACATGCTTTTACTCCCAGCAATCAGGAGGGAGAGACAGGTGGATCTCTATGAATTTGAGGCCAGCCTTACCTACAGAGAGAGCGCCAGGACAGCCAGGGATATATAGAGAAATCCGGAAAAACAAAAACAAAAATACCAGCTAGGTGTGGTGGCACACGCCTTTAATCCCAGCACTTGGGAGTCAGAGGCAAGCAGATAGATCACTGTGAGTTCGAGGCCAGCCTGGTCTACAAAGTGAGACCAGCCCAGCCAAGGCTACACAGAGAAACCCTGTCTCGAGAAACCAAAAAGAAAAAAAATAATTCATACATCTACGTCTTTAGTAGTTTTGATTTTTGGTTTTGTTTTGTTTTTTCAAGACAGGGTTTCTCTATGTAGCCTTGGCTGTCCTAAACTCACATTGTAGACTCAGCTGTCCTCTGCTTCCAGAGTGCTGGGATTAAAGGAGTGTGCCACCACACCCAGCAGTAGTTTTGATTTTTGAGGCAAGTTTATTATATAGCTTGACAGGAACTCACAAAGATCCTACTGTTGATGCCTTCAGTGTGCTGGGATTACAGGTATGTATGTGCTATCATGTCTGGTTGCACATACAATGGTCTTAAGTAACTCTCAGTATCTCAGAATATGATTGGGGGGGGAGTGTTGTTTGCGTATTTATTTTAATGTAGGTATATGTGCATGTGGTCACATGTGCCACATTGAAAAATGTCGAAGGATGAGCTGCAGAAGTCAGTTCTCTCTCCTACCATGTAGGGCAAGCAGATTGGACTCAGACTGTAAGTCTTTTTTTTTCCCCCCCAGACAGGGATTCTCTGTAGCTCTGGCTGTCCTGAAACTAACTCTGCAGATCATGCTGCCCTCCAACTCACAGAGATCCACCTGTCTCCACCTGCAAAGTGCTGGGATTAAAGGCCACCAGGCTCTGACTGTCAGTCTTAGTGGCTAGTGCCTTTACTAATTGAGCCACTTTGCCAGTCCAGAATTCGAGGTCTTTAATGAGGCAGTAAATAAAAATGAAGCCACGGCGAGTTGTGGTGGTATGTAACTTTAATCCCAACACAAGGGAGGCAGAGGCAGGCAACCTGTCAGTTCAAGGCCACCCTGGTCTATTTAGTGAGTTCCAGAAGAGGCAGAGCTATGTAGATAAACCCTATCTAAAAACAAAAACAAAAACAAAAAAAACAGCCAGGCAGTGGTGGACCATGCCTTTAATCCCAGCACTGGGGAGGCAGAGGCAGGTGGATCCCTGTGAGTTTGAGGCCAGCCTGGTCTACAATGTGAGTCTAGGACAGCCAAGGCTACACAGAGAATCCCTGTCTCGAAAAACAAAACAAAAACAAAAAACAAATAGGGGGCTGGAGAGATGGTTCAGGAGTTTAGAACATTGGCTGTTCTTCCAGAGGACCCAGGTTCGATTCCCAGCACCCACATAGCAGCTCACAACTGTCATTAGCTCCAGTACCAGGGAATCTTACATCCCCACACAGAGATACATGCAGGCAAAATACCAAAGCACATAAAGCAAAGCTAATAATAATAATAGTAATAGTGAAGTCACTAGAGCAGGCCCTATTTCAATATGACTGTCCTAATGATATAGGTAAAATTGAGGGGTGTCCCCTCTTGGGGGTTCTTATCTTAGTAATGAAAGAATTTAAAAATGGACTCAAGTGGAAGCTAGAGGACAATTTTACTCAAGTTTAAAAGAACTCTGGAGCAGGCAAGCTATAAATCTCAGCAGCTGCCCAGAAGAGGAGAATGGAGAAGAGAAGGAACATCCTATTGTAATTAAGCCAGCATGGAAGACAGCCACATGGTGGGAAGCAGGGGTGCTTTATGGAAAAAGTGAGAATGCCCAACATGCTAGGAAAGAAAGCACATTTAGGGCCTGGCCAATATTGGAAAGGAAGACAGAACAAAAGACTAGAGAAAAGTTGTACCTTTCTGAGGCAGGACTTCTCAAGGGGACAGATACAACAGACCTCATGGCAACTTGTAGGGACTGCAGTAGGGGTGTGAATGCTGGGAAGTAAACATGTCTCCTTAGGGACAATTATTCCACCTTTCTCTTTAGCATGGTTTTGGCTGAGCCTGCCTTCTTAGGGGTGATCCCTTACCTAGATCATTGACCAGCCTGAGCCCAGCTGGGTTGTTAGGTTTCCATCTGGGCCAGACATTGCATCCTTCTGACTAGAAAGAACTAGTTGTTCCCATAATGGACCTTGCTATGTGCCTTTTGCGGGGGCGGGGGGGGGGGTGTGTTTTTGTTGTGGTTTTCGTTTTGTTTTGTTTTGTTTGGCTTTTCGAGACAGGGTTTCTCTGTGTAGCCTTGGCTGTCCTGGACTCACTTTGTAGACCAGGCTGGCCTCAAGCTCACAGAGATCTGCCTGTCTCTGCCTCCTGAGTGCTGGGATTAAAGGCATGTGCCACCTCACCTGGCTTGCTGTGTGACTTCTAAAAGATGAAAGCACAGAAGAAAGATCACATGAGGATAGGGGGAGAAAATGACATCTGCAAGCCAAAAGGAGAAGCCTCAGAACTCTTGATTAGTCTTCCAACTACAGTCAGTGGCTCTCTGTTTGTGGCAGCCCTTCAAAACTAAGGCAGTTGATTTGCAAATTTAGCTTTCATTTATAAAAATGAAACTGGCAAGTGGCCCAAAGGGTTCAATCTTGAGTTGCTTTTCCAAAAATGGCCATTAGAATCTGCTTTCTCATCTACTTCCCCTGTGACATGAACTCACAAGTTGAAGGAGGTAGTTGTGGGGTAGCATCCTTTATAGACCACACATCCATCCTTGGCCTCTTTTTTTTTTTTTGGCTTTTCAAGATAGGGTTTCTCTGTGTAGCTTTGGCTGTCCTGGACTCATTTTGTAGCACAGGCTGGCCTCGAACTCACAGCGATCTGCCAGCCTCTGCCTCCCGAGTGCTAGAATTAAAGGTGTGCACCACCACACCAGGCTTCATCCTTGGCCTCTTAACCATCACTGACTTGAGTAGAAGACATTTAGCTTCCTTAGTGCATGAATAATGTTCAACACAAGGTAGGCTTAATTTCTACAGCTGGGACAAGTATATCCCTCTAAGGAATACCTTCTTCCAGGTTTCCCATCTCTTCTAGTAATTAGTGCCATCTTTTTTCTTTTCCTTTTCCTTTTTTTTTTTTTTTTTCTTTTTTCCAAGACAGGGTTTCTCTGCATAGCCTTGGCTGTCCTGGACTTGCTTTGTAGACCAGGCTGGCCTCAAACTCACATTGATCCACCTGCCTATGCGTCCCGAGTGATGGGATTAAAGGTGTGTGCCACCACGACCGGCTAATTAGCACCATGTTGCCAGGTACGATGGAGTCCAGGCCTGGTCTACACAGCAAGTTCTAGACAGAGCTACATAGTAAGACACTGTCTCAAATAAAAATAAAAATAAGTCCGGCAGTCGTGGTTTACTAATCCCAGCACTTGGGAGGCAGGTGGATCTCTATGAGTTCTAGGCCAACTTGTTCTACAGAGTTCATTCCAGGACAGCCAGGGCTACACAGAGGAACCCTGTCTTGAAAAACTAATAAATAAATAAATCAGGCGAAGTAACACACACCTGTAATCCCAGCACTTGGGAGGTAGAGGCAGGTGGATCGCTGTAAGTTCAAAGCCAGCCTGGTCTACAAAGAGAGTCCAAGACAGCCAAAGCCACACAGAGAAACCCTGACTTGAAAAAAATAAAAAATAAAAATTGTGGCATCAGTTGACCATTTCTGAACTGGTGGTGATTGTTCTGTCTTGTTTTAAATTTATTTATTTTCTTCTCAAGAAAGAGGCATCCCTCCCCCCCAAATTTTTTTTTAAATAAAGAGTTGTCTTTCTTTGCCTAAATAAAGTTTCCTTCTTTGGCTAGAAAAACATTTTATCATTTTGTTTGTTTGTTCCCCTTCATGCCCCCAAGTTCTGGATGTTCCAACACCCCTGGGTTATATGGTGTTGGAGATTAAAGCCAGAACTTCATGCATGGTAGGCAAGTGCTCTACTAAGCCACATGCCCAGCTTCTATTTTATTTTATGTTGAGATAGCTTCCTTATGTAGCTCACACGGACCTTGAACGCAGAGCAGTTCTCTGCCTCTGTCTTCTGAATACTAGGATCACAGGTGTGCACCACACCATAAAATGATGTCAGTATATGGTTTCCTCATACTCAATTTCAAACTTAAAAATCTACCTTCATACACATCATCCTTCAAAATGGTAACTATGATCTAATTCATTAAAACTACACATGACAGGGCAGTAGTAGAGTATGTCTTTAGTTTGGGTAAAATCTGGGTTTAATCTTCAGTGCAAAGAGGAAAAAAAAGAAAGTGAATGACCCATCACGCAATTGCTACCTGTAGAAGAATTTGATCTAGCAATATGGCTTCTCTTGTTGGAATATAACACACCTTTTATCTCAGAAGACAGAGGTGAGCAGATCTCTGAGTTCAAAGCCAGCCTGGTATAGTGCAAGTTTCAGGTAAAGAAAAGCTTAAATCCAGGCGTGGTGTACATGTCTTTAATCCCAGCACTCAGGAGACAGAGGCATGCAAATGTCTGAGTTCTAGTCAGTTCTATTTGGTCAGTTTGGTTCAGTCAGTGAGTTGAGAGGCAGTGCAATTGAGTTGAGTTTGTGGCAGTTCAGTTCGTGGAATTCAGAGGCAGTTTTGCCTATGGGGAGAGTTTTACAGAGATAAGTGAGAACAAGCTAGTCACAGGTGAAGACAGAAGGAGCCAGAGAATGAGAAGGAGCCAGAAGATTAGAACAGATTGCTACAGTTAGTTTGAAGCCCAGCAGAGCAATTCAGTATGAGTCTGAGAGAGAAGCCAGACTGAATCACTTAGCTTGGGGAGGAGTTTGGGCCAGAACATCTGAGTTGGACCAGCCAGCTAGAGTTTAGAAAGAAGAAAGGGTGAGCTTATTAGGCAGTAAGTCTTGGAGACTGAAAACATTCTAAGCCCAGATTAGATTGTAGGGAGGCTAAAAGTTTCAAGGACTAAGCCTAGGTTAGCATATGGAGGCAGTAAGCCTCCAAGACAACACTTAAATCGGGTGAATAAAAGTTACTTTTATAGCTAGGTGGTGTTGGCGCAGGCATTTAATCCCAGCACTTGGGAGAAGGAGGTAGGTGAATCTCCATGAGTCCAAGGCCAGCCTGGAATACAGAGAGAGTTCCAGGACAGCCAGAGCTGTTACACAGGGAAACTCTGTCTCTGTTCCTCTGCTACCCTCTGTCAATGCCTTTTTCAGCCCTTAAATTTTATTTTCGTACTTTGTTGTTGTACTTGTCTTGTAAGTGTATGTCTCAGTTTTTGTTAACTTGACACAAGCTAGAATCATTTGGAAAGGATCCTCAATTGAGAAACATGTTCCCACCACATTGCTAAGTCTTGATCAATGATTGATGTGGGTGGGCTCAGCCCCCCAGGGATTGAGCTACTAGTGTAAGACCGCGGGCTGAGCAAACCATGAGGAGCAAGTCAGTAAGCAGCACTCCTCCACGGTCTCTGCTTCCTTCAGGTCTTGCCTTCAGGTTCCTGCCTTGAGTTCCTGGCTTCCCTGGTGATGAAGTGTGGTATGAGAGCTGTAAGCTGACATAAATCCTTTCCTCCCCAAGGTTTTTTTTGTCCAGGGTATTTTAATACAGCAACAGAAACTAAGACACCCCCCCCCCCAATAAAGGGCAGAACTCAGACTCCATAACCATTTCTAGGATGACTGGATTTCTGAACGTTCCCTGCACAGTGACTGCTCTTATCGATGGTGTCTGTTTCTCTAAACACTCATGAGAAGGACTTGAGATAAATTCCAGATACCAGTAGCTACTGTCATCCTCAGTCCCTAAGGGAATCTTTCTGCAATTTAGTTACCATTCCAGGACATCTGGGAAATCCTTCCAAACCCCTGTCACCCTTATCAGAGAGCATGTATCCAATCTAGAGGGAGAGAGAGGCACACTCCCGAAAAGCTGCAATTTCAAAGGCAGCTGCAGAGGAGAACCATGGGAGTGGCACAACTTCCAGAATCCAAGGTTAATAGGCTGTGAATGCCACTTTCTTTGCACATTGTCCGTGCTTCAGCAGTTCCTTTAAACTAGCATCATTCAGCTTGGAGGAAGACAGCAGTGGGAATGGCACCAGCTGCAAGGATGCAGTGAAAACAATGCTCTCTCCTCCCCTTCCTCCTAACACTCCCACCTCCAGGCCCCACCACCACCACCACACCCCCAGCATCAAGCCTGCTGTTAATTGCAGGAGGTATCAGACAGCCTACCCAAAGTGATTTTAAAATTATTTTCCAACTCATTAGAGCCAATTACGCACCTTTGGGCCCCTGTAGTAAAGTTTGTTCTCTGCCAAACTGATCATTTCTCCTCTTGCAAATATGATAAATCCAACAGGGTGCCTCTCAATCATGTAGTTGAGAGAATGAAAATGAGAGCCGGGTGTGTTTGCACATGCTTGTAATCCCAGCACTCAGGGAGACAGAGGCAGGCGGATAGCTGTGAGTTCGAGGCCAGCCTGGTCTACAAATAGTGTCCAGGACAGCCAAGAGTACACAGAGAAACCCTTAAAAAAAAAAAAAAAAAAAAAAAAAATGAGTGAATGACTGACTATTACCACGATTGGTACATCTCATGTTCATGATTTTGGGGTTTTTTGTTTGTTTTTTGTTTTTTTCCTTTTGGTTTGCACCACCATGCCTGGGACATCTCATGTTTTTATCTCATCATCATCATCATCACTAGGCACTACCTGGGATAGAACCAGGGCCTTAAACATGTGAGGCAAACACCTTACTACTGAGCCCCATCTCTAGTCTTAAAAATTGTTTTAATTAGAAAATGACTCATGCAGCTGGGCACAGTGGTACACGTCTGTAATCCCAATACTGGGCCGGTAGAGGCAGGTGAATCTCTGTGAGTTCAAAGCCAGCCCGGTCTACAAAGCAAGTCCAGGACAACCAAGCTATTCAGAGAAACCCTATCTTGAAAAACCAAAACAAGCCAGGCGTGGTTGCACACACCTTTAATCCCAGCACTCGGGGGCAGAGGTAGGTGGATCACTGTGAGTTTGAGGCCAACCTCGTCTACAAAGTGAGTCTAGGACAGCCAAGGCTACACAGACCCTGTCTCAAAAAAAGAAAGAAAAGAAATTCCTAGATGAAATGGCAGAGCCCTTCCTTAAAGTAATGGCCTGGGTCTTATACTCAGAACTGTAGGGAGAAAAAAAAGGCCAGGCATGTTGGCTCACATCTATAATCCCAGCACTAGGGAGTGCTAGGCTGGCTAAGTACCTGAAGTTGGGACACAGTGGGAGTCATTTTATAGAGAGTTCTAGGCTAGCTTGGGTTACATGGTAAGAACCTATCTCAACAAAAGAAAACAAACAAATGGAAAAGGTCTGTGAGATGGCTACGTGGAACTCAGGCCTGACAGCCTGAATTCAAGTCCCTGGACACCACACAGTAAAAGGAAAAGCCCAACACTTCTCTCCCCGTGCCATGACTCTGGTAAGCACACTCAGTCATATACACATACAGACACACATAAGTAAATACATATAACACTAAATAATGAAAAGCTGGCAATAATAGTAAATTCCTCAGCTTTCAAGAGGATCATTATAAATTTACAGACAACCTGGACTACAGGATGATTTACATAACAATTTGGAATACTATCTCAAAACAACAGCAACACTAAAAAGGAGCTAGGTCTGGGGGTGGCTCATATCTGTAACTCTAGCACACCAGAAGCAGAGAAAGGCAGATCTCTGTGAATCTGAGTCCAGCCTGGTCTATAGAGTTTGAGGCCAGCCAAAGTGAGACTTTCTCTCAAGAAAATAATCATCCCAGGACTTGGGAGGCAAAGGCAGGCGGATGGCTGTGAATTCAAGGCCAGCTTGGTCTACAAAGTGAGTCCAAAAACAGCCAAGGCTACACAGAAACCTTGTCTTAAAAAAAAAAAAAAAAAGAAAGTCGGGCATGGTGGCGCATGCCTCTAATTCCAGCACTCGGGAGGCAGAGGCAGGCGGATCGCTGTGAGTTCGAGGCCAGCCTGGACTACAAAGTGAGTCCAGGACAGTCAAGGCTACACAGAGAAACCCTGTCTCGAAAAACCAAAAAAAAAAAAAAAAAAAAAAAAATCAATATTAAAAGGTACTATAGCTGGGAGTGTGACTCAGAGGCAGAGTGACACATACTCAGCATACATGGGGCTCTAGTAAGGCCTTGGCTCAATTCCCAGGACCACCAAACATCACCTTCATTTAAAAAATAAATACAAATAAACAATAAAAAGTATAAATAAATAGATAAAAATTTAAAAAGTACAAATACTGATGAGAGTAACAGAGCAGCACACCTGGTTGTGAGGAAGCCCTCCTAGAGGAGGGAGGCTTTTTGGTCTCTGGGATTTGATCCACTCTAGTATGGCCCCAACTCCTTGGAGCAAGCAACCTTCTTGCCTTAACCTCCCAAGGAGCTGGAGCTATGTATTGGTGCATGCCACCTGCCACCACACTGGGTATCACAAAAGTTCTGAGTGGAAGAACCAGCAAGACTAGGTGACAGTGGCCCTGTGGGACAAGGAAGTTAACCATGCTAGGACACCTGTGAGAACAGCTGTTGCTGTTTTGAGAAACAGGGTTTGGGAGGGGAAATAGGATGAAAAGATGACCATTTCTGTTTTGGCTCTACTCTTTATGTTTGTTTCTGTTTGAGGTGACATGTTTGGTTTCTGGCTTCTTCCCTTAAAGCCAGTTTCAATAAAGGGGAAAGAGGGAGGGAGAGAGGGAGAGAGGGAAAGAGGGAGGGACAGAGAGAAAGAAACTAGTTGAGAGACTGGGCTCTGAATCTTGCACAAGATCTAGGAACATCTATATACAATCTCAAAAGCCAAAGAAACAGACAATTAAACTGTTGTTGATCGTAAAAGAACTGGTGGCCAAGGTAAGGAGGACCCCAGGAGGCTCCTCTAAGTGTAGTCTCATCCTTGCTTGCTGCAGGTGCACAGACACTTGAGGAGTCTCTCACAATGGGCTACACTTTTATATTTCTAAGGAGGGTGCTCACTCTCAGAACGAAGGCCTGTCTGACTGGAAACACAAGTCTCTCATTCTGGACTATTCCTGGTGTGTGTGGCGGGTGGCACTTCTGAACAAATGTGTGCTCTCTGAAGATAATAGTGAAATTTTCTGTAGCCTCCTACTCATTGCTGTACACAGTGTCTTAAAGTTCAACCCCAGGGACTGGTGAGGTGGCTCAGCAGGTAAAAGTGCTTGCTGACAGACATGTAAAACTATAGGCTGGATGTGGTGGCCCAAATGTTTCCCCAGCACACACAGACTCTCTCTCTCTCTCCCTCTCTCTCTCCCTCTCTTTTGGTTTTTTTGGTTTTCAAGACCGGGTTTCTCTTGTACTCCTACCTATCCTGGACTCACTTTGTAGACCAGGCTGGCCTCGAACTCACAGAGATCCACCTGCCTCTCAAGCAGATCTCTGTGAGTTTGAGGCCAGACAAGACTACACATAGAAACCCTGTCTCAAAAAACGAGAGAGAGAGAGAGAGAGAGAGAGAGAGAGAGAGAGACCTTTTTGTTTGTTTTTGTTTTTTTGAGACAGGGTCTTATTATGTGTGTAGCCTTGGCTGTCCTGGACTCAAATTGTAGACCAGGCTGGCCTCGAACTCACAGCGATCCGCCTGCCTCTCTCCCGAGTGCTGGGATTAAAGGCGTGTGCCACCATGGCTTGATGAGGAAGCGTATTTGTATTTGTGGTTATGGCTACCTGCTAGGGAGGGCAACTAGAAAAAGTCCAAAGTGAGGTCACTGTAGGGCGGGGATCCTGGCCTTTGCTCCTCTCCATGTTGGCCACAGAAGAATCGGTTGGGACAGAGCCATTTAGCCTCTCCAACACTCAACAAACCTTTGAAATTGGCAACCGTGTGAGATCCCTGATTCTGACAAAGACATAGAGACTCCTTGCTTGCCTTACTTCTGTGCCATTTTGATGTCTTGGGGTCAAGCTAGCTTAGCAGGATTGAAACCCTGCTAACAAAATTCATCAGAGAATAACTTTAAAATGACAATTAGAGCCAGGTGCTGGTGGTGCAGGCTTTTAATCTCAGTACTTTGGAGGCAGAGGCAGGTGGATTACTGTGAGTTCAAGGCCTGCCTGGTCTACAAAGGGAGTCTAGGACAGCCAAAGCTACAGGCCCTCCTGTGGCCTCTTACTACCTGGTAACCCTGCTAGAGTGCCTCTGCTCAGCAGCTCACTGCAGAGAGAGAGGGAAATGATGATGTTTAATATCTGGATTGGGAGGTCCCAGAAGGTTGTGGGTAAAGGCAAGTTATAGAAGCTGGGCGTGGTGGCGCACGCCTTTAATCCCAGCACTCGGTTAGCAGAAGCAGGTGGATCGCTGTTAGTTTGAAACCAGCCTGGTCTACAAAGGGAGTCCAGGACAGCCAAGGCTACACAGAGAAACCCTGTCTCAAAAAAACAAAAAAAAAGTGACAATCCTCCTTTTCCTCAACCTCTGATGGCATCCACCTTAGTCCTAATTTTACTTTTTTTTTTTAACTTTATTTAGCAGTGATGAAGATAGAACTCGGGGCTTTATACATACCTAGAAAATACTATATCAGGAAGCTATATGTTTGCCCTTTTTTGAGACAGAGTCTTTTTGTTGTTTTTGAGGCAGGGTTTCTCTGTGTAGCCTTGGCTATCCTGGACTCACTCTATACATCAGGCTGGGCTTGAACTCACAGAGATCCACCTGCCACTGCCTTCCGAGTGCTGGGATTAAAGGCGTGCGCCACCACTGCCCGGCTTGATTCAGGTACTCTTTAATAGTATCTATTCTGTGTATCTGTCTGTTTGCCAAATACTTGGATTAAGTTATCCTCCAGTATCTTGCATAGTCTTCTACAAACAGCACCCAGAAGAGTCTCAGGAGATGCTTGTGACTCGAGTGGCAGCATGCTCACTACTCATCCAGCCACTCAGAGGGCCGGAGATAGTGCCTGTAGGACAGGTTAGTGTAAGGAAATATTTTGAATTTGGAAAATAAAAGCACTGTTACTCTAAAGATAGAATAGAGGATTTACGGGTGCTGCGGGTGATCTTAGCACCTGGAGATGGAGGAGGAGCTGGCCCACCTGGACTATATTCGACCTAGTCCCCAAAACCTTCAGTAAAGAAGAGATCCAGAAGAGCAGGCCAGAGCTGGGCATGGTGGCGCACGCCTTTAATCCCAACAGTCGGGAAGCAGAGGCAGGTGGATCTCTGTGTGAGTTCAGGGCCAGCCGGGTGTACAAAGCGAGTCCAGGACAGCCAGGACCACAAGAGAAACTCTGCATGAAAAACAAAACAAACCAAAAACCCCAGAAGAGCAGGGGAGGTAGGAAGACTGAAGTAAACTTGGAACAGACGGTCTGTTTTTTCATATCCACTTTTGCTTTGTTTTTCAATTTGCTGTCCACAAACTTTCCATTCCTTGGCCTTTGTAAATCCAGGATAGTCAGGCCCTTTAAGAACTTCCTCATTCCAATACAATTCTTTGAATTTTTCCTTCAAATGCAAATAAAGGCACTTACCATTTGGATAGCTGTGATTAAAGAGAGGAAGGCAGTTTCTTGAGCCTCCTACAACTTCCCTTTTTCTAACTCTGGTTCAGTCTTTTAAAGGCAAAGAGCTCTTTCAGAGAGCTGGAGGGGTGATGGAGGAGATTCTAACTGTAACTCTCCTACAGAAAACCGAAAAGGAATCAAATGATAGACTATCAAATCCCACACGAGCTGACATTACACAGCTCTTTATAGTAAAATGTTAAGCACTTAATATTTTATTTTCATTGCGGGTCAGCATGCAGTGTACCTCACAGCTATTTGTTCTTGGAACAAATGTGCACATTGCTTATTAGATTTAACAATCCACCGCTCACAGTTAGTAAAAGGGTCAGCCTAAGCCTGACTCCCCTGAGTGAATAAGCCTCATTTGCACTCGTGGTGACAAAAACACTAGTTCTCAAACCAAAATGGGGAGTAGGGGGCGCGGGGCAGAGGGCATGGTAAGCAAAGATGCTGACTCAGTCTCTCCTCCCCGAAACTTCCTTTCCCTGCATCTGTCTTTCTGGGTAAGGAATATTTCTTTTTCTTCTTATGTTTTGAGACTAGTGGTATGTGTTTTTAATTTCTTTTTTCCCTTCGATACAGGATTTCACTGTGTAGCCTTGGCTGTCCTAGACTCCCTTTGGAGACCAGGCTGGCCTTGAACTCACAGCCATCTGCTTGCCTCTGCCTCCCAAGTGCTGGGATTAAAGGCGTGTGTCGCCATGCCCAGCTTGTTTTTAGATTTTTTTTTTTTCTGAGATAGGGTTTCTCTGTGCAGCCTTGGCTGTTCTGGACTCGCTTTGTAGACCAGGCTGGCCTGGAACTCACAGAGATCTACCTGCCTCTGCCTCTCAAGTGCTGGGATTAAAGGTGTGAACAACTACGCCCGTCTTGTTTTTACTTTTTAAAATGTTAGCCCAAGCTAGCAAACTAGAGCTCAAGGCACTCCTCTCTTCGGCCTCCTAAATGCTGACATTACAATTCACTCCTCACCTAGTTTTTCTCTTCTTACATCAATATGATCTCCTACCCACTTCTCTATGCAAGGATCTTGCCTTGATTTGTGCATGCTGAGCATACTTTCTTTAAAAAAAAAAAAAAATGCCAAGGCAGCCATAGTGGCACATGTCTGTAAATTGGGCGATGGAAGTGATAGGATCAAAAATTCAAATTCTAGCCTTTAATCCTAGCACTCGGGAGGCGAGGCAGGTGGATCTTTGTAAATTCAAGGCCAGCATGGTCTACAAAGAGAGTCAAGGACAGCCAAGGTTACACAGAGAGACTCTGTCTCAAAACAACAAACAAGCAAACAAAAATTCAAGGTCTAATGCCAGCACTCAGGAGGCAGAGGCAAGTGGATCTCTGTGAGTTGGAGGCCAGCCTGGTCTACAAAGCGAGTCCTGGACAGCTAAGGCAACACAGAGAAACCCTGTCTCTCAAAGGGGGAAAAAAAATCAAGCTTAACCTCAGCTCCACATGTTCAAGACCAGCACAGGATAGATGAGACCCTGTCTCAAAAGGCAAAACAAGCTAGAAAAAGGAAGATTCCCTATGGCCAGAGCTGAATCAACACTGGTTCTGTGGGAGTGCAGGAGCAGGAGGTGTTGACTAAGAGCCGCACCTCCCCCGCGCTCTCAGCCACCTTGTTCTAGTCCTTCTCTGGGGATGTGGGGTGGAAGGTTCTGGGCCTCAGCTTGTCTTCAGTTGATAAAATGCTTCGTCACCACTGTCATCGTCGGTGAAGGTGAGGGGGAAGACTCGTCTGCAGTCACAAGGCATGACTGTAATTCCTCACCCTCTGGCTAGTATTATCATGATTCATTTTGTGAACCAGGGAATAAAGGCCTCTGAACACTCAAAGCACATCTAAACTGGAAGGATTTCAGGTTTGGGTGTGTGAGGAAGCCCTTCCCTTAGTCAGGGCCACTTTCCTGGGGGAAAATGAGTGTATTCTCTAGGGGCAAGAAGTTCCTAGCCAAGGAAACAGATTGTCCTCTACAGAGGAAGGTCTTCATCACTGTGGGGAATAGATTCATTCAACTTGCTATTGACAACATGAACAAACTTAATAGGACACAGTGAGAATCTAGTTTACCCTTTTTTTTCCCTTTTACCATAGACAAAGAAGATGTCGTTAACTGCCATAGGCTGTATACCTAGTCCTGGAGTATACCTAGTCCTGGACCAGCGGAAATATTTGGGTATTACTTAGCTTTGTTAATGAGTAACCTCTGGAAGCTCCTGTCTAAAAGGAGTTTACACACACTCTCACACACAGTTGCACACACTTACATACTCACAGTCATACTCACTCATACCCACATACACTCTCTCTTACACACACACACACACACACACACACACACAGTCACCCAGTCACATACACACATGCACACTCAGAGATAAAAGAGGAAGGGCTAGGAGCAGGCTGCTCAGAGGTAAAAACAACACTTGCTGTAGGTTCCGTCTGTTGCAAGAGAAGCTGGTAGCAAGACTAACAGGATTTAGGACTTACAGGGCCTTGCTAGGTCATTGTGGTCCCCCCTCCCCTAACTTTGGCAGGAGGCTTAAGACTGGTGCCCAGACTCATGGATTGAGTTTTCTGAACCTGAGCTGGCTATGGGTTTGGGAAGGAGTGTGTTCTGAGCTCAAATAAAGAGTATGTAACTCAGCTGAATGCAGTGGCACACCCCTGTAATGCCAACAGTCTGGAAGCAGAGAAGGGGCTCCATGAAAGTTTGAGGCTAGCCAGGATTACATAGGGAGACCCTACCTCAGTAAAATCATAAGGAGCAGGAGAGAGAGATGGCTTAGAAGTCAAGGCATACTGATCTCTCAGGAGACCCAAGCTTGATTCTCAGTACTCAGGTCAGTTGGCTCATAACTTTCAACTCTAGATCTAAGGGAATCCAATTCCCTCTTCTGGCTTCCGAAGAGATTTTTAAAAATAAAAATTAAACCGGCCGTGGTGATGTACACCTTTAATCCCAGCACTCTGGAGGCAGAGGCAGGCGGATCTCTGTGAGCTCAAGGCCAGCCTGGTCTACAAAGAGAGTTCCAGGGCAGCCAGGGCTACACAGAGAAACCCTGTCTCAAAACAACAACAACAAAATTTAACAAAAACAAGCACACATATATTCTCTCTCTCTCTCTCTCTCTCTCTCTCTCTCTCTCTCTCTCTCTCT
>OU015746.1:75350605-75381374 GCA_907169655.1 Acomys percivali | reverse complement strand
ACACACACACACACACACACACACACACACACACACACACACACACACACACACCTTCTATCCAGAACTAACAGAATGTGGAATACAAGGCATGGATTTACCTTAGCTACATACATGAAAACACCTAGCTCTCCCCCTTTCCCTGAAACCTCTCCTGTTAGCAATTTCTTTAAAAAAGTCTTTTGCAATTTGTGACTTTAAAAGCTGACAGTACAAATACACAAAATAAGCACACAATCTGAGTGCCAAAAATTTATTGAAGCCAGGCCTTGGTGGCACACGCCCTTAATCCCAGCACTTGGGAGGCAGAGGCAGGTGGATCTCTATGAGTTCAAGAGCAGCCTGGTCTAGAGAGCAAGTTCTAGGAACAAAAATTATTGAAATTATAATTTAATTTCAAGTAACAACATTTTCATCTTTTTTTTTTTTTGAGACATGGTTTCCCTGTGTGACTTTGGCTGTCCTGGACTCACTCTGTTGACCAGGCTGGCCTCGAACTCACAGCGATCCACCTGCTTCTGCCTCCTGAGTGCTGGGATTAAAGGCGGCCTCACTCTTCTTTTTATTCTGCACTAAGGAGCCCAGCGTGTGCTGGATAGGCACTTTACCAATTTCAACCACACCCTCAGATGCCACGTCTGGCCTTCTATGCTCAATTTTGCCTCTGAGTTTTCGGCTAAGACCTGCTGCCCTTATTCTTGAAGGTAGGCTCCCTGAAATGAGGACAAGCGCAATTCACACCCCCTCATTAGACTTTGTAATGTTATAATGTGATTTATGGCTTTCTTCTAGAAGGGGACTCCCTCAATGTTGCCAGTCTCCTGGTTTCATGTTTGCGAGTGGCTATGAATTGAAAGGTCCTATGAGTATTGGTCCTGTTCCAAAGCTTTGTCAAGGGCGCAGTGACAGCCATTTCCACCCACTGGCATTCTTGTGCTCTCTTAGCCCATTTAATACCCCTTTTGCTGTGTTCTTGGATAGGGGGCTACAAAAAGTAACAACAAAACTGAGACTCTAGCTCAGTGGTGGAACATTTGTCTAGCATGTCTGAAGCCCCACTTTCCATCTCAGCAGCCCACCTCATCCTAAATAGGTTATTTCTGCCTCTACCTCCTAAGGGATGGGATTACAGCATTAGCAACCATACCAGTTTATTTGGAGTATTTTGAAGGCTTATTTAATTTTAATTATGTGTGTTTGTGTATATGCCTCTGTGTGTGTGTGTGCGCGTGTGTAGTATGTGCATGTGGATGCTGATATCCTCAAACTTGAAGCAATCCTGCTTGGCTTCCCAATTGCTGGGACTGGACATGTTTTTGTTTTTGTTTTTGTTTTTGTTTTAAATTGTAGAAATGTGGGCTTTAATTTTCATGATGTGATAAAACACTGACAAGTTTTAAAGTGGGCTGCAGGCCTGACTGCTGCAATTGACATTGGCAAAGTAAAAGAAGATTTTTGGTTGGGCAGTGGTGGCGTACGCCTTTAATCCCAGCACTTGGGAGGCAGAGGAAGGTAGATCACAGTGAGTTCGAGGCCAGCCTCATCTACAAAATGAGTCCAGTACAGCCAGGGCTACACAGGAAAATCCTATCTTGAAAAACAAAACAAAACAAACAAACAAACAAAAAAAACAAAGGAAAGAAAAAAAGAAAAAGAAAGGAAGAAAGAAACAAACACACACTTGGGAGGCATCTCTTACTTTATTCTTGGATCTAGAATATTATAATATGAAGGTTTTCATCCTCAGACCCAGCTACAGTACCAACTGTGTGAGAATTCCTGCCAGTCTTTGAAACAGCACTCATTAGACACACCAGTGACGTTTAGAGGCAAAGGGAGCTGCTTGAGGCCCGAGTCCATGGCCTTCTCTCCAGAGGTCAATTAGGGCTTAAAAGCAACAGAATATTTTAGGACATTTGTTCCTCTAATGTACTCCCTGACAGAGCCCATCTAGGATGTGCAGTGGGAGTTTTAAAAAGCATTTGCATTATTACAATTTGTCAGCAAATGGATTGCATAAAGTCCTTCATCCAATCAAGTATATGGGCTATTGGGATGCCCTGGTCCCTGCTGATCAAAATAATAGCATCCATCAATAGTAATTTATGGGCTCATCAAGACATCGCTGGTTTCTCCCCCCCAGAGGAGTGGGCAAGTGACTCCCCGTTCAGACTTCAGCACTGTGCTTCAAAGTGTACTATGAGTCAAGGTCTGACTTCCTGTGGATGTTAGTTACCACCAACACACTGCTCTGCACCGCCATAGAAGGCTTTTCTGACAATTCTTGCACATGTGTGAAATCCCAGCACTAGGTTGAGGCTGAGTCCCACAGGTTTGTGAACTTGAGCATGAGGTTTGTTTTGTTTTTCAAGACAGGGTTTCTCTGTGTAGCCTTGGCTGTCCTGGACTCACTTTGTAGACCAGGCTGGCCTCGAACTCACATCGTTCCACCTGCCTCTGCTTCCCAAGTGCTGGAGTTACAGGCATGCGCCACCACGCCCGGCTGCAAGAACTTGTCTTATTGTCTTCTACTAAGTCACAATATGGTACTACCAGTAATTCCAACATTTAGAAGTCTGAGACAGGAGGATTACCTTGAGTTTGAAGTTAGCTTAAGCTGTATGGTGAGGTGTAAGGTAGCCCAGGAAACAGCAAGAGATCCTGATTCAAAAACAAATAAGAGAGCCAGGTGTGGTCGCTCACACCTTTAATCTTCTGGCTCTGGGGAGCCAGAGGCAGGTGAATCTCTATGAGTTTGAGGCCAACCTGGCCTACAAAGTGAGTCCAGGACAGCCAGGGCTACACAGAAAAATCTTGTCTCCAAAAACAATACAAACAAATAAACAAAAACAACAACGACAAAACAACCCTCATGTCAGAGGAAATTAGCATTTATTTACTATTTATTATGTAATATATAGTCTATCTTAGTCTTGGTGTAGAAATCCAGATGAAAATGCCAGTGTCTGGGAAGGCTCACTGCTGGTCCCTGATGCCATCTTGTGTTTTCACATGGTACAAATGGAAAGGGCAGCTGCTGTGGCTATTTTTTTCCTTTTGTGCTATGATGATGGAATCTAACAATCTGCATAGAGTAGGCAAGGACTGCTACCTCATTTCCCCTTTCTTGTTTTTCAAGAAAAGGCCTCCTTATGAAGCCTTGGCTGGCCTAGAACTTGCTATGTAGACCGGGTTGCCCTTAAACTCATAGAAATCCACCTCCCTCTGCCTCCTGAGTACTGGGATTGCATGCACTGCCATGCCCAGCTGGTACCTCTTTTATTAAAAAAACAAAAAACAAAACAAAACAAAAAACTATTGAGGAGCTGGCGAGATGGCTCAGTGGTTAAGAGCACAGGGCTGCTCTTTCAGAGGACCCAGGTTCAACTCCCAGCACCCACATGGCAGCTCACAACTGTCTGTAGCTCCAGTTCCAGGTGATCTGACACCCTCACACCAATGCACACAAAATAAAATTATATAAATTATTAAAAAAAAAAACCTATTGGTAAGAATTGGGTCTCATGACCTTACTGCTTCCCAGTTGCTACACTTGCTAATATCAACATACTGGGGACTGAGTTTCAACATAGGGATTTTGGCACCATAGCAGGTCTCCATTTAGAGTTCTCTATTGGATGTGAGGTGTGGTGGTACATGCCTGTAACTCCAGCAACCCCAGCACATCTAAGGGGCAAGCAGAAGAATCAGGACTTCAAGACCAGTGTCTGCTATTAGTGAGTTGGAGGCCACCCTGGGCTACACAAGAACTTGTCTTTAAAAAATGGTATGAAGCTGGGCGTGGTGACACAAGCCTTTAAGCCCAGCACACAGGAGGCAGAGGCAGGCAGATCACTGAGAGTTTGAGACCAGCCTGGTCTACAAAGCAAGTCCAGGACAGCCAAGGCTATACAGAGAGACCCTGTCTCAGAAAAAAAAAAGCCATACGTGGTGGTGCATGCCTGTAATCAGCACTCAGGGAGGCAGAGGACGGCAGATCTCTGTGAGTTCAAAGCCAGCTTGGTCTACAAAGGGAGTCCAGGACAGCTAGGGCCAGTACAGAGAAACCCTATCTTGAAAAACCAAAAAGGAAAAAAAGAATATGAGTCAGGCATCATGGCATGTGCCTTTAATCCCAGCAACCAGGAGGCAGAGACAGAGGTGGATGTTTGTCAGTTAGAGGCCAATCTGGCCTACGTAACAAGTTCTAGGCCAACAATGGCTATATACTGAGCCCATGTTTAAGGAAAAAAAAAATTAAAGGAAGAAGTTGGGTGCAGGGGCCTTGTAAAGGTACCAAGACAGAGCTGGGCCTTTAATCCCAGCACTCGGGAGGCAGAGGCAGGTGGATTGCTGTGAATTGCAGGCCAGCCTGGTTTACAAAGCAAGTCCAGGACAGCCAAGGCTACACAAGAGAAACCCTGGCTGGAAAAACAAAAACAAACAAAAAGTACCAAGACTGAGGGCCTGAGGCCAATCCCTAGAACCCACATGGTGAAAAGAGAAAATGAACTCCCACAAATTGACCTCTGACCTCCACAACCATGCATGTGGCACACTTGCCACATAAACACTTGTGAAACACGAGTCCTAGAAAAGTTAAAAAAACATGAAGAACCTAGGAATCTTATTCATATGTCCTCTTATGGCAATAGTTTGTCCATTTGTAGTATAGCAGTATTCATCAATATAGTGAGAAATAGTCGGGAGGCAGAGGCAGAGGCAGGCAGATCACTGTGAGTTCAAGGTGAGCCTGGCCTTCAAAGTGAATCCAGGACAGCCAGGGCTACACAGAGAAACCCTGTCTCGAAAAAACAAACACACACAAAACAAAACAAAACACCAATAGGCAAGCATGCAGGCACGCATGCACGCATGCGCACAAGCGTACCCCCTAACCATTTATTTCTCTAGAATGAAACTGAATGAGACTGAAATGAATTATAAAAATGAGTAGATAGAAGCTTGGTTGGGCTGTCCTTGCTATCTGTGTAGGCCCAGGGGTTTCCTGGAACCACTTTCTCCACAAATAAAGGGAATTCATCGTGTATTACAGGGAAAACAGCTGGAGAGCTGAGTGCACAATCTCATAACAGGATTTGTGCCCTGGTTTAGTAGGTTCTGAGAAGAATTCAACCAAATAAACAATGCATTAGAGAAAACTATTCTGGGTAAGAGATTTTGTGAAGTCTCACAATACATTGGCCGTGAAGAATTAATCAATTGATCATTCCCTTACCATTTATTGCACACCTGTAGAGTGAGCAGGGCTCTTGTGGGTAAACATAAGAACTGGGTCACCAAGACCCATGTCCATATTCTAGTGGTAACTTTCATTAGGGCCAAGTCTTTACCCTAACAATATTTTTTAGGAGACTAAGGAGATAAACTCAGTGACACGGTGCTTGCTAGCATTTATTAATCCCTGGGTTCAGTCACCAGTGCTGCAAAGCAAACTATGCCCCAAATATGCTTTTAAATAGTTGCTTTAAATTACGAGGAAGTGCTGACTTAATTCACAGTTCCACTATTCTATATTGTGAGTTCTAAGTGAGGGATCCTGTCTCAAAAAAGACCCCAAGCAAGCTAGGCATGGGGGCACATACACACCTTTAGTTCCAGCACTGGGGAGACAGAGACAAGCCCAGCTCAGTGAGTTCAAGGCCAGCCTGGTCTACATAGTGAATTCCAGGACACCCAGAGCTACATAGTGAGACCCTGTCTCACAAACAACAAAAACCCAAACCACTCTCCCCCCCAAAAAAGGACCACAAATAAACAAATGCAAGCTGTAGCTCTCTTACTGTCTTCCCTTATGGTATATGAGACACATTGCTTTCTAGACTCTTTCTTTGTGACCTTGTGTCTTCCCATTTGTTTCCTCTCTCTATTGTCTGGTAGCACTGAGTAGAGTTGCCTCATGCCTTTGCAATGGCCTTCTTCCTTCCCCTCTTTCCCCTAATCTGTTCTTCTTCAAACCTAATGGTGTTTATACTCAAAGTTCACTGTTGGCTTTTTTGACTAAGATCAAGTGGAATATATACTTTAAGAACTCAAAGTAGGAATGCCTATGCTCAAAGCAGAGTTATTGACAGTAGTCAAAGGGCAGAAGCAACCTACAAATACATGAGTGGGAGACTAGAGGCATAATTGGGGGCTGGAGTATTAACACTGAAAAAAGGGTGTGGGGGAGATGAATAGATCATTAAAATGTACCCCATAAACTGGGCTCAGTGTGGTAAGTCTGAATCCCAGCACTTGGGAGGAAGATGCAGGCGGGTCTCTGTGAGTTCAAGGCCAGCCTGTTCTACAAAGAGAGTTCCAGGACAGCCAGGGCTGTTGTTACACAAAGAAACCCTGTCTCAAAAAAACATAAACAAAACAAAACAAACAGACAAAAACAAAAAGAAAAAAAGTAGCATATACATACAAATATGAAATGCGTGTTGGATGGGAGATATAGCTTACCTAGCATGACCAAGGCTCTGGGTTTAATCTCTGCTGCCACGAAACTGTGTGTGGTGGTTCATGCCTGTAATTCTAGTACCCAGGAGGCAGAAGCAGAAGGTTCAGAAATTTAGTGTTATTCTCTGATCCATTAGAAGTTTGAAATCAGTCAGGGAAGAAATCCTATCTCAAAAACAAACAAGCGAGCCGGGCATAGTGGCAGGCAGATCATTGTGAGTTTCGAGGCCAGCCTGGTCTACAAAATGAGTCCAGGACAGCCAAGGCTACACAGAGAGACCCTGGCTTGAAAAACCAAAAAACCAAAACCAAAACCAAAACCAAAACCAAAAACCAACCAACCAACCAACCAAACAGAGGCAACCAAGCCAAACTTGGTGACTTGCTTTTGTAATCCTAGTACTTTAGAGGCTGAGACCAGGAGACTTTTGGTTTGAGGCCTGGCTAGGTTACATAGCAAAACCCTGTCTCAATACACATGCGCGCGCGCGCGCGCGCGCGCGCGCACACACACACACACACACACACACACACACACACACACACACACACGGGGCCAGGTGTGGGGGTACATTCTTTTAATTTGACTAAGGCCAGCCTGGTCTACATAGTGAATTCCAGAGCAGCAAGAGCTATAAAGTAGAGTTAGTGTTTAATGGGTTTAATTCAGTTTGGAAAGGCGAAGATCTTATAAATAGCAGGGGTGGCTCAAAAATATGAATGGGTTTAATGTTTATGTAATATGTTACTTCAGAACTAATATATGTGTTTTTGCCTCCCAAGCTGGCATTAGAAGCATGACTACTATGCCTGGCCTGGCATCAGCTTCTTCTTCACCGCCTCCCCGCCCCCCAGCCCCCTTCATTTTTTGACAGGATTTCATTATGTAGCCCAGGCTTGCCTTGAACTCTTGTTGGTATTATTATCTCAGCCTCCAAAGTGCTGGGATCACAGGCCTAAGACACCATGCCTGGTTTCTATTTTCTTTTGCAATAAAGGCGTTTGTGGTCCAGTAGAGTAAGGTGTCTGTCCTTTGTTTGGGCCATGGCCAGAGTCCTGAGCTGTTTACACTGGTGTGCGCCAAGATTCATCAGCCACTTATAAGTGGCTCCTGAGCCACCTGTTGATGCAGATTTATCTGGCCAAGCTGCTTAGAGTCTGTGAGGGTTTAGAATCTTGACACACTGAGCCAGGGGATTTGTATTTGAGTGGGTTCCTCACAAACACAGCTTTTTGTTTGTTTTTGTTTTTGTTTTGAGACAGGGTTTCTCTGTGCAGCCTTGGCTGTCCTGGACTCGTTTTGTAGACCAGGCTGGCATTGAACTCCGCCTGCCTCTGCCTCCCAAGTGCTGGGAATAACGGTGTGCGCCACTATGGCACAGCTTTTTTTTTTTCCAACATCATTTTAGTCTGCTTTAGGCCTGGAAAGAACCTGTTGCCCTTAGTGTCAGGTGAATCTCCCAGTTCACCCTATCTAGGGCTTGTCAACGGTCAGAAATTGAAGGGCAGGGCTGCTGAAACAAAACAACAAAACAAAAACTGACCACACCAAAAACCCAGGCTCAAATTAAACTAAGTGCTTGGTTCATCTTAGTGCAAAACAGAAAGTAACTTACTACTCCCTTTTTGGGGTCTCAGGCCAATAGAACGAGTTACTGACTTCCCTCTTGCCTTAGGAGTTCTGCCAATGCTGTCTGGCGGTGGTTGTTGTTGGTTGTCAAAGCAGGGTCTCTTGTAGCTTGGGCTGCTGGCCTTGAACTCATCAGGTAGCCAAGGATGATCTTGAACCCTGATTCTCCTACCCTCTGAGAGCTGGAGTTTCAGGCACACACTGCAGGACACAGTTTGTTGTACTGCAGATCAAACCCAGGGCCTGGTACGTGCTAGGCAAGCACTTTACCAATTGACCTATAACCCCAGCTTTCTTTCCCCACCTAGCTTTCTTTTTCTCCATGCCTGCCCTCCCACGTCCACCGCAAGCTTTCTTCTTAAAACTTTACAGCAGGGTGTGGTGACGAACACCTTTAATCCCAACACTCAGGAAGCAGAGGCGGGTGGATCGATGTGAATTAGAGGCTAACCTGGTCTACAAAGGCAGTCCAGGACAGCCAAGGCTACACAGAGAAACCCTGTCTTGAAAAGTAAAAAAAAAAAAAAAAAAAAAAAAGAAAAAAACCTTAAAAAAAATTTTTTTTTTCTCTTATTCTTCTGTTCTTGCTTAAAGCCCAGAGACAGTGGAGAACATGAACAACATTATTTATCTGAAATCTTGTGCACTCTTTATTTATTTATTATTATTTTTTTGTTTTGTTTCGTTTTGTTTTGTTTTTCAGGACAAGGTTTCTCTGTGTAGCCTTGGCTGTCCTGGACTCCCTTTGTAGACCAGGCTGCCCTAGAACTCACAGTGATCCATCTGCCTCTGCCTCCCAAGTGCTCGAATTAAAGGCGTGTGCCACCACTGCCCAACTATCTTGCACATTCTTATTTCAGGCTATCCTGTTATTTATTTGCCTGCTTGTATTTTCTTTGGGACAGTATCTTCTATGTACCAAACTGGCCTTCAACTCCCAGTAGAGCCCAGAATGCTCCTCAACTCCTTGATCCTCTTGCCTCTACCTTCCAAGTGGTAGAATTACAGCTATGTGCCATCATGCATGGATCCCGGTGACTTATTTATTTATTGTTTATTTATATATTGAGACAAGGTCTTACTATGCATACCAGGCCAGCCTGCAACTCTATGAGATCCTCCTGTCCCTGCCTCCAGAGAGCTAGAGTTAAATGTGTTTTTAACCACACCTACATTTATTTATGTAAATTACTTATTAAATTACTTATTTTTTAAAAATTTTATTAATTTATTCATATTACATCTCAATGGTTATCCCCTCCGTTGTATCTTCCCATTCCTCCCTCCCTCCCATTTTCCTCTTACTCCCCTTCCCTATGACTGTGACTGAGGGGGACTTCCTTCCCCTGTATATGCTCATAGGGTATCAAGTCTCTTCTTGATATAAATTACTTATTTTTCAGTCCTGGGGATTGAATTCAGCTCTTCCTGCATACTAAGCAAGCCCTCTACTAACTCATCTGTTTCCTTGCCTTCCCAGCTATAGGGGTTTTTTTGTTGTTGTTGTTGGTGGTGGTTTGTTTTAGTCGTGGCTGTTCTGCAGTCACTTTGTAGACCAGACTGGCCTCGAACTCACAGAGATCTGGCTGCCTTTGTCTCCCGAGTCCCAGCGATAGTTTTAAATTATATTTATGTACTTATTTATGTGTGTGCACACATCTCAGCTTGCATGTGGAGGTCAGGGGACACATTATGACAGTGGTTCTCAAAGTTCCTAATTCTGCTACCCTCGTGTTGCGGTGACCCCTAACCATAAAATAACTTTGTAGCTACTTCATAACTGTAATTTTGCCACTATTATAAATTGTAATGTAAGTACGTGATATGCTCAATATCTAATATGCAAACACCAAAGAAGCCCAGGCTCACAGGTTGAGAGTCTGCCTTATGGGACTATGTTCTTTCGTCTTCTCAGCATTTGCCACTGCCAACCCTGAGCCACAGCCCACTGAACCATCTCACTGGTCCAAGATATTTTTAATGAGCTATAACTCCTCATTGGCACCAATGTCACAACTTTGGGGGAATTAACTGGTAAACTCAGCAAATAAGAAGTTTGACTCATTTCTTTCTTTTTTTTTTTTTGGTTTTTTTTTGAGACAGGGTTTCTCTGTGTAGCCTTGGCTGTCCTGGACTCGCTTTGTAGACCAGGCTGGCCTCGAACTCACAGCGATCCGCCTGCCTCTGCCTCCCAAGTGCTGGGATTAAAGGCCTGCGCCACCACGCCCGGCCTCATTTCTTTTTCTTCTTCTTGGAATAGACCAGGTGTGCTTTGGAGGGCATCAATTGATGATTTGTTTCAGAACTCAGAAGGTGAAACCTCATTAGAAGCTGCCAGTAGACAAGCCCTCTAATCCGCATTCATTTTCTAGGAGCAAGGACCGGAGTGGCTTACACACACACGTCAGCTTTTGTGTTGCCATCAAACGTAGGTTGCGTGTTTTCCAATTTGCTACATAATTTCTCTTCTGGTTTGTAACTTGGGAGAGAAGTGGCAACAGGAAGCAAGGCTTAACTGACAGGTTTTGAAACGTGCAAGCTAAACATCTCGACAGGTTAGCCGTTGCGTTTTAAAAGCCTTAAGGAGGATTGTGCTTGAATTGATTTCAACAATGTTTATAATTGAACCGCTCTGAAATACAAAGGAAAGGTCTTCTTTTATTTGCAAGATAGCGCCCCTTACCCCTCTAGACAGAAGTGTGGAGAAATAAGAAAAGGAAAGATTAATATTTTTTCCATTAAAGGCATTTTTGGAGTGTTAAAAGAAATTCTCTCTCTTTCTCTCTCTCTCTCTCTCTCTCTCTCTCTCTCTCTCTCTCTCATGTTAGGTTCCTTTTTTTCTTTTCTCTCTTTTTTTTTTTGTAGAGACTGGGTCTGATATAGCCCCAGCTGCCTTCTCACACACTATGGTTATAGTGGGAGGATGACCTTGAATCCTGGTCAACACAGCAAGATTTTGTTGCTTAAAAACAAAACAAAAACAAAAGAAAACAAAACAAGCAAACAAAACCAAACATCTAAGCAAAACACTCCCAAAGACACAATCTGCATATGGATGGATTCGTGCCTGAAATCTCGGCACTCTGAAATTCTAGTAGGTAGGAGGATTGCTGACAGATTGAAGTTAGTCAGGGCTACATAGCAACACCTTGTCTCAAAAACAAACAAGAGCCTGTAAGCTGGTTCAGTGGCTAATAGCATTTGCTGCCAGGCCTGCCATCCGGAGTTTGGCGATACAGACTCACATGGTGGAAGGAGAGACCCAGCTCCTGTAAGTTGTCCTCTGACCTCATACACACACAATAAAAAGAAAAACAAGAGCCCAGTGTGGTGGCAGCACTTGGGAGGCAGATTGCTGTGAGTTCAAGGTCAGCCTGGTCTACAAAGCGAGTCTAGGACAGCCAAGACGACACAGAGAAACCCTGTCTCAAAAAACCAACAAAACAGCGAGCGCGCGCACACACACACACACCAGAAGCAAAAACCAGGTACTTCCTTTTTCTCAAAACAAGGTGACAAGATGACAAGACCAGGTGTGACCTTGTTATCATTGTTATGTTACAAGATACCACGCCCGGCATAGTTGGTTGGTTTTTCGAGACAGGGTTTCTCTGTGTAGCCCTGGCTGTCCTAGACTCACTTTGCAGACCAGGTTGGCCTCGAACTCACAGCAATCTGCCAGCCTCTGCCTCCTGAGTGCTGGCATTAAAGGCACTACCCCTGGCTCTGAAACACTCTGAACGAAGGGTTTGAGTTAACTGTGATTCTTTGCCTAGGAGTCCCTCTGGTCCTCTGTGCTGGTTACTTGGCTGTTTTCAGGTCCTGTCATCACCCTTCCCCTGGACCTTCAGAGTCACGTACAGGAAGTTGATTTGCAAACTTTCCTAGTCTCCCTTTGCCAAATGGCTGCCTGGTGGGAACTGCCATGACAAGTCATGTGCCCAAGGTGTTGCCCACGCCAGAGAAGAAGTGGGGAGAAAAGCTCTGACTTCTGCTTTTTTTTTTTTTCCAGCATGCTCCCCAAATCTCTTCCCAGTGCTTTCCACAGCTGAACATAGCTGCGTGCCAGATGGTAGGAAGGCCTGAGGGAGGCCGTTTTCACAGGTTAGCTCCTCTCTGGTACAGAAGAGAACCGGCTTCAAGGCTGACCTACCAAGTGCAGTTTCTTCCTATCCAGGAGGCTGCTGTGTGTAACGAGAGGCATTTGTGGGGGGGGGGTGGGGGGAGGGGGGGGGGGGGGGCGGGGGGATGATGACACACAAGGCTACTCTCTTGACTTTTTCTGTTATCCTGGGATCCAACCACTGGGATTACAGGTCTTCGCCACCAAGCCCAGCTTCAAAATGCAACTGCAAGTATGGGTGGGGTGGGGGTGGTGCTTTTTAGTTTGAATGGCTTTGTTTTCAAATATGCCTGTTATTCTGTGAATAATGGCCATTTATTGTGTTCTCTTAAGACTCCCATCAGAGTGGCCAACAAAAGCAGTGTGCATGAATTTGTGATGGAATCAAATTCATCAATAGCTTGCCTAATAAATATAGATTAAAAGGATATCCAATATCTGCCTTAAATCCACAAAGGAATATAAATTTGAAACAGGAGATCAAGACTTTAATGAAGGCAGCAGGAGACGGCTTTAACGACAATTCCCGGATGCATCTTGATGAGGAAAACTCAGCCTTAACTGTGCATTTAATTTCTTTTGTGGGTTCAAAGCAGATCCCTAAAGTTTCATTCAAGGAAGGTTAATCACGACAGATTTTGTAGCCTATAAAGCTTCTCATATTGGGAAGTGTTGGTAAGAGACATTTGTGTGAATAATAATGGTTTTTTTCCCCCCTTGGTTTTTCAAGACAGGGTTTCTCTGTGTAGTCTTAACTGTCCTGGATTTGCTTTGTACCCCAAACTGGCTTCCTTACAGTGATCTGCCTGCCTCTGCACCACCCCCCACCCCACCCCCAACCAAGTGCTGGGATTACAGGTGTGCACCACTGTGCTCAGCTAATGTTTTATCTTTTTAAAGTGAGGTGCAAAAAAGGAAGAACAAAAGATGGATGCATGGCTCAGCAGGTAATGGTGCTTTGATACTTAGGGCCAACATGGTGAAGGAGTTGTCCTGTGACCTCTCTGTAAGCCTTGCCAGGCCCACATGCACATCTACACACAAGAGAAGTAATTATTAAAAACATTTTAGAGGGCTGGGCGTGCTGGCACACACATTTAATCCCAGCACTTGGGAGGCAGTGGCAGGCATATTGCTGTGAGTTCCAGGCCAGCCTGCTCTACAAAGTGAGTCTAGGATAGCCAAGGCTACACGGAGAAACCCTATCTCAAAAAACCAACCAACCAGCTGAGTGGTGGTTGTGGCATGCCTTTAATCCCAGCACTTGGGAGGCAGAGGCAGGTGGATCTCTGTGAGTTCGAGCCCACCTGGTCTATAGAGTGAGTCCAGAACAGCCAAGGGTAACACAGAGAAACCCTGTCTTAAAAAAAGAAAGAAAGGAAGGAAGAAAGAAAAAAAGAAAGAAAGAAAGACAAAAACCAAAACAATTCGGTCGGGTGTGGTGGCATACCCTTGTAATCCCAGCACTCAGGAGGCAGAGGCAGGCAGATCTCTGTGAGTTCGAGGCCAGCCTGGCTTACAGAGTAAGTTCCAGGACAGCCAAGGCTACAAAGAGAAAAATAAAAAAAATAAATAGTATAAAAATAAATAAATAAGCCGGGCGTGGTGGCGCACGCCTTTAATCCCAGCACTCGGGAGGCAGAGGCAGGAGGATCACTGTGAGTTCGAGGCCAGCCTGGACTACAAAGTGAGTCCAGGACAGTCAAGGCTACACAGAGAAACCCTGTCTCGAAAAAACAAAACAAAACAAAACAAAAATAAATAAATAAAAATAAACATTAAATAAATAACAATAAGCCTGGCATGGTAGCATCTGCTTTTAATCTCAGCTGTTTTTGATTGTTTATTTGTTTTAAGGAAAGAGAGAGAGAAAAAAAAGAGAAAGAGGAAGACATCTGATATTGACTACTGCTCTCCTAAATACATAGGAATGCTTACCCTTAAGTATACTTTCATATAGGACACACACACACACACACACACACACACACACACAGTTTCTTTATTTTATTTATTTTTGGTTTTCACTCTGTAGCCTTGGCTGTCTTCAACTCGCTTTGCAGACCAGGCTAGCCTCAAACTCACAGCAATTCACCTGCCTCTGCCTCAGCCTCTGCCTCTGGAGTGCTAAGATTAAAGATCCTGTGCCACTATGCCTGGCTCAAATACTTCCTTTATAAATTTCCACAAATGTGTGTTTCCTAAGAAAGATTCTGTGCATTGAACAGAGAAAGGAACTATTTAAAAAGGAAATAAAGAGTGCCAGGCAGGGTGGCTTAAATCTGTAATCCTAACACTAGAACGGGAGACATAGAAGAAGAGTTAGAGTAAATTTGAGGCCAACTTGGACAACAGACTAAAACTTGTCTAGGTTTAGAGGTGAGGAGAGAAGGCGCCATGTCCTGCATGACTCCAGGAATTGACTTGATGGGGGCGGAGGGGGTGCGTGAGAGAATGCTAAAAGAGATAGAGATACAGACACACAGGAAAGCTAGGATCAGGCACACTGGGTTCTTTGGGGGAAAAGCCACAACACCCCAGGTGCTCAGCATGTTTATCATAGTCAACTGAGCAAGGAGGCAGGATTATTGCCTACAGCTGACAAGGAGGTGATGTCATTACATTCAGATAAAGAAGGAAGGAAGCCAGGTGAGAGGCAGAGGCAGGAGAATCACTGTGAGTTCCGGGCTAGTCTGGTCCACAAAGTGAGTCCAGGACAGCCAGGGCTATCTGTCACACAGAGAAACCCTGTCTCAAAAAACCGAAGGGGTTGCTGGTGGGGCAGGGGTGGAGGAGGAAGGACGGGTTTACAATATATAGCTAAACAAGGAGGCGTAATGGCTTGCAATTTTAACCCTAGCACTTGGGAGAAAGGCAGAGGCAGGGGAATCTCGGAGAGTTTTCGTTCAAGGCCAGCCTGGTCTACCAAAGAGAGTCCAGGACAGCTAGGGTTACACAGAGAAACCCTGTCTTGAAAAAAACAAAACAAAACAAAGACATGTGCCACCACTACCCAGTTAAAGATGAACAATTCTTTTTTTCTTTTTTTCTTTTTTCTTTTTTTGCGACAGGGTTTCTCTGTGTAGGCCTGGCTGTCCTGGACTAGCTTTGAAGACCAGGCTGGCCTCAAACTCACAGCAATACACTTGCCTCTGCCTCCTGAGTGTTGGGAATAAAGGCGTGCACCACCACGCCCGGCTTAGATGGACAATTTTCTTATTCAGATAATGAAAGCTGCAACCATCAGAGCTATGTACATTAGGCCAAGTGAGAAGTTTTTTTCCTTGTTTTTGAGAGTCTGCAGAGCTTGCTTTCCCATTGTATAGATTTATAGCTACAGTGGTAATAAAAGCTAACTGTTCAGCCGTGGTGGATATAATCATGATACTACCTCCCAGTCACACTGAGCAGGTGCGTTTTGCCCACTTTCTCGCTATTGCTTGCACATTGACACTTGTGGGCGATCACAGTGGGAAGCATTGTGGGCTGCTTGCAAAGGGTTGCCTGCTGTGCAGTGGTCAGGCCGGAAGGAGTTTCACTGCATGGCTGGGCATTTCTTCTTTCCTTCGGGAATAGACAAGGTGAATGTAATACCTTCCACTTTAAAGCAACCACAAAACTTCATAATCTTAACCTCAAAATCAGCTCCTAAATTTACACAGAGAACAGGAGGCCTTGAGCTGCTGCAACTGCCTGTTTGATCCTGGTGACATGCCAAAAAGGCAGAGAGAGTTCAAAGGAAAGCCAAGGACCACTCCACACTTTAATCCTGCTTTTCTTACTTTCCCCTCAACTCCTTCTTTCCACCCTTCAGTAAATATCCACTTCAGTAACCCCAGGCACCATACATTCTAGAACAGGGAGGAAGGTGTCTCTCCCATTGATGCTGACAAGCCCTTTGGTCAGAAAATGTCCCTCAACAGATGTTAAGGAGTACAATGAGGAAGCAGAGGAAACTGTTTTATTCCTGTCTCTCTAAATTCTACTGGATAAGGTTTATTCTAGTGTCATTCTCGGCCCCCCCCCCCAGTCCCCCCAATTCACAAACCCTTGAGGATTTAGGATACAGGAAAAGTAGTTACAGCTCTAAGATTAGTTGCTCACTGTGTTTTAACAAAAGCCACTCTTCCTCCCGAAAGGGAATGCAGGAAGAACATAAAAGACACTTCGGAAGCAATAGCAACAATAAAACCAGGTGCTTACAATGTAGCTCAGCTAGAGGAATGTTTTTGTACCATCCACAAAGCCCCTGGCTTCAATCTCCAGCACCATATAAAGTTAGACACGGTGGCCCCTGTCTGTAACTTCAGCACTCTAGAGGTGGAGACAGGAGGATCAGAAGTTCAAGGTCATCCTCCACTACATAGCAAGTTTAAGGTCTGTCTGGAATATATGACGCCCTGTGTCAGAGCAAACACAGGGCTGAGAGGCTAACTCAGTGAGTAGAACACTTGCCACCAAACCTCGTGACCTAACTGAGTTTAGTCTCTGGGACCCACTTGGTAGAAAGGAGAGAACCGAATCATGAAAGTTGTACTACAATCTTTCTTTTATTTTTTATTTTTATTTATTTTTATTTTTTGGTTTTTTGAGACAGGGTTTCTCTGTGTAGGCTTGGCTGTCCTAGACTCACTTTGCAGACCAGGCTGGCCTCGACCTCACAGCGATCCACCTGCCTTTGCCTCCTGAGTGCTGGGATTAAAGGCGTGGACCACCATGCCTGGCTTACAATCTTTCTTTTAAACAAACAAACAAACAAAAAATACAATTAATTGATTGATTGATTAAGTCTGTTTTCACCTTTCATCTTGGTTTTTTTTTGTTTGTTTGTTTTGTTTTTTTTCTCTTCAGATTTTGAGACAGGTTTCTCTATGTAGCCTTGGCTGTCCTGGACTCGCTTTGTAGACCAGGATGGCCTCGAACTCACAACGATCTACCTGCCTCTGCCTCCCAAGTGCCAGGATTAAAGGCATGTGCCACTATGCCTGGTGGTAGGATCTCTCTTGCTTCTTTTGCTGTTCTGTGCTCTCAAGGATGCTGGCCTGCTAGCTCTGGGGTGATTCTTCTGTCTGTGCTCTCATGGGTCCTGGCCTCACTTTATAGGCCAGGCTGGCCTTGAACTCACAGAGGCCCGCCTGCCTCTGCGTTTCTGAGTTTCTGAGTTCTGGGATTACAGGTTGCGCCACTGTGTCCTGCTTCAGTTCCTCCTCTTCTTCTTCTTCTTCTTCTTCTTCTTCTTCTTCTTCTTCTTCTTCTTCTTCTTCTTCTTTTTCCGAGACAGAGTTTCTCTGTGTAGTCTTGGCTGTCCTAGACTCACTTTGTAGACCAGGCTGACCTCGAACTCACAGCGATCCACCTGCCTCTGCCTCCTGAGTGCTGGGATTATAGGCGTGTGCTGAGCGTGTGCTCAGTTCCTTGTTGTTAGTGGCAAGCACCTTTACCTGCTGAACCATAGAAGAGGTTTGAGGAAAGGGCCAAGAGAACATTCCAGCAAGGACATCTGTAGAGAAGAAAAGAAGAATTGGAAGCAGCATGATAAGGCAGCAGTAGAGTCTGAGTGTGGCAACTCACATCTGTCATCTCAGCATCTCAGAAGTTGAGACCGAGGATTCCTTTGAGGCAGAATCAGCCTAAACTACACAGTGAGCCCCGGCCAACCTGGGCTACCACGTAAAGCTTGTTTCTAAACAAACCCACGCAACACAAAGCACAAAAGCGAGGCAGAGGAAAGAGCAAAGGGAAAAGTGCTGCAAACTTAGCCAGGGACCTGCAGGAGAGGTAATGCCAAGGAGTGAGTGGCACACAAAGCAGTGGCAGGTGACAACACAGACATTCTGGGGAACAGAAGGGCACTTAGGGCGGAGAGCCAAAGCCACATAGGGTTGACTTTTTTTTTTTTTAAGGATTAGGAATGAATCATCGCCTTCATAAGCATCAGTGCACACGCCATATGTTAGGTATCAGTCGAGTGGAAAGCAGGCAGCAAGCGGCTGAACAGGTCCTTCCGCCTCTGTCCTGCTTGGCCGTGGGAGAGCTCGTGGGTTTGGATTCCCCCAGAGAAGAGCTCGTGCTGGTAGGCATCTCTGGGGGCATGGTCCTCACCCCACTCCTTCCTATGAAGTGAGACAAAAACCCACACACACCTCATATGAACTCAAACCCTGTAAACCCTCCGAACGGCGCTGAGGTTAGCAGAGAAAGGGAAGTTAGTCGAGCCACTAATAACAGATTCCACCGTGAAGGCTCTGTAAACACTCTGTATTTAATTACAGAGAAAAAGGGGATCCGGATACTTGTTCAGGTCACAGACTCCTTTGAAAATCTAATGGAATCAATGGACCCCGCTACCCAGGAAGAAAGCATGTGTGTATACACATGCCAGATTTTATTGATGTCTGGACGCTCATGAAAATCTTGAGATCAAGGCCAAGAGAGTCCACAGACACCTGGCTGAAAAGCCCTGACTGACACACTTTGACATCTGTAATCTTGTTTATTCAGACAAACTCTTGGAGATAGATATCTGCTCCTGGCATCAGACAGTGGGGTGAGACTATTACACACAAGTGAGCTGAGTGGGCCTCCCATGAGCTAGAAAGCAGCGTGGAGCTCCACTTAGATCTGGAAGATCAGTTTTGTTCTGTTTAGTCCCCTGGGAATTTCAAACCTGTTCATGGAAAGGTAATCTATTGATTGATGGTACTAAGGTTCGAACCTAGGGCCCCAGGCTTGCCAATCACACAGTCTTTCTTGATTACACTCTGTGCTACCTCACCATATGTATTTTATCCTTTAAAATGTTTATTTATTTTTTATTTTATATCTCCTAGTCTTTTGGCTGCATGTCTGTATGTACACCTGGTGTCTGTGGGGGTTTAGAAGAGGGCATTGGGTCTCCTGGAACTAAAGTTACACAGGGTTATGAGCTGTCATGTGTTGCTGGGAATGGGTCTTGTGTCCTCTGGAAGAGCAGCCAATGATTTTTTTTTTTTTTTTTTTTTTTTGCAGCCAATGATCTTAAGTGCTGAAAAATCTCTGCAGCAACATGTTCTCTCTCTCTGTCTCTTGCTTCTTTTTCTTTCTTTCTTTTTTAAAATTTTTATTTATTTTTATCTCTTTTGGAGACAGGGTCTCTCTGTGTTATCTTTGGCTGTCCTGAACTCACTTTGTAGACCAAGCTGGCCTCCAACTCACAGCGATCCACCTGCCTCTGCCTCCCAAGTGCTGGGATTAAAGGACAAGCGTTATCTTTACCACCCTGGGTTTAGTATAAAGGCCGCAGCTGGCTTAGGTGATCTGGAGAGGGGCTCACAATTCCGCCTTTCTCGCAAGGTTTTGGCTGATGCTGATGGTCTGTGGAGCGACCTGGGAAGAGTAGGGTATCAAAAGGTTACTGAACAATAGTAAAGATGGAATGGCTTCGAAGGTCATCCATGCCACTCCAGGAGTGTGGAGCTGGCCACCAAGGCAGTGTCTGTAGGAGTTCTGTTTTTACCTTAGCAATCCTCTCCCCTTATCCATAGACATAATTTCCTAGGACTGTTTATTACTGCCACTCATCTCAACGCTTTTGAAATTCCCTAGCTAAGGCATATTCCTGAGCGGCTATAACTATGCTGGTGTTCAGGAGATTGGAGGGAACTAAGAGAAATGAGTAAAGCAAACACCCTGTGGTGTCAAGATGCAAAGCAGATGGCCTGTGTCCTGGCACTCTTGACTTAGTGCCTCAGAACCTGCTGGGACAATTGTTCATGCCGTTATTCACTCGATTGTTCAACTCTGTGCCGAACCCTGTTTGCTGAGAGGCCTCAGAGGGGCTGATGCAGGGATGGTAAGGGGGATGGGGGATGGGGTGGGGAGAGGGACCATTTTGACCCGAACTTGAACTCTGATTTGGAAAGCAGCCTTTTAAAACCTAGTTAGCTCTGAGATAGAACAAAAGAAGATTCAAGGTCTGAGTTAGACATAGGATTTGAATAACTGTAGCAAAGACGTTCAGTATAGGAGACTGATGAAGTGTCACTGACATGTGGATAGAGGATGCACATGGCTGTGGGGTAAACCACAGTGCACATGGTCACTTTTGCACAAGTTTTTCTAGTGATGTGAGAGGTCATATAGATAAGATCTAACATAATCAAGACACAGCCCAACACACTATTTCAGAAGAATGACAGAATTCAAGTTCGACCCACATTTGGCTCAACTTACGGAGGGAGATAAGATTTAAGAATTACTGTTATCATTTGGTTTCCCGTCCAACTCAAACGGAAAGGACCTTCAAGTTTGTGGGAGATGAGATTGTTAATGGAAGGGGAGACAGATAAAAACAATTGTGATTCAAATCCCTATCATGTCACTCAGACTAGATAGGGCATGAAGAACACTAAAGATGGAGTTCTTGCCCCCTTTGTGGGGGTGGGGTGGGGTGTTCTCTCTCATTTATTGAATAGGTTTTGGTGATCTTTTCAGAGAGTAACCCACTTTATCGACTAATAGTCTCACAACCAATGGCATTGCCAAGTCTTTATAGTTAGTAAGCTGAGACTTGGGGAAGGAGGGTACTTGCCCAACATGTCATATCTGGTGTAAGTCCCAGCCTCATTTGCATCTGCTGGGTGTCTGGGGGCAATTGATACATCTGCATTAACTGTCTGATGACTGGGTGGCCCTTCATGCCGAGGACACTTCTGTGTGTCTTCGGAGCTAGGACTCCAAAGCAATGGCTTTGGAGAGGGTAGTAATCCTGTATCAGTGCATCCGATGAAGTCATCTGTCTTAGGATGAAGGAAAGTGTCTGTGAAGGGTGCACAGCAGAACTGAGACAGAGGCAAAGGGCTCTCTGATCTGTGTCAGCCCCAGCCACATCAACAGGCCCAGTTCTTTTTTTAAATATATTTTATTAATTTATTCATATTACATCTCAATTGTTATCCCATCCCTGTATCCTCCCATTCCTCCCTCCCTCCCATTTTCCCCTTACTCCCCTCCCTTATGACTGTGGCTGAGGGGGACCTCCTCCCCCTGTATATGCTCATAGGGTATCAAGTCTCTTCTTGGTAGCCTGCTATCCTTCCTCTGAGTGCCACCAGGTCTCCCCATTCAGGGAAGATGGTCAAATATGGGGCAGCAGAGTTCGTGTGAAAGTCAGACCCTACTCTCCACTCAGCTGTGGAGAATGTCCTGTCTGTTGGCTAGATCTGGGTAGGGGTTCAAAGTTTATTGCACATATTGTCCTTGGCTGGTGCCATAGCTTGAGCAGGACCCCTGGGCCCAGATCCGTCTGTCATAATGTTCTTCTTGTAGGTTTCTAGGACCCTCTGGATCCTTCTATTTCACCATTTTCCCATGCTTCTCTCACCTAGAATCCCAATAGGATATCCTCCCCTCTGTCCCACTTTCCTGGTAAGTGAAGACTTTCATGGGACATGCCCCTTGGTCTAGTGTCCAGATATAAGTGAGTAGATACCATTTGACTCTTTCTGCTTCTGGGTTAATTCACTCATTATGATCATTTCTAGTTCAATCCATTTGTCCACAAATTTTGGGAATTCCTTGTTTTTAATAGCTGAATAGTATTCCATAGTGTAAATGTACCACAGTTTCTTTATCCATTCTTCTACTGAGGGACACTTAGGCTGTTTCCATGTTCTGGCTGTTATGAATAAGGCTGCTATGAGCATTTGCTATGAGCAAATGTTCTCAACAGATCCAGTTCTAATGCAACACAAAACAAAACAAAACAAAAAACAAAAAACAAAAAACAAACAAAAAAAAAAGAAAACAAGCAGAAGTTAAAAAGAAAAGGAGATAGATTTTAAAACATGAAGGATGACTGAAGGCCCTGGTACCTTTTTTTTTTTTTTTTTTTTTTTTTTTGTTTAGGTCCCATCCCTTTTTGCCTTTTTTTTTTTTTTTTTTTTAACTGCAGTGATAAACACCATGACTAAAAGTAACCCGGGGAGGAAAGGGTTTATTTCAGTTTACCATTTACAGTCCACTATGTAGGGAAGTCAAAGTAGGAAGTCAGCTAAAGGTTGAAACCAGGAGACAGGAACTGAAGCAGAGACCATGTGGGAACAGCGCTTACTGGCCTGCTCCCCATGGCTTGTTTATACCTGTTTTTTTTTTTTTTTTAAAGATTTATTTATTTATTTGTGTATGTAAGCACTCTATCTGCATGTATGCCCACATGACAGAAGAGAGCATCAGATAGAAGGTGGCATCAGATTTCATTACAGGTGATTGTGAATCACCATGCGGTTGCTGGAATTGAACTCAGGACCTCTGGATGAGAAGCTAGCGCTCTTAACCGCTGAGCCATCTCTCCAGCCCTAATCTTTCTCTCTTTCTTTCTTTTTGGTTTTTTCAAGACAGGGTTTCTCTGTGTAGCCTTGGCTGTCCTGGACTCACTTTGTAGACCAGGCTGGCCTCGAACTCACAGCGATCTGCCTGCCTCTGCCTCCTGAGTGCTGGATTATTGGTGTGTGCCACCACGCCTGGCTGTCTGCTTTCTTAATACACAAACAAACAAACAGCTATTTTGAAAGTTTATTTTTATTTTATGTGTGTGCTTTTGCCTGCATGTACACATGTGCACTGCGTTCATGCTTCATGCCTGCAGAGGGAGGACATTGGAGTCTAGATCATCTATGTGGAGGGCAAGCTCCAAGCTCTCTTAACCACTGAGTCATCACTTCAGACCCCAGCCTGCTTTCTTATTTGACTTGGCACCATAATCCCATGGTGGTACTGCCCACAGTGGACTGGTCTACGAAGAGAGTCCAGTACAGTCAAGGATACATAGAGAAACCCTGTCTCGAAAAGCCAAAAACCAAAACAAACAAACAAACAAACAAGTATTATAGGAGGTGCAACTAAAAGTAGATAGGTGATGCCAAGAACTGTGAAGCCAGGTGTGGTGGCGCACGCCTTTAATCCCAGCACTCGGGAGGCAGAGGCAGGCGGATCGCTGTGAGTTCGAGACCAGCCTGGTCTACAAAGCCGGTCCAGGACAGCCAAGGATACACAGAGAAACCCTGTCTCGGAAAACCAAAAAAAAAAAAAAAAAAAAAAAAAAAAAAAAAAAAAAAAAAAAAAAACTGTCTGTGGACCTGGGAGAAGTCTAAAGGTTATATATACTAGTAGGAACAAAAAACAAGACAACAGCAGTCCACAGAGCCTTCGGCCTCAGTCTCCTGAGCAGCTAGGACTGTAGAAGCATGCCACTGCACCCAGCTTAGTCACACTGTAGCCCCGGAAACTGCATCTGAAGGAGCTAAATAACTTGTTTCTACCCAGTGGTTAAACTGCTAGTCTAGCTGGGCGTGGTTGCTCACGCCTTTAATCCCAGCACTTGGGAGTCTGAGGCAGGTGGAGCGCTGTGAGTTTGAGGCCCGCCTTGTCTTCAAAGAGAGTCCAGGACAGCCAAGGCTACACAGAGAAACCCTGTCTCAAAAAACCAAACCCCCCCCCCAAAAAAAGAAAAACCAAAATAAATAAATAAATAAAATAAACAAAAACTACTAGTCTATAACAGATTTGGAGAGCATGGTGATGTAGTAAAAGATTATCTAGAATTTCAGCCTTGACACAGAAATAGAAGGAAATTATGAAATAGTTCTAGAAAATTCTTAGAATGTGATCATCCTTTCAAATATGAAAGCTCCTCTATTAACCCAAGAACTGCCTATTGTGGTCTTGGTTTGAGGTGATGGAGGCCCTATTGTGAGATGCAGTGATGTCATGGAGATTCTATGGGTACCATACACAGAGTCTGGTCCTGGACGATTAATTTATTTTGATAGGCAACAGCTGTGTTAAGGCTTTAAATTACTAGTGGGCAAGCATGTGTCATAAGAAATGAGCTTAAATTTGGTCTACAATACATGGATGCGGGAATCTCCTTTATTTAATTTTTCTAAATCAAATTGAATTTGGCTTCTTGGAAGCCATCTCCTAGAGTGGGTAATTTGACCAATATCAGCTATTGGGCTAGAGGTATAGCTTTGTGGTAGAGCACTTGACTATCATGTACAAGGCATGAATTCAGTCCCTGGTGACACACACACACACACACACACACACACACACACACACACAGAGTTACTGGGTCAATTTGTTTAGACTATCCTAGCTCAAAATTTGATCTACATTGAACTACTTTGCCAGCCCTGTTTCTTTGAGAGATGATCTCACTAACTTACCATACATGACTTTATGTGGTGCTATATTTCCATTTAAAAATTTTTTTATTTTATTTATCTACAGAGTGATTCTAGGACAGCTAGGGATACACACAGAGAAATCTTGTCTGAAGAAAATAATTTGATAGGAACCCTTAATCTGGCCCAATTTTACTAGAAAGATGTTATCTTTTTTGTTTGTTTGTTTGAGAAAGGGTTTCTCTGTGTAGCCTTGGCTGTCCTGGATTCACTCTTTAGTCTAGGCTGACCTCGAACTTACAGTGATCTGCCTGCCTCTGCCTCCTGAGTGCTGGTATTAAAGGCATATTCCTCCAAGCCTGGCCTAAGGATGCTATCTTTAAGGTGTTTGGCTAATGGAGCTGTTGAGCTGTTGAGAATTTGTTTACTGTTAGGAGGCCATATTTTTTTTTTTTTTTTTTTTTAGATGGGAGTTTCTCTTTGTAGTCCTGGCTGTCCTGGAACTTGATTTGTAGACCAGGCTAGCCTTGAACTTATAGAGATCTGCCTGCCTCTGCCTCCCTATGCTGAGATTAAAGGCATGTGCCACCACTGCCTGGATGAATTTATTTTAATTAATTAATTAATTAATTAGTGGAGACATGACTTATGTAGCTCTGACTGTCCAGGAACTTGCTAGGTAAACCAGGCTGGCCTTGAATTCATGAAGAGCCACCTGCCCCTGCCTCCTCAAACCTTGGGTTAAAGGCATGCAACACCATTCCTGGCTGTTGTTGTTGGTTTTTTGTTTTTTGTTTTGTTTTTTGTTTTTTCGAGACAGAGTTTCTCTGTGTAGCCTTGGCTGTCCTGGACTTGCTTTGTAGACCAGGCTGGCCTCAAACTCACAGTGATCTACCTGCCTCTGCCTCCCAAGTGCTGGGATTAAAGGTGTGCACCACCACGCCTGGCTCTTGCTGTTATTTTTTAAAATTAAATTTAACTAATTAATTAAGTTTGAGACAGGGTTTCATAAATCCTAGGCTTGCTCACAAATCCCTGACAACTTGAGACTTGCATGGTGGGAGGAGAGGGCCAGTTCTCAGCAGGCTTGACCTCTGACTGCTACACATTTGCCATGGCGGCTGTGTACCCCCACCCCCACCCCAAATAAACCAATCAAATATAACTTAAAAATTATAATCAGTGTGTGCATGCTATCTGTGGGGAACATGCATACCACACCCCACTTATGGAGGTCAGAGGACAACTGTTACACTGGTTCTCTTCTCCTTTTATGAGGGGTCTGAAGATTAAACTCAGGCCCATCAGGCTTGCATGGCAAGTGCCTTGACTGATGGAGCCATCTCGCTGGCCCTAGGTTTGCCATCTTGAAACAAGAATTCACTGTGTATCTCAGTTTACCCTGGAACTCACTATGTATCCTAGACTGGACCCACACATCAGTCTTCTTGTCTTAGCTTCTTGAGAGCTAGGATAATAGACTTAAGTGCCTGAGCTAGGATTGAACTTTATTTATTTATTTATTTTAATTTTTGTTTTCTTTCAAGACAGATTTTCTCTGTATATCCTTGACTGTCCTGGACTCACTCTGTAGACCAGGCTGGCCTCAAACTCACAGCAATCCGTCTGCCTCTGCCTCCTGAGTGCTGGTGAACTTTAAACATGAACATGTGCACTGGAGCATGCATCAGAGGCCTGCCTCGCCCCTGGCATGTGGAAGGCTCCACTCCAGCCTTGGAGATGAGGAGCAGGAGGAAGAGGAACAATAACAGCAAGCAACACATCAATTTGTACTATGTACTGTCCGGCTTGTGATGTGTGCCCGCGCCATGAACTCTCAGGTGAACCGTGCCCACAGCACCTTGGCTAAGCTCCACTGATGACTCTCCACCTGTGTGAAAGTGAGGAGCCCTAACATTCAGCTGAGCCTGCTGTCCAGTTGGGTAAGGTGGCATCGTCAGGTGAGCCCACAGGGTCAGACCCGAGGTAAACGCTCTGCTTCGCATTTCAACCTTGTCAAGCTAAGGAGAATGATTTGATTGCTCCTGAACTTTGCATATGTCAGCATAGTAGAAGCTTAGTCATGCAAATCCTTGTCACTTAGCCTGTCCCCAGCCCAGGAAGACATAGCTGTGTTTTCATATTTTATCTGTGTTTGGAGTTGAAAGCGCGTTTTTCTTTTGTGTTTAGAGAACAGATGTCAGGACCAGGTTTAAAGCACATAACCCGGGGAGTGAAAAATGTTTCCCTGCTTTTGAAAGAAAGAGACTCCACGATGATAATGAATTCAGCCTGCAAGTTTGTATTTTCAAGGGATATTTTAACTGTTTCGGGACCTCCCCACACCTACCCCGTTAAGTGTCTCTCTCACGTTGCTGGTGAAGGCCAAAGGCATTCTGGTCGAACAGTTTCTTTTGTTGTCTCACTGAGAGGCCATACATAAGCCAGTCTTTCAAAGATTGAGAATCCCCTTAGAACTTCAGGGCTCCGTGTTAAGTCATCATTTATTGAACAAAGAGCTCACGAGGGAAGCTGTAATGGACACATTTATTCTGAAGATTTTCACCAGGATGAACTGCTTAGTGCTTCAGGAAAATCAGCTGGGAGGTAGCCAGGGAGGGCAGAAGACACATGTCTCTCTAAAGAAGTGCAGGTGACCAGGCAGGCACTGAAGGGAAAGTGGATGAACAGATGGTCCAGGAGCCCCATCAAATGTCATTCGGAGTAGTAGGATGATGGCCTCGCCCAACAGGAGGGTGGATGAGGTCATGAGCCTATTTGCACACACCTGGCAACCATTTGCAATATTTGTCTCTGTCAAACTTCTGGTTAGATGAGGACAGTGTGCTCTTAGCCAGGAGAGGTGTGGTCTCTCATTTTCTTAGGAGACAAAGTTATTGTGGCAGAAGAAGATAAGAGGCAGCTTAACTACAGTCAAAAGCTCCGGAACTGTGCTGGGCACGGTGGAACCCCTTGGCAGTCCTAGCACTGAGGAGGCAGGAGGAGGGGGGGTCTGGAGTTCGAGGCCAGCCTAGCCTATCTAATGAGATTCTGTCTCATCTTCTGTGACAGAAACAATGTAAGGGAGGATTTATTTTGCCTCACGGTTTGGGAGATTACTCGCCATCACTATAACATGAGAAACTGTCGTAGCACTGGAGCCTGGCACTGTGTTACATGCCTGCAATCAAGAGTTCTCAACCTCAGCTACATATGGAGTTCAAGACTAGCCTGGGCTACATAATGAGACTCTGCCTGAAAACAGCAGCAAAGAGAGACACAACAGCAGCTCTTGCCTGTAAAACCAGCACCCCGGAGGCTTAGACAGCAAGATCACCTGGAACCTGTAGCCAGCTTGGGCTATACAGTGCTTTGTCTCAGAAAAGTAAAACAAAGCAAAACAAAACAACAAAAATTATTTCATTAGGTCACCCTATTCCTTTTGTACTGTTATAATAGAATGAAATTTAATTTATTGGTTCACAAATGCTTAATTTAGGAGTAAATTTTTTTTTTTGTTTTGTTTTTTTGAGACAGGGTCTCTCTGTGTAGCCTTGGCTGTCCTGGACTCCCTTTGTAGACCAGGCTGGCCTCGAACTCACAGCAATCCACCTGCCTCTGCCTCCCAAGTGCTAGGATTAAAGGCGTGCGCCACCACGCCCGGCTGGAGTAAATATTTTTATATATTATGTGCCACACGGTACAGGAATATGCAATGCAAAGACTAAAGTTATTCAATCTTAGCAGGACCAAAAGTTAAATCCAGCTCTTTTTTAAAAATTATATTTAATTTTATGTGCATTGGTATTTTATCTGTATGCATGTCTGTATAAGGGTTTGGATCCCCTGGAGCTGGAGTTACAGAAAGTTGTGAGCTGCCATGTGGGTGCTAGGAATTGAACCTGGGTCCTCTGGAAGAGCAGCCAGTGCTCTTAACCACTGAACCATCTCTCTAGCCCTGCTAAATGCAGCTCTTTACAACACTATAGCTTTCACTCTGATATAGCTGTATTTCAGTCTTAGAACTGCTTTGTAAATCAGATCCCATCTATAACCAAGGCCTAGAAGACAGACAAAATAACTCAGTGTCACTCTAAAGATGAAACATGTTTAATACATTTTGAAAAGAAACAGCCAGGCGTGGTGGCACATGCTTCTAATCCCAGGACTTGGGAGGCAGAGGCAGGTGGATCGATGTGAGTTCGAGGCCAGCCTGGTCTACAGGTGAGTCCAGGACAGCCAAGGCTACACAGAGAAACCCGGTCTTGAAAAACCAAAGGGGTGGGGGGGGGAAGAAACATGATTTTTTAAAAAATCTTTTTCATGCACTGGATAATAACTGAAGTGTCATGCTTGGGACAACAGTTACAGGAAGGAGTAAGTCCAGGTTTGGACCTTGAAGCAAGCTTGTGCCTCTCAGTGTTCTCTTACAGGTATCCTCTGTGGGAGTAGCACAAAACTGTGACTGTGGATTGTCTTCTCTAGAAAAGCGAAGTATTGGGATGTCCAGGCCCTTCTCACGGCTCCTGCTGAATGCCCTGCTTTGTTCCTGAGGAGAGTGTCAAGCCGATGATCTCAGGGGCATCTACATGAATCACTGTCCTTGCAAAGACTTGTTCTAGAGGCTTCCTGGGGGAGGTAGGTGGGCAAGGCAGGAAGTCCAGGAGCTGTGAGAACTACAACTGGTTACCAGTTCAACCATCCTCCTCTCCAGCCTCTCTCCTCTAGACCCAAGGAGGGAACATGTGTGTACAGTCAGAGCTTCTGGCTAAGATGCTGGCTGAGTGAGTCGGGGCACGAAGCTGGTCCCTGCCCTCAGGAAACTTACACTCTACAGAGAATCTGAGACATGCATTTGAGGGAGTAATGACAAGGTAACCCACAAGTTCTCTGCCTTTGAGAGGAGATCAAAAGGGTTGTGGTACAATGGAGCCCCATGTTGGCGCCTGTTTGGATTGCCCAAGTGCTCTAGGGAGTCATTTGACGGGAGTGGAGGAGCCAGGACTGGATTTTAGTGGCTCTTGACCTTCTCCTCCCTGGCCTGCGTCTGCTTCCTCATCAGAAGTCTGCGAATTACAGGGCTGGCTATCTGACTCACCAGGATGTCATAAAGATGAGTAAGCTTTCGAAGTCCTGTTCTTTCTGCTCTTTGACAGAAAGGCATCCCTAGCATGCAGGGTGTCCATGCTGAGGACAGCAGTTTCGACTTGGCCATTTCGTATGCTGGAGAACCTAATCCACTCTGTCTAAACATGGAAATCCCATCACTCTACCCAGCCCATCACTCCATTGAGCCATGTGACCTCTGGCCAATATATAATCTACACATTTATCTTGTCTCCTTGTTATCTATGTTTATTCTATGTTCACTTATCGTCTGAGTCTCCTCTCTGTTTATCCATTTTGGTGGGATAGTTTAATTGAGGAACAACTCCAAGAGGTGTCTCATTCATTTCTTCCTTTTCTGGACCTGGTACCTAACTTGACACATCATAGGTGCTGATGTTTGAAGTTGCTGAGCAGTCCCCTCTCAGAGTTTTTTTTTTTTTTCCTTGTTTGGAAAGTTCAGAGAGATATTTTATTGCTACTCTAGAATTAATTAAGTTTCAGACATCCACCCGAATCCTGGCCCATGGTATTTAGGGTGAAGTTGGACGAAGGGTCTTTGGCCACACAGTGAGAAAGATAGATTACAACAAAGAAAGACCAGTCTAAGAAAGAGGAGACCTGGACTATGTTTTTGCTTCTTCAGTGAACTAGTAGTTGACATTGGTTGAGTCACCTAAAGGCTCTGCTTCTGCTGGGGCTGGTGGCATAGGCATGTGATAGGAGCTACTCAAGAGGCAGAAGCAGAGGTAGGCATGGCAGCTCAGGCTGTAATCCCAGCACCTGGGCAGGCAGAGGCAGGCAGGTGGATCTCTATGAGTTTGAAGCAGGCCTGGTTAACAGAACAAGTCCAGGGCAGCCAGGGATACACAGAGAAACCCCATCTCAGAAAACAAAACAGAAAGGCCGAAGCAGAAGGATCACAAGTTTAAGACCTGCTTAGAAACTTATTGGGACTCTGGTTGAAGATGAAAAGATATGTACGTAATTATGGCTGAGGTGGGATGGAACACTTTCTGAACATGTGTTAGGTCCTAGGTTCAATTTCTAGTACCAAGGAGAGAGAGAACGTGGTGGGAAGGTGGAAAACAGAGAAAGGCAGAGAGGGTTAGAGCCGGTAAGATGGCAGGCACACATAAGTGTAGTAAGTTCTGCTTTTGTTTTTAAGACATGAGGCTTTCTGTTTTCTCATCTGTTGCATGAACACCTCAGCTTGCTTTGGCTCTAACATTTTGTATAATATATATATATATATATATATATATATATATATATATATAT
>OU015746.1:75317483-75348890 GCA_907169655.1 Acomys percivali | reverse complement strand
CACACACACACACACACACACACACACACACACACACACACACACACCTGTAAATGTACTAACAAATTAAAAAGATAAAAAGAGTTTGATATGCTTAGAATGGTGGCACATGCCTTTAATCCCAGCACTCAGGAGGCAGAAACGGGTGGATCTCTTTAAGTTCCAGGCCAGTCAGAGCTACACTGTGAGCAAAAAACAAAACAAAACAAATGAAAAGAGTTGCATAGAGAAGCATTCAACAAGAAGTTTCTTTTAAAAATATTTTATAAATTCCATTAAAAGAGCCGGGGGTGGTGGCACACTCCTTTAATCCCAGCACTCAGGAGGCAGAGGCAGGTGGAGCTCTGAGTTCGAGGTCAGCCTGATCTACAGAGTGAGAGTTCCAGGACAGCTAGGGCTACCCAGAGAAACCCTGTGGTGAAAAACCAAAAAAAGAAAGGGAATGAAAAAAAAAAGAAAGAAAGAAAAAGAAAAAACAATTATTAAAAGAGAAATGTAAATATTCTAAAGAAACACTCTGAATCTGACAGACTATTGAAACAATGGCCCCCCCACCCCCCACGGAAATTTCCCTCATGGGGAAACTTAAAAGTGATTCTTTACAGTACTAACAATTTGTCAGAACACCTAATAGTTTGAGCTGGAGACCTAGATGATGACCAGGCAATAGCAATTGTGACACCTTGACCTTGAAGTCCTGCTGTGCATGTCCTTGGGTTCTCTATTTACACTCCCACTTGAGCACCCCAAAACTGCACTTGAAGGGTTTGCTGGCTCTCTCTGTCCCTCTTCCTAATGTGGCATCATTGAATAAATAACCTTTTTTCTGTTTCCACTTGAAAAATTAAAAGACCAGCCAGGCATGGTGGCGCATGCCTTTAATCCCAGCACTGGGGAGGCAGAGGCAGAGGCAGGGGGATCAAAGCCTGGTCTACAAATCGAGTCCAAGACAGCCAAGGTTACACAAAGAAACCCTGTCTCGCCAAGTGTGGTGGCCCACGTCTTTAATCCCAGCACTCGGGAGGCAGAAGCAGATGAATCGCTGTGAATTGAGGCCAGCCTGGTCTACAAAGTGAGTCCAAGACAGCCAAGGCTACACAAAGAAACCCTATCTCGAAAAACAAACAAACAAACAAACAAACAAACAAACGTGAGGTGTTCAAAGCCATCCTGACAGTGAAAGCTTGGGGCCACAACCTCTGAAGGAGGATAGGCCTAAGTGGGAGGTAACTTAAACACCAAAGTCTCAGGAGTCAGGCTGCAAAACCTGCTTCCAAATCTGATGACCACAGTTCAATTCCCATATCCACCATAGGTTACACACACACACACACACACACACACACACACACACACACACACACACACACACACACTCAAATAAATAAAAATAAATAAATGAAACGTAATAAAGTCTTAGGCATCCAACACCGACTAGAATAATGACCCTCATTCTTTATGAGGGTGAGGACCCCTTGTTAATACCAAAGAACTTAATGAGCCTTATGTGATGGTCATTATACTTTTAATTATCTCATCACAGGCAGCTACTTGGCATGAGTGTGGATTTGCAGTGTCCTTGTGATTACTCTGCAGGGACCCATGTCACAGGGTAGAAGCCATTGCAGAGGAGAAAGGAGCTTTCGTTTTTCTTTTATTTGAGGATTTCATTCAGAAGTACATTGTATTTTCATCTTTTTTTTTAACCCTCTTCCCTGCTCCGAAATTCATGTTCTCTTCTTTTATATTTACTTTGGATACACATCCACCCCTACTGAATTCAACTAGTTGCCTTTATATTGCATGTGTTTGTGACTGAACTCTTAGGACCAGGAGTGTGTGTGGTGTGTGCTTCTAAGTAGGGGAAAGAGGGGGAAAAAACCAACAAAAGCTACTATCCTCTCTCAGCAGGCGGCCTTGACTGCTAGGGGTGAGGCTTTATGATCTTCTCCTCCTTCCAAGCCGGTGTGTACACTGATGTGGTCTTTTCAAGTCCTGTGCAGGCAGCCATGTTGTTGAGAGTTTATGGGGGCAGCACGGCTCTCTGGTCCAGAAGACTTTCTGACACAGCCACTGAGCAGAGGCTCCCAGGCTGCTCTCTCATGACATCCCCAGAGCCTTAGGTGGAGGGGTTGTGGTATAAACTCCCCATTTGGGGCTGACCACCCCACAATTAATTATTCTCTGCATTTTAATGAGCTGTGGATCTCTCTAATATTGTCTGCTGCAAAAGAGGCTTCTTTTTTGAAGAGAGATGTTATCAGCGTGACACCAGGGTTTTTGTTAGTCTCCTGGGGGTAGGGAATCATTATCCTGTACTGGACGGGGTGGGGCACAAAGCCAGAAGAATTCTGAGCTTAAAGTCAGCTTAGGTAATATAGTGAGATGTCATGTTAAAGCAAAAACCCTAATTTAAAGACAAGCAAGAGGATCCCTGCGGTGGTGGCGCACACCTTTAAGCCCAGCACTTGGGAGGCAGAGGCAGGCAGATCTCTGTGAGTTCCAGGCCAGCCTTGGCTACAAAGCAAGTCCAAGACAGCCAGGACTACAAGAGAAACTCTGTCTCGAAAAACCAAACCAAACCAAACCAAAACCTATGCTATCTGTGGGGCATCTTCAGGATGAATCAGATGATTCTATACTCTGATTGGCTAAGGTTGATGGAATTGTCTCAGAGAACATGTGGCCAGAAGACATCAGAGAGTATTTGTCATAAATAAAAGTTAGAAAGTAAAACAGCCAGGTGTGGTGGCGCATGCCTTTAATCCTAGCACTCGGGAGGCAGAGGCAGGCGGATGGCAGTGAGTTCGAGGCCAGCCTGGTCTACAAAGTGAGTCCAGGACAGCCAAGGGTAACATAGAGAGACCTTGTCTCGAAAAACAAAAACAACAACAACAACAACAAAACCAAAAAAAAAAAAAAAAAAGAAAAGAAAGAAAGAAAGTGAAACAGAGGCTGGGTGGTGGTGGTGCACGCTTTTAATCCTAGCACTTGGGAGGGAGAGGCAGGTGAATCTCTGTGAATTCGAGGCCAGCTTAGTCTACAAAACGAGTCCAGGACAGCCAAGACAGAGAAACCCTGTCTTGAAAACAACAACAACAAAAAAGAAAGTAAAACAGAAACAGAAAAACCCCAAACAAGTTGTAATCTCAATACTTGGGAGATAAAAGCCAGAGGATTTGCTATCATCCTGGGCTACACACAATGAGTTGGAGGTCAGCTACATGAAACCCTGTTTTAAATAGCAAAAAAAAAAAAAAGCCAACTGACTGATGAATGTTTGAGATGATTAACATTCTAAGCTAATCATTATCCAATGTATAATGTTCAGTAGCATCATATGTACCCCATATGTAACATGTACAATTATCTATCAATTAAAAAAACCATATCAACTTTAATTTCTCTGCTTGGGACTCTGTGGGGTTTGGGCCTGCCATTCTCATTCTTCTTCGCTGACGCTAATAGGAACAAGCGTGGTACTAATCAAGATGTTTGTGTAAGACCGCAGTGGCCTGGAGAAGGATCGTGTGCCCTGAGGGTACACTTGGATCTAATGGGGTAAGGCTGGAGAACAAGTCTGTGGCTTGTTGGATGTTGTAGAAACTGTCTACCAAACCAATCCGCTTTGTGTCTAAAAACAATAATTTCCCAGGCAGGGCTTTTTTTGTTGTTGTTGTTACTGTCACTGTCTCTCAAGCTGAGCAGTGGCTCAGCACGAGCTCAGCATTGACAAGAGTAGTTGACAATTGGGACAGCATAGGGCAGGGCTCACCCCTGATATGCTGGCTCGGTAGGAGGCTGGGGGGTTTGTGTGGCAGAAACCTGGCAATCACAGGAGCAATTTGGCCCATGTGATGTGGATGGCCGACCCCAGCCTGGCTGTTTTCTCTCTGTTGGATTGTGCTGTTGGTAACTCTGTCTGCTCTGCTTTCTATCATCTAGTATACATAAACTCGGTGTCATAAGGTCTTTGGTCGAAGACTCACTCTGTCCTGGAGTAAGCACATTCACAGGACTCTTCAGGGGACAATCGTGACAGAGGCAGCTTCTTATATTCTCTGTAGCTCAGTGTACAGAGAGGAAGAAGGCCAGAAGAAATGCTAACACAGTTACCCCCTGGTCACGTTCCATCCACGACAGGCTTTTCCAGTCACCTCATGCATTTCAGTACCCACATATCTACTTTACGTTTTGTTGTTGTTTTGAGACAGGGTACTGTAGCCTTGGTTGGCCTCAAACTTTCTTTCTTTCTTTTTTTTGGTTTTTCAAGACAGGGTCTCTCTGTGTAGCTGTCCTGGACTCACTTTGCAGACCAGGCTGGCCTCGAACTCACAGCAATCCTCCTGCCTCTGCCTCCCGAGTGCTGGGATTAAAGGCATGCGCCATCACCACCTGGCTTTTTTTTTTTTAAAGATTTATTTATTTATTTATTTATTATGTACACAGTGCTCTGCCTACATGTATACCTGTAGGCCAGAAGAGGGTGTCAGATTCCATTACAGATGGTTATGAGCCACCATGTGGTTGCTGGAACTTGAACTCAGGACCCCTGGAATAGCAGTCAGTGCTCTTAACCTCTGAGCCATCTCTCCAGCTCCCGGCCTCAAACTTTCTATGTAGTTGAGGATAAAGGCCTTGAGCTCCTGATCCTCCTGCCTCAATATTCCCAGGGTTGACTTAGAGGTAAATAACTAGCCCAGTTTTTGTTTGTTTTGTTTCATTTTTAAAATGTATTTAGTGTACACATAGAGACCTGCAGAAGTCGCTTCTGGGTTCTGGAGATGAAACTCAGGTCCTCAGTCTTGATGGCCAGCCATCACACCAGCTCTCCACCCAACTCCTGCCCCCCACCCCCCAGTGTAGCTCTTCCATTTCAAAAGACCTCCAGCAGCCACTAGATCTCAGCACTGAGTTACACCCTTAGCCCAACACAGCTACTCTTCAACCTCAGTGACATTCTTGTGCATCCACTTTTGTAACATCTGGAAGCATGCTGGCTTAAAAGCCAGTGGACACGGATCCCAGTGAGTTTGAGGCCAGCCTGGTCTACAAGGTGAGAATCCAGGACCAGATATACACAACCACTTGGCATACACATACAAAATAAAACAAAATGTGCAGGTATTTGTGTTCCTAGGTTTAATTCCCTCCACCCTAGCACAGAAAGAAAAAGAAAGAAAATGATATGAGGGCTTGCCATATAGCTGGGTTATAGAGTGAGGCTTAGCTTATGTGAGGCACCAAGCTTTAGCCTCAGTGCACACGTGTGCGCATGCGCGCGGGAGTGGGGGGTTGGGGGTTGGGGTGGTAGTTGGTGGGTGGTGGGGGTTGGGGGGTTGAGTGGGAAGAGAGAGAGACAGAGAGAGAAAGAGACAAAGAGAGAGAGAGAGAGACAGACAGACAGACAGAGACAGAGACAGGGACAGAGGAGAGCAAGAGAGAGCGCGAGAGCGAGGGAGAGTGAGAGAGAGAGAGTGCGCGAGAGCGAGGGAGAGTGAGAGAGAGAGAGCACGAGCTTATATAGGACCTTCTTTAGATGTGAGAAGTTTTCAGATGTCACTCTCCTCAGGAGGCCTCCCCAAATCTGGACTGGACCTCTTCTTCCCCTTGGAGAGTGAGTCGGGGCGATGCAAGTGGTCTTGGGAGGCTGCTTCACTGTGTTCTAAGGATTAGTGTAATTAGAGCCCGTGCTGCTACAGCACTCTGACATTCTCAGATGAAAAGTGCTAGATGAGCGTAAAATTTTATAACGGTAATGGAATCTGAGCAAATAGCATTGTAATAAATGGCTCTGCCTGCTGATAGTGCATTTAAGAGTCCCCTCTTTATTGTCTCCTGTTTACTCTATGTGATGAACCGAGGTGATTAATAACAATGGTAATAATTACTCGTAGGCATTTTATGCTTTCAAGGGGTTTTACAACTTGTTCGTTATGTAATCTTTAATCTTCACGGTGGCTACTCTGCTAAGTCAGTATTATTTTCTCTTTTTTTAAAAAAATTATTTTTTCTTTTCTTCTGAGACAGGGTTTCTCTGTGCTGCCTTGGTTGGTCTGGACTCTCTCTGTAGACCAGGTTGGCCTGGAACTCACAGAGATCTACCTACCTCTGCCTCCCAAGTGCTGGGATTAAAGGTGTGACCCTTGAATTCTTTTTTTTTTTTTTTTTTTGGTTTTTCCAGACAGGGTTTCTCTGTGCAGCCTTGGCTGTCCTGGACTCGCTTTGTAGACCAGGCTGGCCTTGAACTCAGCGATCCGCCTACCTCTGCCTCCCGAGTGCTGGGATTAAAGGCATGTGCCACCACCGCCCGGCTGACCCTTTGAATTCTTGATCCTTCTTTCTCTACCTCCTAAGTGCATACAAACCAGACCTGATTTTTGAGAAAGTAGAGTTTGAAGCTGGGGCTTCATGTATGTTCAGAAAAATCTAAAGATGTAAGAGTAAGGCCCTCAGTTTACCTAGCAAGTCAACATGTTGAGAATTTAGGTTTGTTTGAGTTTGAAAAGTAAAGCTGTCAGCCAGGTGTGGTGGCACAAGCTTTTAGTCCCAGCATTCACTGAGGCAGAGGCAGGTGGATCTCTGTGAGTTTCAGGACAGCTTGGTCTACAAAGTGAGTCCAGGACAGCGAAGGGTACACAGAGAAATTCTGTCTAGAAAAACCAAAATAAATAAATAGATAGATAGATAGATAATAAATAAATAAAATAGCTAGGTGGTGGTGGCACATGCCTTTAATCCCAGAACTTGGGAGGTAGAGGCAGGCAAATGGTTGTGAGTTCGAGGCCAGCCTAGTCTACAAAATGAGTCTAGGAGAGCCAGGGCTAGTATACAGAGAAACTCTGTCTCAAAAAAACAAAAACAAAAATAAAAACAAAAAATAAAAAATAAAAGACCAGGCATGGTAGCACATGCTTTTAATCCCAGCATTTAGGAGGCAGAGGCAGACAGATCTCTGTGAGTTTGAGGCCATCCTGGTCTACAAAGAGAGTCTAGGACAGCCAGGGTTCAGTGTAACAGAGAAACTCTATCTCAAAAAACCAACCAACCAACCAACCAAACCGCCCCCCCTCCAAAAACTCCAAAAAACAAAACCAACCAACCAAACAAACAAACAAAAAGTAAAGCTGTCAGCTGGGCGTGGTGGAGCATGCCTGAAATCCCAGCACTCAGAAGGCAGGGGCAGGCAGATCGTTGTGAGTTCGAGGTCAGCCTGGTCTACAAATTGAGTCTAGAACAGCCAAGGCTACACAGAGAAACCCTGTCTCGAAAAACCAAAAAAAAAAAAAAGTGAAGCTGTCAAATAAACTAGAGGGAGGAGAGGTGGTGGGAAAGTAAGCTGGTAGGGCTCCCAAAGGACATCCTCTAGGGCTGGCTGCAGATTCTGCCCTCTGGACATGAGATGCTGTAGCCAGGGGTTACTTGAAGCTGAGTGTGAAGGATGGCGTTGCCTCAAGCTCCCTCTTTTCAGACGTGGGTGATCTAGCTGTATTCCTCTTGCTGGTTCTTCACATCTGGATGAGGCTGGACAAGGGGAGTCAGGCTTTACGTGGCAGCTAATTGGTTGCTATAAGGAACAGCCCCCAGACTTGCAGTGTCAGCAACTGTGTATTGCATAATCACCTGCTTCCAATGCCCACTTGGGGATTGGACTGCGATAAGCAAGGGCCGTCCGTATCTGCGAGACAAGCATCGTGTCAATTACACTCTGGATGGCCAGATTTATGTGCTTTTTGGCAGTGCGGCTAAACTATTAATCATGTCTCACAAGCAGGCTCCGTGTAAACTAACATTGGATGCCCCATCTCATGGACCATTCTGGCAAAAAATATTGAATTTCCCCCGTGTTTCTCGCTAACATCTAAGACACTTGAAAATGAGATTGAACATAGAGAAGCCTTAAGTGGTAACCAGATGTCAATCTTCCCTCCCTTCCTTTTCTCTCTGGCTTTGTTTCCTCTCTCTCTCTCTCTCTCTCTCTCTCTCTCTCTCTCTCTCTCTCTCTCTCCTTCTTTCTTCCTTCCACAGTCTTACCATGTTGCCCAGGCTGGCTTTGAACTCGCCATCTTCTTTCCACTGTCTCTTGGTCATCAGAGGTGTACGCATCACCAGAATTAGCTTCTCCTTTTGCCTTTTTTTTTTTTTTTTAAAATCAAGATCTAGTCATGTTTTCTGACCTGGGAACACTGCTGTTGGCATCAGCGTCTAGAAATGGTGACTCTCACATAAAAAACAAAACAAACAAACAAACAAACAAAAACCACCCGTTTTTGTTTAGTGACAAGCTGAGGTGCTCACAGCTTCTCTTGCTTTTTACTAGGTTGTCAGTTGGAGTGGCTAGCCACATAGATTTCTTATCACTTGCTAAGCTACCTATGTAACAAAGTGCAGTGCATCTAATGTCATAATTAAATGTCGTCAGGCTAATGTGTACGAGTGTTTTGAGCCTTATCACTAATTGCTGTGTTAGCATGAATTAGACAGTGAAGTAATTAGAAGCCCAAATGCAGCTGTGTCCTGTGGTGCTGTTTCTGGGGTGGGCTGCATGCTTGTGAGCATGCAGTGATGGGGTCTGCTGTGTGAACCAGCTGGTCCCGCCATCCCCTGTACACTCAGATAGCCTCAAACTGTTTTTCCTTTTTTTAAGACAGGGCCTCCTATCCACTATGCAGTCCGGACTGGTGTTGAAGTCTTGTCAATCCTCCAGCCTCATCCCCTGAGTTCTGAAGTTATGGTGTGTGCCCCACCACTGGCCATTCCCCCTCTCTCTGCCTCTGTCCTGTCTCCTCTCTCCAGGATCTCACGGATGGTCTCAAATTCACTGTGTTTCAGAGAGTGACCTCGAACTTCTAACCCTCCTGCCCGCGCCTCCCCTCTGTGCTTGCCTAGTTTTCTTTACTGCCTCTCGTTTATTACTTCTGTGTATGTGTGAGTACCTTCAGAGGTCAGAAGAGATCAGCAGAGCTCCTGGAGCTGGAATTGTAAACTGCCCAAAGTGGGTGCTGGGAACAAAACTGGTCCTCTGCAAGAGCAGCAAGTGCTCTAAACCACCGAGCTGTCATCTCTACGGTCTCCATTGCTAGGCTTTTGACATCCTTTTCCTTCCTTCCTTCCTTCCTTCCTTCCTTCCTTCCTTCCTTCCTTCCTTCCTTCTCTCTCCCTTCTTTTTGACTTGAACTCACTATATAGCAGAGGGTGATTTTGTTTTTGTTTGCTTAGCTCATAGGGAGTGGCACTATTAGAAGGTGTGGTCTTGTTGGAGCAGATACGTCCTTGTTGGAGGAAGCGTGTCAATGTTGGGGTGGGCTTTGAGGTCTCAGAGGCTCAAGCCAGTTCATTTCCTGCTGCCTGCCAATCTGGATGCGGAACTCCAGCTCCTTCTTTGGCCCCACGTCTGCCTGCATACTGCCATGTATCCTGCCATGACAAATCATGGGCTAAACCTCTGAAACTGTAGGCCAGCCTCAATGAAATGTTTTCCTTTAATAAGAGTTGCCATGGCTGGGCATGGTGGCACATGCCTTTAATCCCAGCACTCAGGAGGCAGAGGCAAGGGGGATTGCTTTGAGTTCGAGGCCAGCCTGGTCTACAAAACGAGGAGCCCAGGACAGCCAAGGCTACACAGAGAAACCCTGTCTTGAAAAAACAAACAAACAACAAAACCAAAACAAAACAACAAAAAAAGAGTTGCCGTGGTCATGGTGTTTCTTTACAGCAGTGGAAACCACAGCTAGGAAAGCAGATGTCTGTGTGTGCCCTGTTCATGTCTGAGCAGCATTTCTGGTGGCGTTAGTGCTTGTCCTCAAAGGGCTGGCACAGCTCACGGAGCTGTTCCCCTCCTGTGGTAGGAACAGGGGAATGCAAAAGACTGTGCGACCGCCTGACAGTTCTGACAAGCCTTGTCAAATTCTCATTCCCAGAGGTGCCTCTTGCCATTAGGAGGCTGATTGCTTATTGGGGAGCCTCTCGAATTCCTGCAGAGACAAGATCAAAGCCTAACATACAGCAGGAACAGGGGGCCTCCCTGTCCTTGACCAACACAGTCTGACACAATGGCTTGTCAACAAACGGGCCTGGGGTGGGAAGATAAAGAGTCATCATTTGGGAATAAATGCTGTTATTTCTCTGTACAATTTGTAACCTCTTTTCAACTCTTTCCCTCCCATTCCTCCTCCTCCCTAATCACTGCGTTTTGCACACCAGCAAAACACTCACACTGCCAGATCTGGACAGCTTCCAGCCCAACACTGATGCACTAGTGCTTGCTCCTGATGGGGACCCATGCCTCTAATCTTCCTAAACATCTCCATATCCATTAAAAAAAAAAAAATTCCTGGCAGCGTGCGATGGTGTTGAGACAAATCAGAAACTCCATATATGTATCTGCCTGCAATGTGGACAACAGGACAGTCAAGCCAAGCACCCTGATCTGAAAAGTCACAGTGTACCTCACAAAAATGAGGAATTCCTTTTTTTTTTTTTTTTTTTAATGAGACAAAGTTTCTCTGTTTAGCTTTGGCTGTGCTGGACTCACTTTGTAAACCAGGCTGGCCTTGAACTCACATCAATTCGCCTGCCTCTGCCTCCTGAGTGCTGGGATTAAAAACGTGGACTACCACCACCTGGCCCAAAATGCGCAACTCTTATGTGCCAAAGATCCATTAAATTTGGGCTGCTAAAATGGCTCAGTGGGTAAAGGCACTTGACACGAAGCCTGACAACCTGAGTTTGATCCCCAAGATCCACATGGTAGAAAGAGAGAACTAGTTTCACTATAAGCTGATCTCTGACCCCTACATGCTTACCATGACACCCCCCCCCCAAAAAAGGAATCAATTAAATGTACTTATTTATTTGAGATAGGGTCTCATATAGCTCAAGTAGACGTCAAACTTGTTGGGTAGCAGAGGATGATCTTGAATCCCTGACTCTATTGCATCTACCTTCCGAGTGCCGAGAATATAGGCTCGTGCCGGCACATTCAATCTATATATATTTTGTTTTTGGCACAGGGTCTTGCTGTTTTTCTATGCTGGCCTTCAACTTCATAATTCTCCTATCTTAGGCTTCAGAATACTGGGTTAACAGATGTAGTCCAGCATGCTAAAGATAGTAATTAAAAAAAAAAAAAAAAGCAACCCGGGCATGGTGGTGCATGCCTTTAATCCCAGTGCTTGGGAGGTGGAGGCAGGCGAATCACTGTGCCAGCCTGGTCTACAAAGGGAGGCCAGGACAGCCAAGGCTGCACAGAGGAATCCTGTCTTGAAAAACAAAAACAAACTAACAAAAAGCAGATAGAGAGCTCGGCTTGGTGGCACCTTCCTTTAATCCCAGACTTGGGAGGCAGAGGCAGGTGGATTAAAGGCCTGCACCACTACTGCCTGGGCTACTTTGTAGGCCTTTTCCATGCCTGTGTGCCCATAAACACACAAGTTCCACAAGCACAGGGCATCTGTCTCTCTTGTTCATCATTGGATGCTATTCTCTACTGTACACTGTGAACCCACAAGTCTCTAGACTTGATGCACAAAGATGCTCATTGAACGTTGTTAAGGCTGAATGTGTGTGTGTGCTTTGCCGAGCTTTAGACACCATGGCATTGCAGCAGGACTGACTCTGATCTTTAAATAGTTCTTATGCGATAGGGGAGATGAAATCCAAAATCACAAATCCTCAAAATAAACTGTGGTGTGAGAGAGAGAGAGAGAAAAAAAAAATTGCTATGGTAATGGTGATGGAAAAGGTTAGGACAAATGATTTGGAAGACGTAGAGTTTAAATTTTGCCTTGAGCCAGGTGGTGGTGGCAGCGCACTCATTTAATCCCAGCACTTGGGAGGCAGAGGCAGGCAGATTGCTGTGAGTTCTAAGACAGCCTGGTCTATAAAGTGAGCCCAGGACAGTTAAGGCTATGCAGAAAAACCCTGTCTCGAAAAACAACCCCCCCCCCAAATAATTGGCCTTGAGAGAGATGAGCTGGTTCTTTTCCTTCCTTCCTTCCTTCTTTCCTTCCTTCCTTTTTTGAGGTAGTATAAGGCATACTTGCTGTGTATAATACGATGACCCTGAATTCCTCATCCTTCTTCCTGCTCTACCTCCCAAGCACTGAGGTTGCAGGTGATGGCCTCTGCAGTCTTAGTTACTGTTGTTTTGTGGGAAGAAACAACATGACCAACACAACTTATATAAGAAAGCATTTACTTGGAGGCTTGCTTACTCTTAGACAGTGTGAGTCCATATCCATCATAGCAGGAGCGTGGCAACAGGCAGGCGAGTATGGCGTTGGAGCCGAAGTTGAGAGCTTACATCTTATTGGCAAGCTGGAGTCAGAGAGATGGAGTCTGGGACTGGTGTGGGCTTTGGAAATCTCAAAGCTCACTCGCAGTTACACACTTCCTCTAACAAGGCCACACCCCTTAATCCTTTCTACAACAGTTCTACCAATTGGGGATCAAGCATTCAACTATAAGAGCCTATGGGGGCTGTTTTCATTGAAACCATTACAGCCACTATATCTGGCATTATGAGGAGAATCTTGATGGAAGGGAATGGAGACCTGGTAGAGACAGAGATAGGAATTTGGGGTTTTTTTTGGGGGGGATTATTAAAAAAATTACTTGTAAAAATTTTTTAAAAAAATTACCTGTATTTGTGTGTGTGTGTGTGTGTGTGTGCGCACATGGGAGTGTGTATGTATACAGCATACACATGTGAGCATGTATGTGTGCCACAGTGCAGGTGTAGAGGTCAGAGGACAACTTGCAGGAGTTGGTTCTCTCCTATCATGTCTAAGTGTGTGTGTCTAAGGTGTCACATCCGGGCTGTCAGGCTTGGTGCCATGTTTTTGTTTCTTTTATTTTTGAGGCAAGGCCTCTCTCTCTCTCTCTCTCTCCCCCCCCCCCCCCAAACTGACCTCAAAGTCCTGTCAGTCCTCATGTCTCATCCTCCTGAGGGCTAAAACTACAGATGTGAGTCACAGTGCCCCACCCAAGCCACCCGTCCTAAAGGCTGTGCATTCCCATGAGTGAGTCACCACATTCTTTTTCTGGGTTTCTGCTTTGCTATGCTGTTACAGAGGACAAAACTGACAAGTGTGGTTTAAAGATCTTGACTGGCTTTGTTTCTTATTCTAGTATTGAGGCAATCCTTCATTTCCTGAAAAAGGATAAATGCTTTAATGAGTGGAACAGGCACTTGGTGTTTAGTCAGAAAAGGACTGGAGAGTGAAGAAACAAAAGCCAGCAAGGTTGGGAGGTGGTGGCGCACGCCTTTAATCCCAGCACTTGGGAGGCAGAGGCAGGCGGGTCTCTGAGTTTAAGGTCAGCCCGGTCTACAGCTGAGTTCCAGGACAGCCGAGAGTAAACAGAGAAACCCTGTCTCAAAAACCCAAAGAAAACACCACAAATTTGTGGACAAATGAATTGACCTAGAAATGATCATAATGAGTGAGTTAACCCAGAAGCAGAAAGAGTCAAATGGTATCTACTCACTTATATCTGGACACTAGACCAAGGGGCATGTCCCATGAAAGTCTTCACTTACCAGGAAAGTGGGACAGAGGGGAGGATATCCTATTGGGATTCTAGGTGAGAGAAGCATTGGAGAATGGGGAAATAGAAGGATCCAGAGGGTCCTAGAAACCTACAAGGAGAACATTATGATGAGCAGATCTGGGCTCAGGGGTCCTGCTCAAACTATGGCACCAGCCAAGGACAATATGTGCAATAAACTTTGAACCCCTACCCAGATCTAGCCAATGGACAGGACATTCTCCACAATTAAGTGGAGAGTGGGATCTGACTTTCACACGAACTCTGGTGCTCCATATTTGACCACATCCCCTGGATGGGGAGGCCTGGTGGCACTCAGAGGAAGGATAGCAGGCTACCAAGAAGAGACTTGATACCCTAATAAGCATATAGAGGGGGAGGAGGTCCCCCTCAGTCACAGTCATAAGGGAGGGGAGTAAGGGGGAAATGGGAGGGAGGGAGGAATGAGAGGATACAGGGATGGGATAACAATTGAGATGTAATATGAATAAATTAATAAAATATATTAGAAAAATGAAAAAAACCAAAGAAAAGAAAGAAAGAAAAAAGAAAAAAGAAGAGAGAGTTTACAGGACCAGGGTGGGACACATGGGACTCTACTAAAAGAAAGATAGGAAGAAAGAGGAAGAAAGAAAACAAAGAAAGGCCTGGGCTTATTGTATTCATGAGTTTCCACTTGCCCAAGAGCTCCAGGGTTAGTAGTTTAGAGTTTAGCTGAGTGTTTCTCTTACTGAAATAGCTTAAAGCTTCTGGCTACCAGCCCATTCCAGGAAACGCTTGTGACTTTGAACCCAGTCCTTTCTTCTCAAGGGTTCTTAGGCTTATCCACATTATATCGCCTTCTTACTCAGCATCGTCTATTCAGCAGGCTATAGGCAAAACTAGACACCGAGGGCACCGATTAACCAGTTATGCTGTACAAACAGTTTATATAAATTTTGTCTTTAATTTTCCTAGCTGTCTCTCAGGGTTGGGGTCCAGACTGTGGCACTGAGAGTTGAGAAACCTGCTTATTGGAGAAATGGTAGTTGAAACAACAGATGCCAACATCAGAACATAAGACAGTAATCAGATCTTGTATTGAGTTGTCTGTGTAAAGGCCCCAGGTTTGGTGTTGAAGAAATACGGACACCACATTTACCAGAAATGGGCTGAGGTGACCTGCATTAACACAAGAATGCCAGCGTGGATTGTGGGTGGGTGGAGCATCTGGGAATCAGGCACCATCCATGCAATCTTTAATTCATACTTTAGCCAACTTGAAGTTCTATTAAGACTGCTAAGTGCCCATGAAGTCATTGTAAAAAAGGAAAGAAAAGAAAAAGGGAGGTGGTGCCGGAGATGTGGCTCTGGGGTAGATCGTGTGAAGTCCTTGGCTGGCCTGGAACTTGTTATGTAGAACAGGTTGGCCTCTAACTCACAGGATCCTCCTGCCTCTGACCCTGTCTCTTGAGTACTGAGTATATGATACCAGGTCCAGCCTGGCACTGGGCTCTTTTTTGTTTTGTTTTTTGTTTTTTTTGACACAGGGATTCTCTGTGTAGCCTTGACTATCCTGGACTTGCTTTGTATAGCAGGCTGGCCTCGAACTCATAGTGATCCGCCTGCTTCTGCCTCCCAAGTGCTGGGATGAAAGGCATGTGCCACCACCACCTGGAGGGCATTGGGCTCTTATGTGGTGAATGCTGCCTTATTTCTTTTGTGGAGTTGCCCCTCCACGACAGAACTATGGCTTCTAACCAGGATGTTAGAATGGAGGGACCTTCAGGATGTCATCCATACTCCAAGATGGAAGGGACATTCAGGAAGGACAGGGCTAGCCCCAAGTCATCTCTCCTATGGGAAGAATGTGTGTCAGCAGACTGTTCAGACACCTTGTTTCTTCAAGGAATGTTTCAAATGGGACTTTTGTTTAATTGTCCCTATCCTAAATGTTTGCTCCTTCTCTGTTTGATTTTTTTCAAAAAAGATTTATTTATTTATTATTATGTATACAGTGCTCTGCCTGCCAGGGACACCTGCAGGCCAGAAGAGGGCATCAGATCACATTATGGATAGTTGTGAGCTACCCTGTGGTTGCTGGGAATTGAACTCAGGACCTCTGGAGGAGCAGTCAGCGCTTGTCCTTAACCTCTGAGCCATCTCTCCAGCCCCCTCTGTTTGAATTTTTAAAAGTTTTCCATTTTAGCTGGGCGGTGGTGGCACATGCTTTTAATCCCAGCCCTCGGTAGGCAGAGGCTGGTAGATTGCTGTGAGTTCGAGGCCAGCCTGGTCTACAAAGCGAGCCCAGGACAGCCAAGGCTAAACAGAGAAACTATGTTTCAAAAAAAAATTGGGGGGGGGTGTTTATGTCTGTGTATACCTTGTATACCTCTCGTGCCCTTGGAGGCTAGGAGAGGATGTCAGATCCCCAGGAACTGGATTACAGACAGTTTTGAGCTGCATTTGAGTACTGGGAAGTGAACTTGGGTCCTCTGCCTGGGTTGCCCAGTGGGTGCTCTTCACCACTACACCATCTCTCCACCAGTTTCTCTATTTTTTGTGATGACTTATGGCAACAGAGCAGGGGTCACTAGCCATCTCGATTCAGGCCATTCTGAGGCTTGAAAGATCAGCATCTTTTCTGTGATCCCTGATCTCAGTGCACTGGTTTGGAAATTTTACCTAAAGTGCTAGCAGAAACATACAAACACTTCACCATAGGGCAATTTTTTTTGTTTGTGCCCGGCTAGGGCACATGTTTTTGCTTCAAATTCAAAGTATATATTCTGTGTCCCCTTCCTCTTAAAAAAAAAAAATTAAAAAATTTGAGACTATGTCTTATGTGGCTCAAATGGCTTTATGCAATTGAGACTGGTCTTGAACTCTCAATCCTCCTGCCTTTACCTTCAACTGCTGGGTTTATAGACATGTAACCACCACCTGTCCCCAAAAGGTAAACTCTTAGTGGGTAAGAGATATTTATTTTTCTCCTTTCTCTTTCCCTCTACTTGTTACATGAAACAGAAAGAAAAAGTTTGAATTGATATCTTGGGTTTCCAATCTCATTTCCATATCTATAGGAATGCTATGGAGGGCGGGGAGGGGAGGAGGAAACAGGGACAGAAATATCAAGAGAAAGACACATGGAGAGAGAAATTGCTTTTACCAGTAATATTCATAATCGCACATCCACAGATCGCAAACCCTTGAAAAACTTCCATGCCATTGTCCAGCGTTAACTAATGTTCTGAATGCTATTCCTGTCTGGTGGTGAGCCTAGCACTCAACGGCTGAGCCATTTCTCCAGCCTCTGGGTGCCATTTTTCACATGCTGTATCAGGGGTTAGAGAGCCAGCCAAGTGGTTAAGAGCACTGATGCCAAGGCTGGGTGTGGTGGCACACGCCTTTAGTCCCAGCACTTGGGAGGCAGAGGCAGGTGGACTGCTGTGAGTTCGAGGCCAGTCTGGTCTATAAAGTGAGTTCAGGACAGCCAAGGCTACACAGAGAAACCCTGTCTCGGAAAAAAAAAAAAAAAAAAAGAGCACTGATGCTCCCTCATGAGGACTGACATTGAGATCCCAGCACCCACACCCTCAGGGGACTTACAATTGCTGTATGTAAATTGGTTATGAAAATAAGTAATGACATGAAATAGATACACAAATGGAGCTTTGGCTTCTGTGAGGTCTGGGCTAAGGCCTATTTGTGCAAACTGTTGATCTGTGATCATGGAGGCTGGTGAACTTTCCTTTTTAAAAATTAAAAAAACAAAACAATGAAACCATATTATTATTGTGTCTGTCTGTGCATATATGTGTGCATGGGCAAATGTGCCACAGTGCACATGTGGAGGGCAGCTTTGTGGAATTGGTTCTCTTTGCACTTTTATGTGGCTTCATGGGGATTGAACTGGGGTCATAGGACTTGTGTGACAAGCACTTTTTACCAGCTGAGCCATCTTGCTAGGCCTGGTTGCTGAACCTTTCTGTACTGTGGAGATAATGCTACCCATAGGAGACTGTTTGAAATAATTGAGTTAGATAAGGCATGCAATAATATTAAGGCCATATATTTAATTAGTCACACAACCAACATTAATTATCTCCTTGGTGGCTTTATCTGGAGATAGTCTCAGGCTACAGTTCCAACTTACAGTGGGTATCTTCTGGCACTTGGTAATTGCCAAAGTCCTTAAAATCTCAGCACAAATTTTATGGGTTAACAACCCATAAGAAGGCAGGATTATGTGTAATCATAAATGTGGGCAACTTTCTTTCTTTAGCTACTTTCTTTCTCTCTTTTTTATTTTTTTTTGGTTTTCTGAGACAGGGTCTCTCTGTGTATCCTTGGCTGTCCTGGACTCACTTTGTAGACCAGGCTGGCCTCGAACTCACAGCAATCCGCCTGCCTCTGCCTCCCGAGTGCTGGGATTAAAGGCGTGCACCACCACGCCCGGCCTCTTTAGCTACTTTCCTTCCTTTCTTCCTCCTGCCTCTTTCTTTTTTGTTTTTGTTTTTTGTGTTTTTTTGATGGTTTCTCTGTGTTAGCCTTGGCTGTCCTGGACTCTTTGTAGACCAGGCTGGCCTCCAACTCACAGCGATCTGCCTGCCTCTGCCTCCCGAGTGCTGGGATTAAAGGCATGCGCCGCCACGCCTGGCTTTTCTTCCTTCCTTCCTTCCTTCCTTCCTTCCTTCCTTCCTTCCTTCCTTCCTTTTGGAGACAAGATTTCTCTGTGAAGCCTTGGCTGTACTGAAACTCTCTTTGTAGACCAGGCTGGCCTCCAACTCACAGCAATCTAATCAGCTTGCTTCTGCTAGGATTAAAGGCGTGTGCCACCATGCCCAGCTGCCCTTCCTCTTTTTAAAAAACAAAATAAAACAAAATACTCTTTTGGTGTATTCATTCAATAAGTCAAGCAGGCTCTGCATGAGGTGTTGCCTTTTATGACAGTCCTGTTGTGCAGGAATCTCTAGAACCATATTACATATGGAGAAACCAAGGCTGGGAGATAAGGCATTGTGACTCAGCAAGAAGAATCTGAGCACAGATTCCAAATCAGTTCCTCCTAACTCCAAGTTGCCACCACTTTCTGGGCTACTGGAAGCTCTGTTTGAGCACAACAGATCAACACAGTTGGTGGGTCTAGTGTTTAGATGAGAATGTTAAGTATTCTGGGGGCTGTATGTGTCATTTTTTATGTATTTTCTTGCTTTTTTTTTTTTTTTTTTTTTTTTGTTGATAGGGTTTCACTAAGTTGCTCAAACTTGGCTTGAATTTACTCTGTAGTCCAAGATGGCTGTGGATTTGTAATCCTCTCACTTGAGCCTTCTGAATAGCTAGGGTTTCAGCCCACTCTCTCTCTCTTTTTTTTTTCAAGACAGGGTCTCTCTGTAGCCTTGGCTGTCCTGGACTCATTTTGTAGACCAGGCTGGCCTCGAACTCACAGCGATCCACCTGCCTCTGCCTCCCGAGTGCTGGGATTAAAGGCTTGTGCCACCACGCCCGGTTTACAGCCTACTCTTTGAGGACAGTAATTGGCACCAAAGTTGTGTATTCAGCATAACTCTCTGGTGTCAGTTAAATTGGAGGCCATTGGGGTCAGTGAGGTGGCTCAATAGGTAAAGTCTCTTGCCCCCAACCCAGGGGACCTGAGTACAATCCCCGAGACCCACGTGGTAGAAAGTTGTCTTGTAACCTCTATACATGTACCCTGGCATTGGATATAATAATAATAATAATAATAATAATAATAATAATAATAATAATAATAACAACAACAACAACAACAACAACAATAATAACAATAATAATGATAATGATAATAGGCTCCATGCAGTAAGGAAGAAGTACAAAAGGAATGCCACCATTCAGATGTAGGTTAACATTTTGTTTTTTTGTTTTTTTTCCAAGACAGGGTTTCTCTGTATAGCCTTGGCTGTCCTGGATTCACTTTGCAGACCAGGCTGGCCTCCAACTCACAGAGATCCACCTGCCTCTGCCTCCCCGAGTGCTAGTGCTGAGACTACAGGCAGGAGACACCGTGCTGGGCAACATTTTATTCATGAACATTTCTTTCTTTTGCAAAGGTTTCTTTTTCTCTAGTGGTGATTCACAGCTGTAAGGGTTCACAGGACGTATCTTTTCTCACTGAGGCTATGTTAATAGCTGGGGTCTCCATAATAGAAGGCAGATGATTAGGAGAAAAACATATCAACATGCTTAATGTGTTGAGTGACAGGAGGGGTGTCGGAAATGAAGACCCTGAAGAAACAGGCACCTGTACGCCTTTGCACTTGGGTCAAATGAAGAAGGGGCAGTCTTGGCGTGCTCTGTCAGAACAGCATATCTAATCAAAGAAGCTGGGAGTGTGCGATGTTCCCTTTGGAGTTCCTGGGTCTTCAGAGATAAGGAGGATCCTTTCCTCAAGGTGTAAAGGAGGCTATCTCTCTCTCACAGCAGGGTTTTATGCCCAGCTATCTCTCACAGCAAAGTTTTATGCCCAGACTATCTCTCACAGCAGAGTTTTATGCCCGGTTCAGGGAAGAAGTCTCGGAGGAAGATAAGAGTGGTTCCTGTAGTCTTCTCAAGGCCAACAGGTCAAATCTTGGAGGTAACATGTCCTGAACTTTATTGTTACTGGGGAAATGTGGGACAATATAAATGCCCCCTCCCCCTGCAAAAAAAAAAAAGCCAGGGGTGGTGGCGCACAACTTTAATCCCAGCACGTAGGAGGCACAGGCAGGTGGATCTTTGTGAGTTCGAGGCCAGCCTTGTTTGCAAAGGGAGTCCAGGACAGCCAAGGCTACACAGAGAATACACACACACACACACATATTTGAGAATTCACTCCATTTTAAAATTAGGTCTCTATGTTAGGCCTAAGCTTTAGTTTCCCAGGAGCAGCAGCCACATTTCTTGGAAAAACTGCAGAAGATTGGTTGAATCAGCAACTGCCCAAACATCTGGCCTGGGCTAAACTACATATAGGATGACCATTCCTGCCCCAAGGTTGGAGCCAATCAGGAATGTACAATGTACTATGAGCCTGATCAATCCTGTTAAAGGGTACTTAACCCTTACTGGAATTCCCCTAACTGGCTTTAAAAGGCGCCTGCTAGCTCCTCTCATGGTGGACCCTTTTGTGTGCATGACTGACCTCTGCATGCAGGCTGTTTCTGCAGAATAGACACTCTTTGTTTTTTGCATACTATTTGAGTCTGGGGTCTTCCTTCAGCGATTCTTGGACCTGTACATTTGCTTCCTGAGTGCTAGAATTATAAAGATGAATTCTAGGCATGGCCTGGGTGTGTATGTGTGTTTTTCTATTTTGGATTTTTTTTTTTTTTTTTTTGGGAGGCAGAGTCTTCCTCGGTAGCCCAGGCTGGCTGGCTGGCCTTAAGCCTCTAAATCACAGTAATCCTCCTGTTTCAGCTTTTAAAGTGCTGGGACTAAAACCTGTCATCACACTGGTTGGCTGTTCTTATTTCTTGACCCACAGTTGCTGTTTGTAATCTCTTTTATTCTGGGTGAGTTTCAGTCAACTGCCAACTGCCGAATCCCAACCCCTTTGCATTTCCGCTCTGTTGTTGAGCTCTGGACCTTGCCCCCCATTCCTACAGTGCAACAAGAAGCAATCTTCGGGTGCCAGATTCCTCCCCCCTCAGAGGACTGAGGACTGCAGTTCCTGCCTGCTCAGAAACTGTTCCTCCCGACGTATCCTTAGCTGTGCCTCCCTTGTAGGTCATGGAACCACAGACCTTACATCCGACAAGTCCCGTTTCCAGTGAACTAAAAGTTTGAAAACATTTCAAAGAAGTAGTGTGGAGTTTTTACTTACGTAGAACATTGTATTCTCATTCCCAAGGGAAGGAAGCTTTGTTACTTTTGTTCATGAAAATGGAAGCTAGCAAAATTTAGAGAGCTGGGATGTCAGAGACCCAAGTGTGGAACAGAGTAGCCCAGGATTCTTTAATCCTGTCCCTTAGCATCTATTCCTCAATATTCCTCCATATTCAAGGTGAGATAATAACTTGGATCTTGGTTGCAGGCAGAAAATGAGGTAGTGAGTGCAGAGGTTCCTCCCTGACCCCCCCACCCCGCACCCCACAGGGTTTCTCTGTGTAGCCTTGGCTGTCCTGGACTCACTTTGTAAACCAGGCTGGCCTGGAACTCACAAAGATCTGCCTGTCTCTGCTTTCCTGAGTGCTGGGATTAAAGATGTGAGACACACACACACATACACACACAAAAGCATGCCTGGCTTTTTTTTGTTGATTTGGAAATTTTTGTATTAGCAGCATTTTGCTTAATCAGAGTGGTAATTCAGAAGAGGTGACCAGCCATTTTGCTTTGCTGGGAGTGCTGGACTTGGGCCTGAGTGTCGGAAAAGAGTTATTTGTTATTTAACTTCCCCTGGAGGGTAGTCCAGCTGTATACACCTCAGATTTGTTCCTTGAGAAGGACATGGGAGAGTTAAACAGTTTTTGCATTGTTTAGTACTGTGTTGTCTGGGCCCCCCCTTCCCCCCCCTTAACATCAAAAAGGTCTGCAGCCCATTTTGCCAATTTCTACACATTGTTATACTCAGAGGCAGGCTGGGGGAGAGGAGCTGGCTGCTTGATTAGCTGTGACTCCCTTCCAGGCTGGCCTAAGAGACCAAATAGATCCCACTGCTTTAAGGTTTTAGTGATAAAGAGCTAGGGAAAAGGGTTCCCTCCCTTTTTGAGCGAGGGTGTGTGGAGGCCCCAATAATAAATAGTTTGTTTCCTCTAAATGCACTCCGGCATCCACACAGTCCACCTTAATGGTTCCCACTTGAAAGCGCTCATCCAGTGCAAATAGCTCCCAGCGCAAGATGGCCAAGCTGCTTCCCAGCCTTCTGTGTGACCAGCCCTAGGGACATTTTGTGGGTGGGTGTCCAGAGCCTGGGCCACACAAGAAACAAAGTCCGAGGCGTCTTGTCCCCATGTCACCCCAGCTCCCTCCTCCCAAAACACAGGAGAGGTGAACAGCCATATAGGGGGCCTGGAGGTTCTGTCTGCCTCCCTACCTGCCTCACAGTGTCTCAGTTTACGTAGGTGCCTCCTTTCTCTTGGGGAATTGGGGTCCAGGCTGTTTTGTCCATTCCCAGAACTCCAGGGAATAAGACCTATGTAAGCACACACGCACACACGCACGCACGCAGTGTGTGTGTGTATGTGTGTGTGTGTGAGAGAGAGAGAGAGAGAGAGACAGAGAGACAGAGACAGAGAGACACAGAGACAGAGAGACACAGAGAGAGACAGAGAGACAGAGACAGAGAAGAGACAGAGAGAGACAGAAACAGAGACAGAGACAGAGACAAAGAGACACAGAGAGACAGAGGGAGAGACAGAGACAGAAACACAGAAACATAGGCAGAAACAGAAAGACAAAGACAAAGAGCAAAAGGCGGAGAGCTGGCTGCAGAGTGGAGGATTGCCCAGCCCAGCCTGGAATCCAATCAGCTCCTTTTACTTTAACCTGGCTTGGGCGCAAAGGCGGGCTGGAGGCTGAAAGTGCCACATAGACACTTCCGGGTTGGCCTGCGTGTGGACTGCCTGCCTCCACATCCCTCCTGCTGGTCCACTCTGCCAGCTGTGTGGGTTTTTTTTTTTTTTTTGGTCTTTCGGTTTTTTGAGGAGCCAGGTTCTCCTCCGTCCAGGTGTGCGGCTGGGATAACCAATGATTAATGCGGGTGTCTGGCAGGGCCTTCAGGGTAATTTGATTTGCTTGATATCTAGAGTGATGGCTTCTCTTTCCTTTCTCCTCCCGTTCTCCCCAACCCTGAGTTTGTGGCAGTGTTTACCTCACTTGGCGTTTTAAGTTGATGAATGACACTTGTTTCTGGGTGTTCATTTCTGCCCAAGTTTTAATTAAAATTTGCAAGCAACTCCGGTAATTATGTATCTGAATTTCTCTCAAAAGTTATTAAGTGTTTCCATATTTTTCTTCTTTTCCTCTTCATCAAATCCTGGTTCTGATGGGGCCATTATTCCTATGCAGTTTTTAAATTTTATTTATTTATTTATTTATTTTTGGTCTGTGGTGGCAAAAGCTGCATCCTGCCTCTGACAGGATGCATTAAGACAAGAAATAGTCTCCCAGGAAGATGAGCTTGTCTGCAGAGGAGAATGTGCTGTGCCTTAAGTAATGGGACACTAACACCTGCTAGATGCTGTTGGATGAGCAAAGGGGCTAGCACCTACAGGGAGAGAGAGGCGAGGTTTCTGAGGGGAAGTGCTGTTTGCTTTCTTTTCTTTTTCAAGAGCGATGTGGAGGAGGAAGCAGCTTGTGGATGTTCCATCTGAAGGAATGCCCACACAGCCGAGGCAGCGAGAGCAATGGATTAATGGACGAGGAAATAGATGAACCAAACCAGCCCTGGGAACAATCTGCCTGCAAAGTTGAGATAAAATTAGAGCAAGTGTCACTGTTGCAAAAAGCACACTTAGGTTCGGGGGGGGGGGGGGGGAACAACCCAGAAGATGCTTCTGAGGTTGCATTTTTTTTTCTCCAGGCATATTAGCTATTTTTATTTGTTTGCCAAATGTCCTCTCCCCGCCCCACTCCTTTTTTTTTTTTTTGAGATAGGGTCTTGTATACTTCGGGCTACCATAGGGCCACTAACCTGGTCACGTTAGGAACCAAACCAAGGGCTTCACGTGTGCAACGCCAGCTCTCTACTGGCCTTGTTCTGTGCCCAGCCCAGCTAATGCACTCTCACATAGAAACCTGTGAATGTGGAGGACAAAATCATTTTATTCTATTTTTCTTTGGTGTTGCGTATCAAACCCCACTATCACTACCACTATCACTAAGCTACATTGCCAAGTCTCAAAATATTTGGTTCATAGGGAACTGTGTCAGAGTGGAGCCTCTTGCAAATCCAGCACCCAGAGGGTGTTTATCTTGACATTATGTTGGGGACAGCAAAGCCAACACATTCAGGTCATTTTCATTTTCAGATGGAGTCTCACGTAGCTTAGTGTCTTAGTTCTGTTGCTGTGAAAAGTTACCATGACCAAGGCGAGTCTTGTTTTGTTTTTGTTTTCTTTTCTTTTTGGTTTTTCAAGACAGCCTTGGCTGTCCTGGACTTGCTTTGTAGACCAGGCTGCCTTGAACTCACAGCGATCCATCTGCCTATGCCTACTGAGTGCTGGGATTAAAGGTGTGTGCCACCACCGCCTGGCCTTTCTTTTTCTTTTTTAAGATTTATACAGTATTATACCTGAATGTGTGCCTGCACACCAGAAGAGGGCATCAGAACTCATTGTAGATGGTTGTGAGCCACCATATGGTTTCTGGGAATTGAACTCAGGACCTTTGGAAGAATAGCCAGTACTCTTAACCTCTGAGCCATCTCTCCAGCCCTTGGTTTGGTTTTTCAAGACAGGGATTCTCTGTGTAGCCTTAGCTTTCCTGGAATCACTCTGTAGACCAGGCTGCCCTCAAACTCACTGAGATCTGCCTGCCTCTGCCTCCCAAGTGTTGGGATTAAAGGAGTATACTACCACTGCCTGGTTCCAAAGCAAGCCTTCTGTTTTTGTTTTTTTTTCGAGACAGGGTTTCTCTATGTAGCCTTGGCTGTCCTGGACTTTGTAGACCAGGCAGACCTCGAACTCACAGTGATCTGCCTGCCTCTGCCTCCAGAGTGCCGGGATTAAAGGCGTGTGCCACCAAGCCTGGTTCCTTTTAATCCTTTCAAATAGTGCCACTCCCTGGTAACTAAGCCTTCATAAATAAGTAGTTATAAATATAAACAAATAGTTAAACAGAGGCAGCTTGGTGCTATATAAAGAAAAGGGAGCATAAACTGCGGCATGGGTTTTATTCTCTCCTCCATCACTAATGAATGGTGACCACTGGGGCAAGTAGTCACTGAGGGCTGCTTTCCTTGTTACAGATTAAAGGATTTAAACAAACAATCTCTTAACATCCTTTAGGAGCTTTACTCTGCAGAATCTAATTACTAACACAAGTAGATACATGATGTAATGGAAGAATAAAGAAATAGTGCAGAGGGGAGGCACGGTGGGGAACACTGAGTGAGGACATATGTCTCTATGGAGGGACCACTGCAGGGGTGTGTGTGCTAGGGCTGGCTGGCCTTTCAAAGATGCCTAGGAGATCCAGGAGAGTCAAGAGTGCCCTTGAAGGTGGATGCAGGGGCAGTGGGTAAAGTGGATAAAGTGAAGGTGTCACTGGGGCCGAATGGGGAATGTGTTGAATTCTGGCTTAGGTCCTGAGCGTGTAGGCAAAAGGCAGACGCTACAGAGGGTGCGATCTAACAGAGGTTGCCCGGGGGGGAACTCACTCTGTGGAACAGGCTGGCCTTGAACTTTTGGACTTCTGAGAGCTAGGATTATAAGCATAGACCAACATGCTTGGCTCTTAATCATTTCTAAGTATATAATTTAGTGTCAGTACACATGTTTAAAGTATTTGTCCAATTATTACCACTTATTTCCAGAACATTTTTTATCCTTTAAAACAGAAATGCTGAGCCGGGCATGGTGGCGCATGCCTTTAATGCCAGCACTCAGGAGGCAGAGGCAGGTGGATCTCTGTGAGTTCAAGGCCAGCCTGGTCTACAAAGTGAGTCCAGGATAACCAAGGGTACACAGAGAAACCATGTCTTGAAAAACCAAAAAAAAAAAAAAAAAAGCAAACACAAAACAGTGCATGTGCACGCACGCGCGCGCGCGCGCACACACAAGACACATGCCTGTAATCCCAGCACTTGGGAGGCAGAGGCAGGAAGATCTCTGAGTTCAAGGCCAGTCTGGTCTACAAAGTGAGTTTCAGGTCAGACAAGGCTACACTGAGAAACCCTGTCTCAAAAAAACTAAACAAACAAACAAAAACGCAGCTTCAAGTCTGGCGTGGTAGTGCGTGCCTTTAATCCCAGCACTCAAGAGACACATTCAGGCAGATGTCAGTGGGTTGGAGGCCAGCCTGTTCTACAAAGTGAGTCCAGGACAACCAAGGCTACACAGAGAAACCCTGTCTCAAAAATATCAAAGAAAACAAAACAAAACAAACCACAGCTGGGTGGTGGCCCACCTTTAGTCTAGCACATGGGAGGCAGAGATAGGTGAATCCGGTTCATGGTTAGCCCTGTCTATAGAGCAAGTTCCAGGATTGCCAGAGTTACACAGGCAAACCTTGTCTTAAAAAAAAAAAACAAGACAGCTGGGCACTGTGGCTCACGCCTCTAATCCCAGCACTCAGGAAGGAAGAGGCCGGCAGATCTCTGTGAGTTCGAGAACAGCCTAGTGTACAAAGTGAGTCTAGAACAGCCAAAGCTACATAAAGAAACCTTGTCTCAAAAAACAAAGCACAAATGCAGTTCCTCTTTCTACTCTCTCCATTCTCTATCATGCCCATCTCCTACCACTATCCTTTCTATGAATTTGATGACTCTAGGTTCTTTGTATCAATTTAATAAAAAAATATTCTTTCAAAAAGAATAAAAAAATATTTTTTGTCTGACGTATTTTACTTAGCATAATGTCCTCAAGGTTCATTCATGTTAGAGCATGCGACAGGGCTTTCTTTTTAAAGCTGAATGATATGTCATTGGAAGGACAAAGCACATTTTATTTATCTAGACATTGCTGGATGGACTCTTGGGTTGTTTCTACCTTTGGGCTATCTGTGTACGCTATTTACATTTCCAGTTTGAGAGTTGACTGAGCAGAAGCCCTTCTCTGCTCTCTGAAGTGTGTTATTTACAGTTCTCACGAGGAGAGGCCATGCCATGCCACAAGGGGCCACAGAGAGATTATGATCATGTGTGTCAGTCAGGAGGCGGAGGCAGGAGCCGGGAACGAATGGTCAGGGTAGAGGAAACAGGCTATGATGAGCATCCTTCAGCTGTCAGGTTTACTGGATTTGTCATCCCCCTAGACGATATGCCTCTGGGCACGTTGAAGACAAGACCTACCCTGAACGTGGATGGACCCATCCCAGGTGCTGGAATCCCAACTGAATAGAGAGAAGTAAGCTGAGGATCATCATTCATGCCTCTCTGCTCCTTTGTTTCAACTGTGGCATGACCATCACGTATCCAGTGCCTGATGGCCTGTATCCTCAAACTGTGAGCCCAAATAACCCCTTCTTCTCTTAAGTTGCTTTTGTCAGGCATTTTATCATGTCGATGGGAAAAGTAATTAAAACACAGGCTCAGGATTGGCAGGTTTGAAATATTTCACTGGGCTGGGGAGAGGGGGAATGGGGCAGGGCAGGGTGGGGCCTATTTATAGCTGCTTGGTAACTGGCTTTGAATTGACTATGGCAGATACCCAGGGACCAGACTGTAACAGAGCAAAATGGAAGTAGTTGGGTGTGGCTGGTGGATGGGTTGGTATACATTTGAGAGGCACGCTTACAAGCAGATGCTTACCCTTTTTTCTTTCTTTCTTTCTTTCTTTCTTTCTTTCTTTCTTTCTTTCTTTCTTTCTTTTTTAGGAATTGGTTAACCTTGGAGGGGTGGCCTCAGATAGCAAACCACCAGCTCATAGAGAATTAAATAAACCGGGCCTGGTGGTGCTTGATTCTAACCCAAGCAGATGGATGATCAGGAGGAGGAGGAGGAGGAGGAAGAGGAGTTGAAGGGGCCATGCTGGGAAATTTAGGGAGAGTAACTCAAAATGAGAAGTAAAAAGAGATCTGTTGATATAGCTCAGTGATGGAGTACACACCTAACATGTGCATGGCCCAGGTTTATGGGTGAGGATAGAGACACGGTGAGATAACAAAGTGAGAAAAGTTGCAGGATGTTTGATCACATTGTGAGCCCTGACATACGTTGTGCGCTGTAAAAGCCTGTTTCTAGTTGTGGAGTGGCTTAGCCCTAGTGCACCCCTTTAATCCAAGATCTTTCTGTTTAATTCCTGTCAGCTAGTTCCTTGCTCTGCCTCTTGATCTAGGGTTAATTTTATTTAATCCTGTTTACAGAAAGCTTTTGGATTAAAGGTGTGTTCCAAGGCTGAGCCACACTACAACCACCTGTTTACAATAAGCAGAAAGTTCTGGGATTAACGGTGAGTGCTAGGGCTGAGCCACACCACAATTAGAAACAGGTTTTTACTGTTCACAATCTCGGGGTTCACAATGGGATCAAATATCAAGGTGGCACATATCTGTCATGCTAGCACTTGGGAGGCTGGGATAGGAGGATCTTGAGTTCAAGGCTAGCCCTTACTACACAATGAGGTCTTGTCCGGAAAAAAAAAAAAAGGGCCAGTGAGATGGCTTCACAGGTAAAGGCATTTGCCTCCAAGTGTGACTACTTGAGTTCAATCCCCAGTGGTGGAAGATAAAAGTTGTTCTGTGACCTCTATACATGTATAACCTAGCATGTACGTATGTGCACACAGACAGGCAAAATAATGTAATAATAAAAAAAAGACACCAAACAACCCAAGCCAAAACATCAATAAAATACTGTAAAATTGACATTGAGCACTGTGAATGTGGCTCAGAGGTAGGGCGTTCATCTAGCATGCATTAGGCCCTGGGTTTTTATCCTCAGAACAGTACCAAATAGTAAAACACTGGCACAGTCCCATCCTTCACTGCTTATGCCTGCCTGTCTGTTTTGCCAGCATGTGTCTTGGTGTGTTGTTTTTCACCTGGGTGATTTCAGATAGCCATCCCCCTCGGCAAGACATACAGCTGGTCATTAACAGCACATTCCTGGCACAATTAGTGTGACTGCATCGTAGACTTGCTCAAGTAGGATGAGGAACCAGAAGGAGAAACCGGCAGGGGCTGCATCCTGGAGGACTCCGGCACGTTAAGGAGCCTGAAAGTTTTGCTTAAGCCTTTGAATAGTAAATGAGTATAATAGTAAATGAAGGGGGCAGGCCGGGAGTGGCAGGCCGGGAGTGGTGGCGCACGCCTTTAATGCCAGCACTTGGGAGGCAGAAGCAGGCGGATCTCTGTGAGTTCAAGGCCAGCCTGGTCTACAAAGTGAGTCTAGGACAGCCAAGGGTACACAGAGAAATTCTGTCTCGGAAAAAAAAAAACAAAAAACAAAAACCAAACAAACAAAAAAAGAAGAGAGGGAGAGGGGCAGTTGAGTGCTTTGAACTCACGGTGGCATCACACATGCCTGTTATCCTAGGCACTTGGGAGGCTGAGGCAACACGCTCCCTGAGAGTTCCAGGCTACTCTGGTGGGTTTTGGGCTTCCTTGCTAATGTGGTCCTACTGATTAGGGAAAAAAAGGAAGGAAGGAAAGAGGGAAGGAGAGATGCAGAGTATCCTTGTGGATGTGGGTGACTGCAGACAGTGGCCACCTTAACCAGGAATGGCTCTATATCAGGATTCCCCTGCCCTGCTGTGGGGCAATGCCAGAGCTGTCCCCCACAACCACCAATTCATTAGCTTTGCTGCTTCCGTCAATCCATCCATCCCCTGGCCTAGCTGACACTTGGAACCCAGGATTACTGCACTTGGGAGGGTGGTGTTTTTTTTTTTTTTTTTTTCCTGTAATGGGGGATGAAACGTGGAGCACACCTTTGCAGTTTGTCTGATTTTCTTCCCGTGGCCAAGGCCAAGTGTGAGAAAGAGTAGGTCAATAGCCACAACTGCTTCTGAACACAGATTGGAAAAATGATTTGCTTGAACAAAGGGGAGATCAGATAAATCCCAGAAATTTGTCTTTGGGAAAAACAAAAACCCTGTGTGTTCTAGAGAAAGAGGAGCCTCCTGCTGGGGTCTTTGAGGGGATGCACTGTTCCTTAACCAATCTAAGGGAACCGCTGGAGCTAGGAGTAGTGGTGTACATCACAATCACCGCAATCAAGTGGCTGTGGGCAACCAGTCTGCGCTATATACTGAATACCAGGCCAGCCATGGCTATATAGTAAGATTCTGTCTCAAAACACAACCCCTCGCTGGGCGTGTTGGCACACGCCTTTAATCCTAGCACTCGGCAGGCAGAGGCAGGAGGATCCCTGTGAGTTCGAGGCCAGCCTGGTCTACAAAGGGAGTCCAGGACAGCCAAGGCCAACACAGAGAGACTGTGTCTCAAAAAACAAAAACAAAACAAACAAAAGCACAACCCCTCATTTATGAGGTGTGTGTGTGTGTGTGTGTGTGTGTGTGTGTGTGTGTGTGTGTGTGTAAACTGGACCTGGCATAAGCTTTTGAAACCTCAAAGCCCACCTCCAGTAACACACTGCCTCCAACAAAGCCACACCTTCTAATCCTTTTCAAACAGTTTCACTGCTGGTGAGGAAGTATTCAGAGAAAGAAATCTGGGGCTGGAGAGATGAATCAGTGGTTAAAAGCACTGGCTGCTCTTCCAAAGGACCCAGGTTCAGCTGGGTGTGGTGGTGCATGCCTTTAATCCCAGCACTTGGGAGACAGAGGCCGGTGGATCTCTGTGAGTTCGAGGCCAGCCTGGTCTACAAAGTGAGTTGAGGACAGCCAGGGCTGTTAAACAGAGAAACCCTGTTCAAAAAACAAAACACAAAACAAAACAAAAAACCCAAAACCAAAGGACCCAGGTTCAATTCCCAGCACCCAGCCAGATGTTGTGGTGCACGCCTTTAATCCCAGCACTCAGGAGGCAGAGACAGGAGAATCGATGTGAGTTCAAGCCCAGCCTGGACAGCCAAGGCTAAACAGAGAAACTCTGTCCTCAAAAAACCAAAACAAACAAATAAACCCAAACAAACAAAAAACCTTCAATTCCCAGCACCCACATTGCAGCTCACAACTGTCTGTAACTCCATTTCCAGAGGATCTGAAACCTTCACACATACATGCCAGCAGGCAGAACACCAATTTACATTAAAACACACACACACACACACACACACACACACACACACACACACACACA
>OU015746.1:75267628-75301433 GCA_907169655.1 Acomys percivali | reverse complement strand
AAGAAGAAGAAGAAGAAGAAGAAGAAGAAGAAGAAGAAGAAGAAGAAAGAAGAAGAAGTCAGAATCAAATTGTGGAGGGGATGCTGTTAAAGTGACCAGACAGACTGAGGGCAGAGACTCTGCTGCCTGTTTTCAGAGTGACTGGCCTGTACAGTTCAGTCCTGACTGAGCAGGATCTCTGGTCTCTGGAAGGAGGAAAGACACACATCAGCATAAATTGTTCTAGGGGATGGGGATTTAGCTCAGCACTTGCCTAACAAGCAAAGGCCCTGGGTTCTGTCCTCAGTTCTGAGATTCTGATGGGGCAGAAAAGCCATTCCAGCCTTTGCGTGCTCTTTGATGCCTATAGTCCCAGCACTTGGGAGGTGGAGGGAGGGAGGAGGACCAGGGACTCCATGCCATGCCAGGCAATTCTAGGCTAGGATACTAGTTTGCTTCCAACTTCTTTTCACATTTACAGCTTTATAAATGGAAAGGTGTCCCTGGGGCCAGGTTGTTATCCCTGTTGGCACATGACCACTGCCCCCCCCCCCAAAGCCTAGGCCAGCTGGTCTTCCTTTTGCATGAGGGCTGGTTAGTGAAGACCCCTTGGAAGCAGGGGACGAAAGAGTCAGTTTGGCCCATGCATTCTTTGACCTGGTTGCTTAGGTGGTGGTTAGCTTGAATGGGTTGTCATGGGAAATATGTGCTTTGTGTATTTCAAAGATAAGTGTTATTTTTTTTATTGCTAATTAGGGTTGGGCTCACACACATTTGTCATGTTGCTATGTCATATTCGTTTGTCCTTTTCAGCCCAATGGCCTTAATTAATCTTGTTCTGCCTACTCAGTCTGGCTATAACCCAGGCTGCTGGGAATAAAGGAATCTTACGAAACCTTAAAGTTGAAAGCTAAGGCCAGAGTGAGTTCTGTGTGGGAGCGTTAAATATGGGTAAGTCCAGAGCAAGTCTCACATAGTGTACATTCTTTTTATTTATTGTTATTATCATTTTGATCATTTTTAAAACAGGCTCTTCCTGGGCATGGTGGCACATGCCTTTAAGCCCAGCACTTGGGAGGCAGTGGCAGACAGATCTCTGTGGGTTCAAGGCCTGCTTGGTTTGCATAGGAAGTCCCAGGACAGCTAGGGCTACACAGAGCTGCCTTATAGCCCAAGCTGACCTCCAGTTCTCTATACGGCTCAATGTAGCCTTGAATACCTGAGCCTTCTGGGCTCTTCCATTGCTAGGATTGTGGATGTACACCATGACATCTGGCTGCAGTGACCTTCAGAAACAGGGAAGTAGAAGAATTTTGATCCATTCACTCTTCCTTTTTCTCTATTCTTTTCTCTGATATTATACTTTGCTGTGTAGTTCAAACTGACCTAGAACCCACTCTACAGCCCAGGCTGGTTTCCTCAGACCCTTAGTGATCCTTCCGCCTCAGCCTCCCAAGTATATTATACACGTGAGCCACCAGATCAGCTCCTAGTCACATTTCTTTTACTTTTTGCTTTAAAAACAAAACAAAACAAAAAACAAACAAACAAAAAAACCAAGCAAGAAAACAAAATGCCAGGCATGGTGGCGCATGCCTTTAATCCCAGCACTTGGGATGCAGAGGCAGGCAGATCGCTGTGAGTTCAAGGCCAGCCTGGTCCACAAATCAAGTTCCAGGACAGTCAAGGCTATATAGAGAAACTCAGTCATGAAAAACCAAAAACCAAACCAAAACAAAAACAAAAACCCCAACCCCCCCCCCCCCCCCCCCCAAAAAAAAAGAAAGAAAGAAAGATAAAAAGAAAAAGAAAAAAAAGTGTGTGTGTGTGCATGGGGGCTTTTGGGTGCCATGGTGTACATGTGGTCAGAGGACAACTTGTGGGAGTTGATTCTTGATCTAAATCAGATGACTGGCTTGGTGGTAGCAAACATGCTCAGCTACTTAAGGTTTTTTTTAAGTTTTTTGAGACAAGGTTTCTCTGTGTAACAGCCCTGGCTGTCCTAGACTCATTTTGTAGACCAGGCTGGCCTCAAACTTAGAGCGATCCACCTGCCTTTGCCTCCTGAGTGCTGGGATTACAGGCATGGACTACCATGCCTGGCTTCCAAGTTTTCTAAGATTTGGTTTCAATGTCATTTTCTCCATGAAGTGTTTTTGAATCTGTCCTTCTTCACAAAGACAGAACATCGCTGTCCCTGATACCTGCCCAAGGCCTTTCACCTGGGTGTCGGTGTCAGTGATTATTTTTCATTGGCCTGCAATTCTTGTTAACTCTTTTACCTTTGTTTACTTTAGGATTTAGGCACTGTCCCTGACTCATCTGTGTGCTCTTAGCCCTGAATATCTACCTGGCACAGACTTGATGCTTCTTGTGAAATGGCATGAAGGACTAATTTTTCAAAAATAACTTTCTTGAGAGAAGGTTTCTCTGTGTAGCTCTGACAGTCCTGGAACTCACTCTGCAGATCAAGCTGGCCTCGAACTTACAGCAATCTGCCTGCCTCTGCCTTGTAAGTGCTGGGATTAAAGGCATGCACCACTACGCCCAGTTGCCATAGATCATTTTAATAGCAGAATATCATCTGGAATATTAGTGTGCCCTGATTTTAAAAAAATCAATTATTGCCTTAATAAATAAGGTGGAAAGCATATGTATGTTTGTGTGGCCGACACAGGTTCCTCAGCTCAAATGTGGAGGTCAGAAAACAGCTTGCAGGAGTTGCTTCTCTCTTTCCACCATCCACTGCCAGGCACCAAACTTGTGTCATTAGACTTGACAGCAGGTGCCTTTAGCCGCTGAACCATTTTGCCAGCCTCTTTTTATTTTTTGAGACAGTGCCTATGTAGACCAGCCTGGCCTTGAATTTACAGCCTCACCCTCCTGTGTCCTGGATTATTGGCGGCCATTACCACACTCAACCACCTCACTGGTTCTGATGAAGCTGTGGAGTATCCGTAGGCCCAAGATGTAGGAGGAGCATGAATAGCCGGTTCAGTAGGTGGAGAGTCTTCAATTCAGTGTAATTCAATCTGTCCTCTCTTGCCCATATCCTTGCTGATAAATGACTGGCCGCTGATGGCTGAGGAGGTAAGAAATCCAGAGAAAGAGATGAATTAGGTCAAGATCCAACCTCTTGTCTCCGGCTGATTTTTCTTGTTCCTGTTGCCCATGGCTGGTTATTTTACCTGCTCCTGACCAACAGTTTTCAGTGATTATAAACAGGCTAAGCTCTCCGATGAGCACGGGCTAGGAGTAGATACAGCCCCAGGGAACACTCATTAAAAACACCTGCAGAGTTGAACCAGGTGATGTGTGATGCTGAGGCAGGTGGATTGAAATGTTGAAGTCAGCTTGGGTTATACAATGAGTTCAAGGTCAACCTGAGCTATAGAGACCCTAACAACCAACCAAATGACCAATCAACCAACCCAAAACAGCTAAGAATTAAAGTAAACCAATTAAACAAACAAACACACAAACCCCCAACCCACCAACCAAACAAGCAAAAACACCTGCGGTAAGATTGCAGCAGCCTGTAGCCTGTGGCGGTCTCATATCTAAAATCCTTGGGGCTGTATGGGTTTCAGAGTACTGCCCTGCCCTCCCTATAGGAGTCTCTTGCAGTGTTGTGCAAGTGGTTTTACCAGTTCTTCAGCCAAAGGCTAGCCAGGGCCAGGGAATGAGATTAAGCCTATTAATAGGCTTCTGTCAGTTCAGGTCAGGCCAAGCCTTGACACCCAGTGAGTTACGCAATACCTTGAAGTTTGGGGAGCTTATTGAATTTCAAAATTGTGGATGAGGACTATTAGACTCTTGTTTGTTTTGTCTTGTTTTTTTCTTAGTGGGTGCTGGGAATTGAACCCAGGTCCTCTGGAAGAGCACCCTTAATCACTAGGCCGTCTCTCCAGGCCTGGGTATTAGAGTCTTATACTCTTTATTTCCTCTCTGTCTGTCTCTTTCCTTTCCTTTTTACCAGACAGGGTTTCTCTGTGTAGTCTTGGCTGTCCTGGAACTCTCTTTGTAGACCAGGCTGGCCTTGAACTCACGGAGATCTCCCTGCCTCTGCCTCCCCGAGTGCTGGGATTGAAGGATTGCACACCATGCCTGGCATGCTCCAAGCTTCTTTTCGCCCCATTATCCAACTGGAGTGGACTATTGCCATCATTAGGGTCTTTAGGCATGTTGTGTTATGTCACCATGCCCTGGATGCTGCTCAGGATGGAAGTTGAGTTTTCAGTCTGAAAACTTTGCTTTCACATGTTAATAATGGAAATGGATGTATGGAAGTTTGCCGGATGGCTTGTAGAATTTTGCAAATTCCTAGATCATTTGGAGTTTTGGAGACCAAGGGGAATGGAGAGCATTCACTCAGTATGACTGTCCCCTCTAGGTAAGGGTACACAGGGGAGGGGACAGCTGCTACATGCATGGGCTTTGTGTCTGGAGGACGTGGTCTTATGTGGGTGGAGAGAGCTGGGGTTATAAAAGTCAGGGTCCTTGTCTCTGGTGAGGAAAAGCCATTGAGAAAAAGGTGAGCAGAGACTGATGGGGCCCAAAGGACAGTGATTTGCTTACTGACCTGAGCTTACCAATCTCTTCCAGGGCTGAGCTCTGTTCCAGGCTGGGCACGAGGCTCAGTGGTAGAATTCTTACCATCTGCGTCAGCCTGGTAGAATTCAGCTTTCCTCTCAGGAAGCCTGGATGCCTCCGACTGCCCCACTTGGGGACTGTGACCCCACTAGCCTGTGCGCACCCAACAGCTCCTCCTTCATTGCAAGGTAAACTTGACCAGGGCAGGCACTGAGGGTTTTGGGTTTTATTTTTGTATTTTTTTTTTTTAATTCTTTTTCAGTGCTGGGCCTTTAATCCAAGGCCTCAGCCCTCTGGACACACACCCTACCATCGTACCACTCTCTTGTTTTCAGCAGTACATGGCGCAGTGCTCAGATCAGAACAAGCTTGACAATTTACAAGAGTATAGGGCTGCTGGCTTAGCTTAATGTCAGAGCCATTTGCCTAGCATGTGCAAGGCTCTGTTTCAGTTCTCAGCACTGCCAGTAATACACACACACACATGCACAGGCATGCAGAGTCATGCACACACATGCCTGTTCACCTGTTAGTTAAATAGATTTAAATACTGTGATTATATCTATGCCCACTTTCTCCTCAATCCCTCCCAGATCTACCCCTCATCCTTTTCCCCTCCCAACTTTATATCTTTTTTTTTTAATTAAATTATTCACTGATTCCAGTTTGGGCTGCCCATGTGCACACTTGTGCACTATAAGCCTACGTGCATTACGGTTACCTGAAACTGAGAGCCCAAATAAACCTTTTTACTTTATGAGTTGATTTCTCAAGTATTTGTTATAGCAACAGAAAATTGATTACCATAGGCCTATTTGGAGCTGGAAGGAGGGTTTTTGTTGTATTTTTATTTCATAATTAATGTGCAGTCAATATAGAAAATGTTTCCATCCTCTCCCCTCAGTGAAGAATAATAGAAGTTACAGAAGAAAAAAGAAGCAAATTTAAGTCACTAATATACCTACTACTTAGAAATAAGATTTATAAGTCCTTGCAGACTTGTATGTATGTGTTGGTGGGCGCTCACATGTGCTTGTGTGCACAGCTATGGGTGTCAAGGACATCAAGTATCTTCCTCAATCCCTTTCCATTTAATTTAAAATATTTTTATTTTACTTGTTAACACTGTGTGTTAATGGATTTTTATGTGAGAGCACGTGTGCCATGTTATTCGAATGGTTAGAGGACAATGGCCCTTAGTTTACCCTTCTGCCTTTATGTGGGTGTAAGAGATTGAACACAGGTCATCAGGCTTGTCATGGCAAGTGACTTTATCCACTGAGTCAGCCTCTTAGCCTTTTGGACAGGACCTCTCACCTAACCTGGGGCTCATTAATTAGCCAGACTGGATGGACAGTAAGGATCAAGGGTCTGCCCCTTCCCCTGTCCTATCCCCCAGCCCTGGAGTTACAGCCATCTTTGGTCTCTGATTCTTGTTTTGTTTTTGTTTTATGAGACAGGGTTTCTCTGTGCAAGAGCCCTGGCCATCCTGGATTCACTTTGTAGACCAGGCTGGCCTTGAACTCACAGAGATCTGCCTGCCTCTGCCTCCCTAGTGCTGGGATTGCAGGCGTGCACCAATGGGCCTGGGGTCAGTCTCTGGTTCTTTCTGTGGGTGCTGGCATGTGAATTGGTCTGCATGCTTGTGCAGAAAGAATTTACCAACTGAACTATCTCCCCTATCCCAGATTTTTTTTTCTGGTTTATGAAAGTGTGCTTAAAATATATTTTAAATGAAATAAAAAATTTTTTAGTAAATTAAATCACAATATAGCACTTCATTTTATGACATGATATTTTTGCTTCTTATTATGACATGGATCTATTTCTACACTAAACTTAGAGCCCTTTTCCAATATTGATCAAGTGTCTCACCTAACAGCTGTATTTTGCCAATATTTATTTAATGAATCTCTCAAATGGTACACATATAATCAGTTTTCTGACTTTTGCTATTTGAAGGATGGTATGACGACTATTCTGTTCTTCCATTTCTACAAGCTTCTTTGATTATTTCCCACAGGATAAGTTACTATTAGTGGAATTGCTTGGGGGCAAGGGTCTGTGCTTGCACTGGCTACTTTTCTGTCCCTATGATAAAAATACCTCGAGAAGAAGCAACTTAGAGGAGAAAAGGGCTTATTTTGGTGAACAGTTCCAAAGGGACAGAGACCTTCACAGTGGATGTCTTATTGCTGTGGAGGGACAACGTGACCATGACAACTCTTATAAAGGAAAACATTTAACTTGGGGCTGGCTTACAGTCCAGAGGTTTAGCTCATTATTGTCATGGTGGGAAGCATGGCAGCGTGCAGACAGACATGGTGGTGGGGGAGCTAAGAGTTTTACTACATCTTGATCTGCAGGCATTAAGGAGAGACTATGTGCCACACCAACAGCTTGAGCATAGGAGAGGTCAAAGCCTGCCCCCCACAGTGACACACTTCCTCCAACCAGACCACACCCACTCTATCAAGGCTATACCTCCTAATAATGCCTCTCCTTATGGTCCAAGGATTCAACACAGGGTCTGTGGGGGCTGTTCCTATTTAAAACACCACAAGTGTGAGGGAAAGCATGGTTGAGGGAGCAGAAAGCTGGCTGATTACATTTTCACCCATATACAAAAAGCAGAGAGTGTAGGGGAGGCAGAGGTAAGCCAATCTCTGTGAGTTCGAGGCCAGCCTGGTCTGCAAAGTGAGTCCAAGACAGCCAAGGCTACACAGAGAAACTTTGTCATTGAAAAACAAAACAAAACAAAGCAACAACAACAACAACAACAACAAAAGGCAGATCATGAGCAAGAATGGAAGGTTGTGTGAGGCTATAAAACATTAAAGCCGGCCCCGCCCCCAGTGATGTACTTCCTCCAGCAAGCCTCCACCTCCTAAAGATTTCATAACTTCCTGAAACACTTCCACCAACTAACTGGGGACCAAGTGTGCAAATGCATGAGCCTATGGGGGAGTATTCTCATTCCAATCCCAACCATGAGCTTCCAGCTTTGATAGTTATTTTCAGAAGGCATGTTGCATAGCCCCGTGATGGTGGCGCATGCCTTGAGTCACAGCAATGGGGAGGCAGTGGTGGGCAGATTTCCGTGAGTTCGAGGCCAGCCTGGTCTACAAAGTGATTCCAGGACAGCCAAGAGAAGCCCTGTCTCGAAAACCAAACCAAAACAACAACAACAACAACAAAATTCGGCTTGGGATTCCCTGCTGTAGGAAGCAAGAGATTCAAAGCGAAGCCACAGGGCCTTTGGGCAGTGCCCAGGATTATGCTAGAAGAAGGAGGAGGAGGAGGAGGAGGAGGAAGAGGAGGAGGAGGAGGAGGAAGAGGAGGAAGAGGAGGAGGAGGAGAAGAGACAAGTATGGTCAAAGTGTTAAGTTCCTTAGTGTTTGCTGCTGCTGCTCTGAGGTTCGCTAGGGACTTAAGATGAGCACGAATGGGGCTATCTGTTGACTCATGACTTCTCCCACTCAAGAGTCTGTTGCATGTCCCTGCTGTTTTGCCTGTTTTCCTCTATGCCAGCAACTCTTTTCTGTATCTTATATCCGGATCCTCTAGTTTGCAGGATGTGAATGGTTAGCCAATCGCAGATAGGCATAGAGCCCCCATGCTGAGCAGATAGTTCCACCGGAGCAGCCTAGGGCCACTGCTGTTGCATCAGATGCTCACAGCAGTCCAGTTAAGCTTTGGTTAGCATGGCAGGGAACCATGGAGCCAAGCAGATCAGTTTTCACCTGAGGACACTCTAGAAAGTGTCTGAGGTATTTGTAGTAGTCATTCAGAAACTTAGCAAAGCGTGTGTACGGGGTTTCTGGTGAGTTCTTTGAATTCCCTGATGTCAGCAAGTCAGGTGGTGCCACAGAGCTGAAGTAGGTGAGGTAGTCAGTGGGAATGGAAAAGAAGGAGGTGACAATAAAAATGACAGCAGACATTTATTGAGTGCTTTTACATGCCAGGGCTTGTTCTTAGCACTTGACATCTATTGTAAAGCCAAGTGATAAATCAATACTCCATAAAACACAATTGGTTAGATGGCAATTATCTCTAGTCCCCTGCCTGCCTTAGAGGAGAAAAGGGTGTGGGAGTTGAGTCAAATTCTGGTGTTTTGGGAAGAAGACCCATTATAATCTACAGTCTAGGTTTACCACCTCTGTTTCTCTGCCACACCTCTCCCATCTGCTCACTACCACATAACTTCCTTCTCCACTCTGGCCCCTTCTCACCTCAATCTGCAGGGGTAGAGAAGAAATGGGGTGTGCTCATGGGGGTTGGGGCAGGGTTGGACCCTTGTAGCCAGTTGTGGTGACAATGAGACTGTATTTCTCTCAGTATGTTGCCCAGGCTGCCTGTGAACACCTGAGCTCAGCCAATCCTCCTGTCGTAGTTTCCCAAGGGCCTTGACTGTAGGAGCGTGGCTCACATCTGACAGCAGTCAATGCTTCTGCATTCTGTCTGACCTTGAACTCCTGCCTTCACCTCCGAACCACTGGGATTACAGGTGTACACTACTGAGTCTAGCTTCGGTGGGGGAAAGTATTTCTTATATGTGTGTTATGGAGGGGCTAGAATGTTTTCAATTAGTAAATGTGTGTGTGTGTGTGTGTGTGTGTGTGTGTGTGTGTGTGTGGTGTGTGTGTGCTGTGGTGAGTGCATGAGGTCAGAGGGCAACCTTGTGAAGTTGGTTCTTTCCTTTCACCTTTACTTGAGTTTGGGGGCTCTAACTCCAGCTGCGAGGCTTGCAGGGCAAGCACTTTTACCACTGAATCTTCTCATCAGTCCTAGAGTGTTTTAATCCATTTCCTCCTCACTGAAATGCAGGAGACCTGACCTACCTTTTCCTTGCATTTGACAGATGAATTAAGGGGGACAAAAGAGATCTTAAGCTGGTAAGTTTTCTCCACTAACAGCAGCGGGAGCAGGAGTGGAAGCAGGTGGCCCGAGTCTAGCTCAGAGATTGCAGCACTAGCTGCTCTAGCAGAGAGAAGGAAGGCTGCCCTTCTTGTGACTCCAAGGGACAACCTCTAATTACACAGCATGCATTCAAGCCAAGGTTACACAGAGAACCGCCCCCCCCCCAACTCTCCTACCCCATCTCAAAAATCAAAAGAAGAAAAAACAAAACAACAGCAACAACAAAAGAATGCTCCCCTGATGGAATATGAGCTAAACAACATGAGAAGATTGTTAATTGTTTTATGTGTGCTTGTGGGTTGTGTAGATTGTTCTTGTTTCAGGGGTGGTGTATTTGCCATGTCCACGATTTACTTCAAAGTTGGTGAACACAAAGGGAATTATAAAGGTAGAGAGTTTGGACATTGTCTGACTTTCTTGTGAGAGTATGGATGGTAATGGTAATTGAAGTCTACACACACACACACACACACACACACACACATGAAAACATTTCATAAAAATCAGGAAGTAAAGGGCTCTCCCGTCTTGCTAAGAAATGGAAGTTTTCTACCAGTTGCCATGCAGATTTTACATGTAAGTATGCTGAGAGGGAACTAGGTCAGTCACGTGTAGCTGAGTAGCATTGTCAAATCAAAGGCTCCCACCTGTTCTTTCAGCAATCGCGGGGATTAGTCCGCATGAGAGGGGTGCTAAGGAAATCAGATCCCATCCCGAGGAATTCTCCCTAACCGAGGGGACTGAGATGGGAATAAGTCTTGCGTGACGCGTTTCAAAAGAACTTGATGCAGCGTTTTTTGTTCCTCTTCAGCCATCACATGCTGTCACGCTACAGTTTGTGACACGATGGCCAGGCTACCTTTTCTCTTTTTCATCCATTCAACTTGCCCTTCAAAGGATTCGTCTGAGGTCATGTCCCTTATTTATCCTCATCTTGAAATGTTTGGGCATGAAAGGAAACATGTCTTCATGCAGGGACGAGAAGCCATTCTAGAGGGTTCCATTCAGTGCCACAGATCATCTCTCGTCATGTTCATTCTCCACATTCTGTCCTCCCAGGTATCCATGAGCAACACGAAGGATTGACTCACTGGACTGCGTGTCTGGAGGAGTTTAAGACAATCCGGTCTTGTTACTTTTACCTTGCTATGCTTCATAAACTTAGCATTCAATCCACTTACCCAAATTCAGCCACTGAAATTCAGAGGCACAAAATGACCAAGTCTAAGTAGCACTACTTTATTCCCAATAGGTAAAATAGAAGGTATGTTTAATATCTTTAGTTAAAAAAACAAACAGACCATATTTTCTGCTCGGGCAGATTTTGCAACTCCATTTTGTAAAATATCAATGGAAAATGTTTAGCTCATTTATTCCTTTTTGTGTTATTCTTTCTATTCCTCTTGTGTGTGTGTGTGTGTGTGTGTGTGTGTGTGTGTGTATGTATGTTTGTGTGCACACGCCTTTGACTTCTGAGTGCTGGGGTTATGGCACACCCCTCCCCTCGGTTTGTGTGATGCCAGGGATGGAACCCAGGGCTTCCTGGATACTAGGCAATCACTCTACCAACTCAGTCACATCTCCACACCTCCAGCTCCTCCTCCAGCTGCTCCTCCAGCTCCTCCTCCAGCTCCTCCTCCAGCTGCTCCTCCAGCTCCTCCTCCAGCTGCTCCTCCAGCTCCTCCTCCAGCTGCTCCTCCAGCTGCTCCTCCAGCTGCTCCAGCTCCTCCTCCAGCTGCTCCTCCAGCTGCTCCTCCAGCTGCTCCTCCAGCTGCTCCTCCAGCTCCTCCTCCAGCTGCTCCTCCAGCTCCTCCTCCAGCGGCTGCAGATCCTCCAGCTCCTTCTCCTTGTCATTGCTGTCATTGTCGTTGTCCTCCTCCTCCTCTTCCACCTCGTCCTCCTCCTCCTTCCAAGACAGATCTCGCTATGTATCCCAGACGGCCTGGAGTTTGCTATGAAGAGCAGGCTGGTCTGCAACTCCCACAGCTCCACTTGTCTGCCTTCTCAGTGTTGGGATTAAAGGTGTGTGCCACCATGTCTGGCCTTACTTTAGGGTTTGTCAAGCGCTGTAATGGAATTGCTGTGGTTTAGATGGGTGTCCTCAAAGCTCATGTGTTACAGTCTTGGTCCCTTGTCTATGGGATGGCACTCTGGAAGGTAGACGCTTTTTTTTTATTCTTTCTGAGATAGAGTCTCATGTAGCCTTGAGCTCACTATGTGACTGAGCCTGACCAACTTCGGCCTCTCCTGTCTCCACCTCTTCAGTGCTAGGCTTACAATGGAGCTTTTGGGAGGGGAACCTAGTAGATGGCCTTCCAGTCCCTGCACATGTATTCAAAGGCACCCCCTTTTTTTCATCTCTTAGACCTGGACATGACATAAAGTTTGTTCTGCCGTAAACTGCCCTCTATATGCACCATCTCACCATAGGTCCAAAGCAGCAGAGCCTGTCCCACACCAAAAATGTAAAGCTGCGAACCCAATCAAACCTTTCCTCTTTTTAAGATGGTTTCTTCTTTTTAAGTCAGACATTTGTTATAGTAACAGACAGCTGGCTGACACAGTGGTAGGCTTTCTGTGGAACTGAAATTAGGTCCTTTTCTTCTTCTCTCACATGATGCTGGAAAGTCATTGCACATTGATTTAAGTGCCTATCTGACCTCTATAGACCCAATTTAGGCTTTTCTTTTTCTTCCTCCTCTTCTTTCCTTTTCCTTTTTTCTAAACTTATCAGTAATAGGGAATGAGATAGGAAGCAGTTACATTTGATAAAAACGTGGCCTTTCCTCTTTACATGTGTTAGCATTAAGTATTTTATGGTAATATTACACAGTTGTATCTTTAATGTTCCTCTATGTGACATGTAATTCCTGTCCTTAAAACTACTACTAATAACAACAAGAAGAATTCATCAGGATTTGATGACCCATCTCTTGCAAAGATCACTTTGCCATCAAGATGACAATTGGACACAGACCCTGCTTGTAGCTCCTCTCGTGCCAAAGTCCCAAAGTAGAAAATAAAATACCTGCGGAAAAGAACACTATCATGGCTTATTATAGCTAATGGATGGAAAGCCGCGGAGCCAGCAGATAATATGCCCTGAAATCTAGGCCCATGAAGGAAATGTTAGCTTCTGGGAATGACTCTGGGGGAGTGAGTGGAAGTCGCTGGATCATCCTCTTCTGTGATCCGGAGATAGTCTACTTATGAAATTAAAGTGCCAGGAAGCAAGCACCCTAAAATGTAACTAATGTCAGATAAGATGTAATCTAGGAAATTGTAATATGCCCATCATGATGTAATGTCGTAATGGCTGTGGCTTTCGGGGCTGATAAGCAGTATTGAAAAAGGTGCCAGAGGGAAAGAGTGACAATCTCCAAATTCCACACCCAGCAGTGACCTAGGGTGCATACATCCTGACCACCAACGGCAGGGCTCTTTTTTTCTATGTGTGTATGTGTGTGTATGTATGTGTGTCTGTGTGTGTGCACATGTGTGTGTCTGAGTATGATGTATATGTACATGTATAAATGTGTGCATGCATATGTATGTGTGTATGGCATACATGTGTACATTTGTGCATGTGTGTGCAGAGGCCATAGGATAACTCCCTGTCTCCCTCTTTATTCCTTTGAGCTTTCACTGACCCTGGAGCTAGGCTGGTGGACAGCAAGACCCAGTGACCCCTGGCTTCTGCCAAGCGCAAGGCTGAGGCTACAAGAGCAATTATCTCCATCTCTTACTGCTGTGTGTCTGCACCATGCTTTCAGTTCTTGTTATGTTTGTCTGCTTATTTCCGTGTGTGTGTGTGTGTGTGTGTGTGTGTGTGTGTGTGAGAGAGAGAGAGAGAGAGAGAGAGAGAGAGACAGACAGACAGACAGACAGACAGACAGACAGACAGAAACAGAGAAGAAGGGGGAGGGGAGAGAACTAGTGGGAGCAGGGTCTCCCTTTCTACCATTTGGCTCCAGGGGTCGAACTCAAGTTGTCAGTCCTGCCGTCAGCTGCATTGACCCACCGAAAGATCTCTCAGGCCCCAGTTTCTGCCTTTCTAAGGAAGAGAAGCACCTAACACTATCAGCTTCGTTTAGTTTGACATGCTGTCTGCCACTCTGCACTGGGTCTTTACTGAACGCTCATCATTACGTATTGAGGTGGTGGACTGGATTGATTCACGTCCACTTCATACAAGCTAGAATCATCAGAGAGGTGGGAACCTCATTTGAGAAAATGTCTCCATAAGATTGGGCTGGGGCTGTAGGCAAGGCTGTAGGGCATTTTCTTAATTAGTGACTGATGGGGGAGGGCCTAGCCCATTGAGGGTGGTGCCACCCCTGGGCTGATAGTCCTGGATTCTATAAGAAGGCAGGCTGAGCAAGCCATGAGGACCAAGGCTGTGAGCACATCCCTCCATGGTCTCTGTATTAGTTCCTGCCCTGTTTGAGTTCCTGCTCCGACTTCCTTCAGTGATAGACAGGTAAGCCAAACTTGCTTTTGGTCATGGTGTTTCATCATAGCAATAGGAACCCTAACTCAGAGTGGTTACTAGTGCCTGCATAACGTGTGCTTAGTTTTACCATGCGTGAGGCCCTGGGGTTCCTTTCCTACTCCTCAGGGGGAAATTTTTTTCAGCAACAGAACAATCAAAGCCGACCTGCCATGGCCAGTGCAGCCTCATGTAAGTAAGGGCAGTGGTTGTGATAAACAGATCAATAGGGCCTTAAGAAAAAGAAAAAAAGAGGGCTGGAGAGGTGGCTCAGAGGTTAAGAGCACTGGCTGCTCTTCCAAAGGTCCTGAGTTCAAATCCCAGCAACCACATGGTGGCTCACAACCATCTGTAATAAGATCTGGTGCCCTCTGTACATGCAGACAGAACACTGTATACATAATAAATAAATACATCTTTAAAAAGAAAAAAGAAAGAAAAAAAAGTAAGAAAGACAGAATTTCGATCCACAGCCCAGGCTGCCTGGAGCTCACTATGTAGCCTCCAAGATGGCCTAAAAACCACAGCTGTCTCCTTGCTCATTCTCCCAAGCGCTGGGCTTACCATGGCGGTCTGCTATTACTTGCCTCTGGAGTTCAGACTGATCTTACTGCTGTGGGCACAGGCGTGCCTTAAATGATTTAGTTACCAGAGAGGATGACCCTGGCAGGAGGCCTGGCCACCACATGGGGTTGTCACTTGAGAATCTAATCTCTCCCTGCTGGCTGTCAGCTGCCTGATGGCCACTCACCAGAAGCATACTATTATTCCCAGGGCAGCCAAACTGACCTTATAGTTTGTCGCCCCAAGCCTCATGACTAGGATTGCTAAATACCACACTGAGTTGGGTTTCCAAGCCAGGCCTTTTCTAGCCTATCATGTCATGGTCCAGGCCTGCGGGGCTCAGGCCAGGCAAAGCGGATAGCATTAATTGTAGAACCTGGGAAGAAATGGCAGGTGGATCGCCATGAGTTCAAGGTCAGCCTAGTATACATTCTGAGTTCCAGGTTAGCCAGGGCTGTACAGTGAGACCTCGTTAAACAAACCAATCAACCAACCAACATGACAAGACAAGAAGTTGAAGAGTAGGGAATCGAGAATTTGGGGGGGGGGGAATTAAGGGTAAGAGTTGGCAGGTATGGGAATATGGTCAAAATACATTGTATGCAATTTTTAAAGACTCAACAAATATATGTTTCAAAAATATAGGAAAGCCCTTCTCTATTTAAGAACACTGGGCCGGGTGTGAAAAAGCAACCAGTTATTTTACTCTCACTTGAGAGAATTTGCCATCTTATTCATTTTGCTCATTTTTTGTCATTAGCATGTATTTATTTTATTTTTATTTATTTATTTATTTATTTATTTATTTATTTATTTTTGATACAAGGTTTCACTGTGTATTCTTGGCTATCTTGGACTCCTTTTGTAGACCAGGGTTGGACTCCAACTCACAGTGATCCGCCTGCCTCTGCCTCCTGAGTGCTGGGATGAAAGGCGTGCACCGCCACACCTCCCTCTTAGCTTATTTAAAAAAAAAAAAAAAGTCTCATCATATTAACCCAAGCATCTAGGCTTTATCCTATACAACTTTAAGGTTGCAAATTATTTAAAAAGCAAAGACTTTACCTTACAAAAGAACCCCAAGTCTATGACCAACCTGGCTAGGAAATCATGATTTTATTTATTTGTTTGTTTTTCAAGACAATTTCTCTGTATAGCCTTGGTTGTTCTAGATCTCCCTTGGTACACCAGGCTGGCCTTGAACTCAGAGAGCTCCACCTGCTTCTGCCTCCCCTGTGCTGGGATTACAGGCATGTGCCACCACTGCCCAGCAAATCATGATTTTATTTTTGCAAAAACAAATGCTATAAAAGCTAAAATTGAGCCAGGTGTGGTGGTGCACACCTTTAATCCCAGCACAAGGGAGGCAGAGACAGGCAGATCGATGTGCGTTGAGGCCAGCCTGGTCTACAAAGCCAGTCCAGGATGGCCAAGATAACATAGAGATACCCTGTCTTGAAAGGGGGAAAAAAAGCTGGGCATGGCAGCGCACGCCTTTAATACCAGCACTTAGGAGGCAGAGGCAGTTGGATCGCTGTGAGTTCAAGGACAGCCTGGTCTACAAAGCTACTCCAGGACAGCCAAACAAATAAACAAAACAAACAAAAGAAAACACACGCATGCACAAACACACAGAAAGAAACTCCCAAGCCCCACATTAATATTGAAGGTCCTTGTGGGTCCAGTCTTTTGTTGTTTCGATGATGATGATGATGATGAGGACAAAATAACCCTGGAGACCTGGAACTTGCTATAACGATGGAGCTGGGCCTGGACTTAAAGTTCTTCTGTCTCTTGAATAGCGGGATGGGACGATAAGAGTTTCAAGCTTATTTTCATCTATGTAAATTGCTACATATAACAAATTCAAAGCTAGCCTGGAATACTGAGATATCTAAGATCTTGTTGAGAAAAAAAAAAGTTGTTTATTTAATCCTTTTGTTTGCAAGGAAGGAGTATAGTCTCTATTTTTTTCCCTTTGTTTTGAAACAGGGTCTTATTATGTAGTCCATGCTAGCCTTGAACTCTCGGTCTTCCTGCCTGAGCCTCCAGAGTAGGTGGAATTACAGGTGTGTGCCACCATGCCCAGCAGGACTATACTCTTGTTGGAGGGAAAATACTATTATGCCCGTGAGAGAACATAATTTAGAATAAAATATCCAATTCCACAAAACCATGGGAGGGTTGTAAGAGAAGGAAACACATAATCATTTAGTGGACCGATCTCCCCGGCTCCTTCTTTTCCAGTGAGGAAGCCATCAGAAATCAAATTAAGATCAGAAATGACTTGATGAATATGGAGCAGAGCAAAGGAAATTGGATCTCCCGGAGGGCTTATTTTTGTAACATGGTGACTGCCCCTCGAAACATCCTCCATCAGCAAGGAATATGTTTGCCCAGTTGACTGGATGTTTGTGTTGGCTGGCATGTTCTGTCCTGGTCAGCGCTGGGAAACGCCTCTGGTCGCTAGCTCCTTCCAGATCCCATGGTAACGCTGGGCTTTCTGTTTGCACTTATCACCCACTACCTCTGTCGGTGTCCACACTTCTCTCCCGCTCCACTTTCTATGTGTACAGTTTATTTCACATGTTCCTACTTCTTGAGATGGTCGTCACCTTGTCATCAAATCACATTTTAAAAGATTAAAAACTAAAAAATGGCAATTGTTTTTAAGGTCAATTTTTTTTTTTTTTAACATAACCCAAGCTGGTCTGAAATTCCTCAGCCTTTGAAGTGTGGAGAAGACAAGTGTGTGTGTGCTACCAGGCATGGACTACCTGATCTCTCAGTTTTTCTTTTTGGAGACATGATCTTACTATGCAACCCTTGCTGGCCTGGAACTAGTTCTGTAGACCAGGCTGACCTCAAACTGCCTCCCAAATGCTGGCATTAAAGATATAAATGACCATGCCTAATTTTATTTTATAAATACACTCTTCAGAGAACGGTGTTTTTTAACCTTTATCATCTCTCTCCCCCCCCCCTTCTTTTTTGGTTTTCCGAGTCAGGGTTTCTCTGTGTAGTCTTGGCTCTCCTGAACTCACTTGGCGGACCAGGCTGGCCTCAAACTCACAGTGGTCCACCTGCCTCTGCCTCCCAAGTGCTGGGATTAAAGCTGTGTGCCCCCATGCCTGGCCTTCTATCTATCTTTTTTATCACCAATGTATGTGTGTGTGTGTATGTATAATCTATCATCTGTCTGTCTGTCTGTCTGTCTGTCTGTCTGTCTGTCTCTCTCTCTAAATATAAAGAGAGCTGTTAGTTTATATATGGTCTGGCTTCATGGGCAAGTACCTAGCTAGCATGCATAGGATACTGTCATTGATTCCTAATATGACCTATCGCCCCACCTACTAAACATTTTATCTTAGGGAGTGATAGATTTACATACATTTATAAGAAATACAGATCTTTTACCTAGTTTCCTTTCTCAGTGGGAACACATTGTAAAACTGTAGCATACTATTACAACCAATGAATGAACTGACACTAAAATGGTCAATAGGAAAAATCCTATCACCACACAAATTCCTCATATTACACACTTATTTTACTTTTTTGTATTTTAAACTTTTATTTATTTATTGAAATTTTTTCTGAGACAAGGTGTGACTAGTCTTTTATCAAATATGTGCTTTTAAACATTTCTTCCTACCTTGAAGCTTGTCTTCATTTTAATATCATCTTTGACAGGGCAAACATTTACATTTGATCTAAAAATTTTCTTTTATGAATTGAGTCTTTGTCATTGAGTCTAAGAAATCTTTATATGGTCTTAGATCCTGAAAATATTCTCCAAGTTATTTTCTATTTTTCATATTTTGTTTAAACTAATAGTCCATTTCAAGCAATTTTTTGCATAAGATCTGAGACAGTTTGTGGGTCAATTTGCTTGCCTATGGAGATCTAATTCCTTCAGCACCATTTTTTAGAAGGGCTAATGTTCTGCCAGAAATCCAGTTTTGAATCCTGGAGTGGTAGAACTTGCTTGTAACCCAGCTACTCAGGGGGCTGAGGAAACATAATCATGAATTCCAGGCTAGCTTGGGAAACACACATAGCACACACAGACACCCACACTCACACCCAGACACCCACACTCACACACTCCACACAAACTCACACATAAACACACAGACACATTCATACGTAGATACACACTCTCACACAGACACACTCACACACAAACACATTCACACACAGACACACATTCACACACAGACATACTCACACACGTACAACACAGACAAATTCATACACAGACACACACACACACAGATATACTCACACAAGTACACATAGACACATTCACTCATAGACACACTCACATACATATATACACACACATAAACACACCCACACACAGACACATTCACACATGTACACACAGACACATTCACACACAGACACACACACAAACACATTCACACATAGACACACACACACAAACACATTCACACACAGACACACACACACAGATATACTCACACACAAACATCTTCACACACAGACACACTTACATACATATATACACATACATAAACACACATAGACACATACACAGACACATTCACACATGTACACATAGACATATTGTCACACACACACAAACACATATAGACACACCCTCACACAGACACATTTACACACATACATACACACACACTCAGACACACATACACATAGACACCCACATACACACACAGACACATATACATATATACACACAGACACACATTTATACAGACAGACAGACACACAAACACACATACACACACACACACCAAGCTCAACCTCTTGTACTTATGGGTTGTGTTGCAGACTAGCTCAGAGGGAGAGCTCCTGTCTAGCTCATAGATCCCCACATTGATCCTGGGTTCAATATTAAGCACCAAGAAAAAGCTATACTGAACACAGGGAGCAGCATATTTCTTAGGGCCCTGAGGTAGGTTCCTAGCACTGAGAAAGGGGGTGGGGGCAGGAATTGCTACTGCTGCCATGCTCTTTTTTTTTTTCTGAGACAGGGTTTCTCTGTGTAGCCTTAACTGTCCTGGACTCATTTTGGAGACCAGGCTGGCCTCGAACTCACAGTGATCCACCTGCCTCTGCCTCTCAGACTGCTAGGATTACAGGCATGAGCCACAACACCTGGCTTGCTGCCACTTTCTTGATCTTAGGGGAAAATGTTTCACAATTAAGTGTCTGGTCAGTTGGCATAGGCAGGATAGAAAGACAGAAAAGAAATCAAGGGGACACAGGGAATGAATGAAGCTCCTCACCTTGGGATCTGGTTTGTTTCCTGCTGATGAGAGACAGGAAACTTCAGCGCAGCTGATAAAACCAAGACTGGCCACACGGTGTTCTTTCCGAAGATGTCTCACAGAAGGATGTGAAGGACAGTAAGGGTGCTTGCTCATGGCCAGCATGGTTGTAGCCTCAAGTTTCAACTGTGTTAACACTTAAAAAACCACCTGATAACTTCATATATAGAAGAGAAAAATTTTAAGAGAAATAAGTGAGCCAGCTTATTTTTTTTTAACTTAATCTTTAAACTTTTCTCAACTTTTAAACTTTGATTAATCCTTAAAGCTTGCTATGAATTACACCTTTTGAGCAATATAATTTATTTTATTTTGTTTTGTTTTTTATTTTTGTTTGTTTTTGTTTTTTTGAGACAGGGTTTCTCTAACAGAGACTTGCTGTCTTGGACTTGCTTTGTAGACCAGCCTGGCCTTGAACTCACAGAGAGCCACCTGTCTCTGCTGGGATTAATGGAGTATGTATAAAGCTCTAGCACGCCATACAGCTATCTAAATGTGACAAGGAAGTGAGACGGTTACTCTCCAGAAGCCCTCAGCTTTGCTTTGGTGTGCACGGCCTTTTCCCCATACTCCTCTCTGTGTAAACCCTTGATAAACTCACTCATTTGCTGCAGGCTGATTCATTTCCAAGTTTCTGCGGTGGAGTCAAGGATGTGGCTTTACCTGAGTGGGGCCTATGAGGAGGAAGAGATCTAAGTGCCTTGGCAGTGGTGTGGGCTGGGCTGCGGCTCCTCACTGCTAGCTGCAGTAAACTCTTTTTTGTTTGTTTTGTTTTGTTTTTCAAGACAGCGTTTCTCTGTGTAGCCTTGGCTGTCCTGGACTCCCTTTTTAGACCAGGCTGGCCTCGAACTCCCAGTGATCTGCTTTCCTCTGCCTCCTCAGTGCTGGGATTAAAGGCATGTGCCACCATGTCTGGCACAGTAAACTCTTTACTATGTGGTCTTTGTCAGGATAGGGTCATGCTAGCATCATAAAATAAATTATGAAGTAATCTTTTATCACTTACCCCCCCAACCCCACCCCAGGGATTATATAAAATTAGTGTGGATTTTTCTCTAAACACATAGTAAAACTCACCATGAAATCATCTGAGGTAGTCTCTCCTCTGATATTTAAAGATGCAGCTTTAGTTAAAAAAACAAACAAACAACAAATGAACAAAACCAACCAAATAAAATAGGGCTGGCAAGATGGCTCAGCAGATAAAGGTGCTTGTAACCCAACTTGATGACTTGAGCTGGCTCCCTGGACCCCACATTGTGAAGGAGAGAGCTGGCTCTGTGTTGTTCTCTGACTGCCTTGTACAGCCCGACAGGAGTGCACCCCCCCTTAAATAAACACATGTAAAAACAATACCAAAAGCATGAAAAAAGAAACCAAAACAACAAAGAAAAATACATATTTCAGTGTATGATTACTCTTTCTTGTTGTTGCTTTTTACTAGGCATGAACATACACACCTGTGATTCTACCACTTGGGAGGTGGAGGCAGAGGAATCAGGAGTTCAAGGTCATCTTTAGATGCACAGCAAGTCTTTGTCTCATCTCCCATTCCAACTTAAAAGGTACTTAAAGATACACTTAGTACATCAATAACATGATTAGTTTTCTTCCTTCCTTCCATCGTCCTTCCTTCCTTCTTTCCTTCCTTCCCTCCTTCCTTCCCTCTGACCTGGAATTCACTAAGGATCCCAGGCTGGATGATTAATTGTAAAGATTGTATCCCAGGGACTATGGATGTAGTTCAGTTCATAGAATGTTTCCCAACATGCACTAGGTTCAGAATTTGATCCTCAGCATAAGACAAACCAGATGTAGCAGCCCATCCCTGTAATTGCATAAGGTATAATTCCAGCAGGTGGAAGCTGGAGGATCAGGAGTTCTAGATCACTGGAGGCTGTCTAGCAAGTTCCAGGCCAGCCTGGGCCACATGAAGGAAATAAGAAAGATAAAAGAACAAATTCCCAGTCACTTGAATAAGACCTGCTTTGGCGTTCTGTCTACAAAACATGAAAAGACATGTGAGTATGTTGACACAGGCCTGCCATCCCAGGAGGATCATGAATTTTAGAGCATTCTGGGTTACAGAGTGAAATTGAGTCTCAAAACCACTGACCAACCAACTGAAAGCAAGACACTTAACCAACCATTATCAGTAGAAAAAATTCCCTAAAGAAAACATGGGAAAGGGCTTCGTGTTTCTGTTAGCACATCTCTAACATGTGAATGCTGGTGACACTGCCTTCCCTGCCGGACACCCTCAGCTTTCCTGCATGGTCTGTCAGCTCTCCTCCTTGGGCACCTTGCCTGCACCACCAGACCACATCCTTGAAAGAGGGATGACAGGGGCCAGTGAGCTGACTCAGCACGTACAGGCGCTCCAGGATGCAAGGCTGACAACCTGACTTAGGGCCCCAGAAGCCATGGAAGGTGGAAGGGGAGAGCTAGCATCACAAATTGTCCTCTGCTCTCAGCATGTGCATGCACCCCTCCTACACACACACACACACACACACACACACACACACACACACACACTCACTCATAATCACAATAACGAACTCAGCAAAAATTAAATTTCTTTTAAAAAAGGAATATTAACTATGTAGTTACCATACGGAGGTTCTTAGACGTACAATGCTTGATATTTCCTACTTGGGACTGTTGTTATTCTGTTAAAGTGAAGGGATGGTACATGTGTGGAGGTCAGAGGGCAGCTTGCAAGAGTCAGCTCTCTTCTTTTTTTTCACCATGTAGACTGAACTCAGGTCATCAGGCTTAGAAACCTAGCCTTAGCTGGTCCCACCTTATTTATTTATTTAGGTTTTTTCTTTTTACTTTTTTCTTTTTCTTTTCTCTCTCTCTCTCCCTCTCCCTCTCTCTCTCTCTCTCCAGGGTTTTTCTTTTTCTTTTTTCTGTTTTTGTTTTTCAAGACAATGTTTCTCTATGTAGCCTTGACTGTCCTGGACTCTCTTTATAGACCAGATTGGCCTCGAACTCACAAAGATCCACCTGCTTCCGCCTCCCAAGTGTTGGGATTAAAGGCATGCTCCACCACTGCCAGCTGAGATGGGGTTTTTCTATGTAGCCTTTGCTGTCCTGAACTTGCCATGTAGACCAGGCTGGCCTCGAACTTACAAAGATCTACCTGCCTCTGCCTCCCTGAGTGCTGGGATTGCAGGTGTGTGCCACTGGATACTGGTCTCACTTTAAAGCAGAGGCAAGAGACTGGCTTATCCACTATCATCTTTTTGTTTGCTTATAATCAGGCTGGCCTCAAACTTGAAATCCTCTTTCCTCAGTCTCCTGAGTGCTAGGATTGCATGTGTGTGTCCCAGCACTTGGCCTAAGTTAGCACTCCTGATGCCCACTGGCTGATATAGCAGGGTGTCTCACCCTTAGTGCTATTAACATCTGAGGTCTGATTACTCACTGCTGTGTGGGGCCATCTGAACACTGTAGGGTGTTTAGTAACCTACCTGGCGTCTCCTCAGTTGAGGCCACAACCTCTTTCCCTGTCCAGCTGTGGTAATATATAGCGTCTCTAGACATTGCCAAATGTTCCCTGAGCTGAAAAGCACGCCATTGCCCTGCAGTTATGTGAGCCCTCAGTTTTTTAAAAAATTAATACATGTGCAGAGGGGAAAGCTTGAGAAAGCCTTACAGTAGAGGTCAAAGTTCAGAAAAGTAAAAACTATTCTGAACCACAGGGGACTACAGTTGCTTGCCACGCTGAGACCCCGCCCCTGTCCCACCCAATACCCACCAGAATTGCTCTATGAAGTTAAGTAGCCTTTATTTTTGCAAAATACATTGAGAGGCCACTTTGTGGGTGAAATGAGCTGAGGAGTCGAGAAGATGGAGCTACCAAAAGTGAGACTCTTTTCTTTCTTTCTTTCTTTCTTTCTTTCTTTCTTTCTTTCTTTCTTTCTTGGTGTGGGTGAGGGGTGCAGGTTTTCTCTGTGTAGCCCTGGCTGTCCTGGACTCATTTTGTAGACCAGGCTGGCCTTGAACTCACAGCAATCCACCTGAAAAGTGAGATCTTTACACAGCTCTGCCTAAGAGATGAAGAGAAAAGTGTGAGCAGTTGTGGAGGGGTGAGGTGAGGAGGGAGAGGGGTGTCAGGAGAAGCCAGGGGAAGCTTGGGCTGGGGTCCTGCAGATAAGTGTGAGTGAGAAGTGCACTGGGGTCAGTGTTGGCTGGGGGGAGCTGGCCATGGAATGGGCCCCCTCCTTTCCCCATCCTCACACCCACAGGTTCCCTACCTTTGGGAAGCCCGGTTGAGAGACAGGGGGTGTGAGCTAATGGTGACTCTGGAAATGGAAATGATACAAAGAAGATGAGGTGGTGGAGGTGAGAGGTCTGTGGTATTGAGAGCAGGAAGGAGCAGGAAGTGAGAGCCCAGATCTGAGAGGCTAGCCTTCTTAGAGTTTGGTGACCTTGGGAGACAATACCAGACTGGGTATAGGCATGGCCCATTTTTACCATGAAAATCTAGAGATCCAATCCAAAATTGTTCACCAGAAGGGAGTATCGGGGGACTGGAATTTGGGTGGTACTTTAATGCATAGTCTTCAGGCAAGGCGCTCATTTAGGAGACGAGAGATAACCAAAACCCAAACCAGGAACCAAGCACCCTCATTCCTACCCCATCCCCACCCATTTCGGACCCCGGCATCTCTGGTCTATTGCCAGGACAGATCGAAGGACATTTTCAGCTTCTTGCCAAGGACATGAATGGCGGCTTCTGTCCCTAAGTCGCCTGGTCCATCTCTGTCTCCTGTCCTCATCACAATCGCAGCCTTGTTATTATGAGGCTTTTGACCTTACAAACTTTAAAGGCTGATACTGTGAGAGGTACCACAACCCTTATCCCAGGAAGCCAAGGAAATCCTACCAGTCATGTGTGTTGCTAATGGATTATAGTCACACCATTTGAAGTCTTAGCTTAGGAGAGAGTTTGTTTTCTTGCCAGAACCCCCCTCAACATAGTTCAGGGTCAAGTGTTACCTGCTAGCAAGTTCCTATCTTGGACTGCTGCCACTGAGCCGCTTGCTCTCCCTTCTAGGGTCCTGAGAGAGAATGTGCTGCCAGAGGACCCTAATCACATGCACTCGGTCATCTGGAAACGATTACAGACCTGAGGACAGAAAGAATCCATGTTGATAGCATTGATTAGTTTCTTATTTCTGAGTAGGGAGAGCAGAGCCCATTTCTTGCTTAAGACCCTGCTCCCATTTGTTCAGATGTTTCTCTTTGGTGGTGTATAAGAGGCAAACTTACTCTGCTGTGGGAGCTCAGGGCCATTTGCACTGCATTTGAAGGTTATAATCATCTCCACAGTGGCTCTTGAGCCACCTTCAACCAATGCTTAGCCTCAGATTATTGCATCAAAGGCCAGAGGTAGTCCCCGGGGGCGGGGAAGTGTGGGGATCTAGGGGTTTGGGGCCCGGGCTAGGATGGAAGAGGGCAGAGAGAGGATCTTTGTGGTCTTCCATTCCAATTCCTCAAATCTTTCAGCTGCACATTTGTGACTGTGAAAACCACAGAATGAACACACACACACACACACACACACACACACCCACACACACACACACCCCCCCCCCCACACCCCTTACTTTCTGAATGCAAAGGAGGAATTAGAAATGAGCAAAAGAAAGAAAACAAAAGTGCAATTTATCTCTGGTTGAAACAATAGAAAAGAAATTCTGTCGTTGCCCTGGGGTGCGGGGCCAAAATAACGGCAACCCTTAATAGCCAGGCTGAGCTGTGGAGGGCACGGTTATTTTTATCCTAATAAGAGGTTCTGGCAATCTGGAGGAAATTGTCTCATCTGGAGAGGATCGCTTCCCTGACTTGACTGTAGCAGTAATAAGTTTCTGGGGCCCCTAAACAGGTGTGTAGAAATGGGTGACCTTGAATGCAGATGAGGAGAGAGGATGAGAAAATTGACAGAAACCAAAGACTCCCAAGATAATTTGTCACGGAAATAAACAAGCTTGCAGAAATGAAACAATGGACAAATGATAGAAGGGTGCCTCTAATGAACTGACTCTGAAGGAAAAACCACTTGGATTCTTTTCATGTTGAAAGAATATGCAAGGTAGCCTTATCTGTCTAGAAGTGAAATCACCTGATTTTGTATCTAAAGCAAATCTCTAAGTTACATAAGGGCATAGCAATACACTAACTTCTCTAAAGCTTCAAGAGTTAAACATTGATCAAAACGGTAATAGTAGAAAAGACTGATTAGGTTATTGATTATTTTTATGCAGTTTTTAAAAAAAATTGATTTATTTTTATTATTATTTTTTTCTAGACAGGGTTTCTCTGTGTAGCCTTGGCTATCCTGTACTCACTTTGTAGACCAAGCTGGCCTTGAACTCACAAGGATCCACCTGCCTCTGCCTCCCAAGTGCTGGGATTACAGGCGTGTGCCACCATGCCTGGCTTTATTTTTATTTTTATTTATTATGCATGCGGGTGTGTATTTGTGTGTATGTGTTTGTGGGGTCTATGTACATGAGTGCCAGAGCACAGAAAGAGGAAGACAGCTGATCCCCTCCCTCCCACTCCCTCCTCTTCCTCTTGCTTTGTTTTTGTAGGCCTGACTGTCCTGGAACTCACTATATAGACGAGGGCTGCCTCCAACCACAGAAACCAGCCTTCTCTGCCTTCTGCTCCCGCCTCTCTTCTTGGCAGGGTCTGGCTAAATAGCCCTCATCTTCAGCTCTTCTCTAAGGCTGGCCTCATTCATTTCGTACTATTGTTCACTGGGCACTGAAGGGGATACAGACATTTAAAACATAGAAAGGGATGACCTGGCCCTGGTCCAAAACAGGAAGAAAGAGGCAAAAAATGTAAGTGGAAATATACTACCCCTTTCCTATTCAAGTCAATAGGCTTTGGCTGTTTTGTGTTTATTTAATTCAGTTTATTTTATTACTTTATTTCCTCTCTCTCTCTCTCTCTCTCTCTCTCTCTCTCTCTCTCTCTTTCTCTCTCTTTCTCTTGTTCTCCTTCCTCCTTTTCTTCTGTGAGTAAGGTCTTCTATATTCTAGGGTGGCCTAAAAGTGGTTATGCAGCCAAGGCTGACTTTGAACTTCTGAATGTCTTGAGTAACGGGACTGCAGGTGCCTGCTACCTCTGCAGCCTGTTTGTCCTGTGCCAGGACTGAACTCAGGGGTTTGTGTGTGCTAGGCAAGCACTCTATTGCTTTTGCTATATCCTCGGCTTTATATGTGTCTTAATAACTGAAAGAATTCATAGGATATTCAAGGAGGGGGCGCAGAAAGGAGATAACATTGATTGGACATCTAGTGTGTGCTTGGTATTTGCACTTCATAATTCTCACAAAGATTAAATGAAGGGTCCTTCTGGCTGCAGATGAGTGTGACTAGCACCTCATGCTCTCACCACCACGGTTGTCGGGTCTTTTATGGCCAGGCCTTCCCTGCTAAAATGGATGGCACCCTCAAAAAAAAAAAAAAAAAAAAAAAAAAAAAAAAAAAGCCAAAATAAAGCCTTCCTTAAGTTGCTTTTGTTACAGCAATGAGGAAAAAAGCCAGCACAACAGTGACCTCGGAGGGCTGCAGAGTGGGCTCCACATCCAGTCTGTGTCCGTTTCCAGCCCTCGGCGATTACTCGTGGCTTTATCCGTGCCATTTAAATCTACATCCAGGTTTGAATTGGAAAATTGGGGATTACATCTGTGCGTGCTTTTGGCAGCAGCTGATTTTGTGGTTTACATAATTGGAAACGAGAGAAGGGTTAGGACTCTAGCTCTGTCCACGGCTCAAGCTGCACAAATGCTTGACAACCGTAAATTGGCTGAGTTCTTTTCTGGACACCAGATTCCAATGTTGTTTCTGCCTTTTGTTGCAGTTTTACGTTAATTAGATGTTAACAAAAGTCAAGGGCAGATTGTTTTGGAATTAGCTGACCATGGATCCATGTGTAGTTCATTTTTCCCCTGAACTATTACAACATGAAATTTTAATTTCTATCAGTGAGGACATTGCGAAAATTGTTCAAAACCCATCCTAACATTTAAGAGAGGGTTTGGTGGGGTCTGATTTTGTAGTGGTTTCAGAATTAAGGTGTGGGAGGGGCAGACAATGGTTCCTTTGTTTTCTTTCTAAGTCTGGTTGTCCTATATTGCTGTGCGGTTGACACTAAAGAGGAGCTGATGTATGTGTGGTGTGACTAAGGGAGGGAACTGTGTGTGTGCCTGAGAGGGAGGCGCATTGTTTACCTTTCTGGTTGCTCTCACCAAATATTTGACAAAACACAATTAAAGGGAGGCGATGTTTGTCTTCGGTTGTACTCTGATGGTACAGACCATCTCGGTTGAGACTGTAAGGCAGCAGGGACATGGTGAGGGTGATTACTGCTGCCACAGGCAGGAAGCAGAGAAGGGACAGGAAGTGGGGCTATGCTAAAAACCTCAAGGCCCTCTCTCGTGTTTCATCCGGAAGGTCACGACACAGAATAGTTGGCTACCTTGCGGGACCGTGTGTTGGCCAGTGGGGGAGTTTACCTGGCTATCCACAGACCCCTTTGCCTTAAGCTCCAAGTGCCCTGGACGTCCATGTACTAATTTGAACCTGTTCAGATGTTCTTTGAGGGCCCTGGCAAGAAAAGAAGGGCACGCCCTTTGAGGAGAGTTTGGCAAGTCTGGGAATGGTAAGGAAAAACTAAGGAGGTTGTAGTACATTAGGGTGATATTTTGGGAAGCCATTAATCTATGTCTAAGGTGGAAGGAGTCGGGTAATAGAGCGGTTCCTGGAATCTGAGGAAAGAAAGACAATGGTCTTTCTTTCTTTCTTTCTTTCTTTCTTTCTTTCTTTCTTTCTTTCTTTCCCTTTTTTTTTTTTGTTTTTGTTTTTTGGATTTTTGAGACAGGGTTTCTCTATGTAGCCTTGGCTGTCCTGGACTCACTTTGTAGACCAGGCTGGTCTCGAACTCACAGTGATCTGCCTGCCTCTGCCTTCCGAGTGCTGGGATTACAGGCGTGGGCCACGACGCCCAGCTGACAATGGTGTTTCTTTTTGGAAGGATGGCTGATGGGAGAACTGAGCTTTAGTTGAAAGGGTTGAGCAGCTCACAGCACTTCCACAGACTTGGACCTTTCTCTACTCTTTGCCGCTAGCACAAGCTGGAGCTCTCTCCATTGGGCCAACTCATTTGGAAACCTGGATGACCTTACAGAGCAGCCTTTGGGTGGGAGACTGTCTAGAGTGGTGGTCCTCAACCCTTGTAACCCTGTGACCCTTTAATATAGTTCCTCATGCTGTGATGACGCCAACCATAACATTATTTCATTGCTACTTCATAACTGTAATTTGTTACTCTTATGAATCAACGTACATATCTGATATGCTGAATATCTGGATATTCGACACCTGTGAAAGGGTCATTCGATTCCCAAAGGGGTAGCTACCCACAGATTGAGAACTACTGGCCTAGAGAAACAGAGACGCATAGATAGGCACCCAGCACAAAGGCTTAGAAACATGGTTCTGACATCCCAAGAAGAGTCTTGCTCTGTTCTTTCCTCTGTACCTCCTCTGACTCCCACCGAGTTTCTGAAGTATTTAGCTAGTTTTCGTATAAAAAAGCTTTCTGAACTTAGGTCATGACTTTTCAGCAGTTTTACAGTCAGGTTGACTGGTGAGCAGAATGACCCAGTAGGGGCCTGACACTTCTAGGAAGATTGGAAGACTCATCTAGCAATCTGGGCCACGTTCCTGTGGAATTATAGGCCTTAATTTTAGTGAGGCTGTCTGGGGTTCATGCTAATCAGCAAAATGAAATGCAGTGGTGCAGCAGAATTTGCTTCTGGCCTGAAACCATCCTCAAGGTTTTGGTTGTTGGCTTTCTTGGGAAGTTGTGGGGAATGTGGTGTCCAGTGAAATAACGATGCTCTGGGTGTCCTGCCATGCACAGAACACAGCACTCCATGCACGGCCACTGCTTCTTTCCAGGTGTGGACCATTTGGAGAGCATCATAATTGACTGAAGGCTCCTGTCTCTACTGGTCACAGCTCAGGGGAGTGAGGAGGAACCAGCTCTCCAGAAGGCCCAGTTTGGCAAGACGGTTTCATGCTAGCAGACATGTTTGTCTTTGTTAGGTGATACAGGGACTTGTCTTGGGGACTAAGAAGAATTTGGTGTGGGAGAGGAGTGGACTTCCACCATTAAATATTAATCTTTATTAATTTATATATCAGACAAATTATATGCTTAATTACTCAGGAATCTATAGACTCAGTATATCCTCTCGCTTTTCTGATTTTTTTCCCTCTCTTTAAGTAAAGCTTTAGATTATATCTATGTGTGTATGTATGTTATCTTCGTCAGGTTTTTGTTTCTTTTTTTTTTTTTTTTTTTGAGACAGGGTTGCTCTGGCTGTCCTAGAACTTGCTCTGTAGATGAGGCTGGCCTTGGAATCAGAGATCCACCTGCCTCTTATTCCTGAATGCTGGGATTAAAGGTGTGTGATACCACTGCCAGGCAAGTCAGTATTTTCTAAAGGAGCAGAATTGACAGAATGAAAAAAAAATATACACACGGACAAACACTTCTTCCTCCTCCTCCTCCTCTTCTTCTTCTTCCTCTTCCTCCTCCTCCTCCTCCTCCTTCTTTGGCTATTTGAGACAGGGTTTCTCTGTGTAGCAAAGTTGGCTGTCCTGGACTTGCTTTGTACACCAGGCTGGCCTTGAACTCCCAGAGATCTGCATGAGTGCTCCCAAGTGCTGGGATTCTAGGCATGTGCTACCACATCTGGCCTAGAACAAAATTTCTTTTATTTTAATTCTCTGCCACTTTTACCCTTTCCCTTCCTGTCTTCTCCCCCCAACTCTCCTTTCTTTACTTCTTCCCCCTCCGCCCCCCCCCCCCCCCCCCCCTCCCCCTTCCCCCCCCCCCCCCCCCCCCCCCCCCGCTTTCTCTCTCCTTTCTGCAGTACTGAGGATTGAACCACATGTGTGAGGCTGTGTACTCACCTTCTTTTTACTTTTCATTTTGACAAGGCTGCCATGGTTTTATAGCTGTCTTTAAATTCACTGTGTAGTCTAGGCTGGTCTTGAACTTGCAATCCTCCTGCCTTGACCTTCCAATTAGCTGAGATTACAAGTCTGCAGCACCAGGTCTGACCACTTTTAGTTTGTGCTTTCTGTCCATACATTGCAAGATCTCAGTTGGACTTCCAGCTATTTTCTCCACAGGCTGCACAGCTGGAGGGACAAGAAGGACCAAGAATATAAATCTGTCTCCCCCCCCCCCCCCCCCCCCGGGAAGCTTTTGTCAAGAGCTTCTGCTTCCATTTCATTAGCTACAGGTAATTTCGAGCAAGGTAAGCCAGAAAGTTAGTGCCTCCACTGGGCATGCTGAAGTTTCTCAGAGAATGGGCTCTTTTTCCAAAGAAGATGGGGGAATGCAGCTCTGGAAAGCCTGGGGGATCGAAACACTCTTTTGTGAGTTTGAGATAATAAATCCATCTTAAAGTGGCTAGCAAAATAGCTGGCACTTGGAAGTACTCATTTCACAGTATGGAATTATTATCTAATTATAAAGCAATGAGCCTCTTAAAAAGTAGCCAAATTAAACAGAAGAACATTTATATAGTTTTGCCTTCAAAGGTAACCAGCTTGGAAGGCAATATATCATTTTCATTAATTATATGTTACTATGTTCAGAAAACAGCCAGATTGCATGTTGTATGCATGTGTTGAAATACCTCACCGAACACCATTAATATGTACAACCGACAGAGAGTAATAAAAACAAATCAAATAGCAGAAGTCAGTTTGCTTTCCGTCCTCATCCTGGCTTTGTACATGTGAGGCAAGCAATAAACCACTGGGCTACATCCCCAGACTTTCAGTTTTTAGACAGAGTCTCCTCGTGTAGTTCAGGCTGGCTTTGAATTTATTCTCTTAGCCCAGGCTAGGCTGGACATGGAGTTTTCCCTTCCTTTGGCTCTTGAGTACAGGAATGTGCTATTAGCTCCACCCAGCTTCACTATCTGTACAAGTGCAATAGCTCTGTTGATCCTATGTTCCTTCATCAGCTTCATCACCTATTGTAGCCATTAAAATTAGCATTGATTGGCAGCCAAAAGATGAAGATGGCTGGCGTGTTTAAATGTCTTACAGCATTCAGCAGGCTCTGTAGAGCCTTCTGATCCAGGTATCTCCTGTTTAAAGAAACCAGATTTGCACATCCTCCTCACTAATGGGAGACATTTAAATGGACAGAGCAGAGGAAATTCTATGTAAAACCATGTTTGCCTTTACCGTGAAATGAATAGAATCTGAATTACTTGGTGTTTTTTTTGTATTAACCTTTGGTAAGTTGTTCATGATAGTTTAGGCTTATAGATGAAATTGGATCATGATCCACTGAAATTTTACACATATTCCCATTTCTTTATTGAAAGTGATTGAGTATTTGTATAAGAGAAATTGAGTTTTAAAAGCAATGTATATAAGGAGGGGTGCAGGGTAGCAAAATGGCTCAGAGGATAAAGATGCTTGCCTATAAATTTGACAAGGAGAATCTATATGGTAGAGGGAGAGAAACAACCTTTGCAAGTTGTCCTCTGGCCTCCACATATATACCTCACTCCCACATGAAAAATTTAATATAATAAAAAGTGAATTGGGCTGGACAAGGTCACGCATGCCTGTGCTTAGGAGGCGAGGTGATAGGGTTACCGTAAGTTTGAGGTCAGCCTGAATGCCATAGTGCATTCCAGACCAGCCTGGGTAAAATGGTGAATCCTTGTCTCAAATAAACACCGTCCTCTGTCCCCACCCCCAAAGCAACCAGGAAACAGATAAGCAAAGTGGCAACATCAACAACTATTTATTTGTCTTTGTTTTTATTATTTTTTGAGACAAGGTTTCTCTGTGTAGCCTTAACTGTCCTGGACTCACTTTGTAGACCAGGTTGGCCTGGAACTCACGCGATTCACCTGCATCTGCCTCCCGAGTGCTGGCATTAAAGATGTGCCCCACCATGCCTGGCATCAACACCTATTTGTAAGTGGGTAAGACTGACTGACTGATGTTTCTATAAGGCTGCAACATTAGGAGCACAGAGGACTCTTATACTAAATCAAGCAATGATTTCTACAGAGAGAGCTTATGATATCCATCTAACGTAAGAGTAAGATCTTGCCAAGGTGTCAGTCCTGATCATCTCTTTGTTAGCTTGAGGCAGTATTATCTATTACAAAGTTTATGCTATTTTCTTTACCTTGACATCGTGGGAAAGATCTAGAAGTAGTTTTACCCATCATCCAGCATATTTTTGTCAGCTATTTAATTTTATATTTTTATTTATATTTTTTGAGAAAAGGTCTTATGTAGCCCAGGCTGGCTCTAAAAATTACTATGTAAACTGGGTAGTTTTGTGCAGTTTGGGCTAAAGAGACCCTTATATGTGAAATAATGTAGAAGCTTTAGGTGAATAGAGCACAGCTTTTCATCACTGTGACAGACCACCTGAGACAATCAGCCTATAAAATAGGAAGGTTTGTTTGGGCTCATAATCTGTGATGGGTTGGGCAGCTTCTTTAGGCCTGTGATGGAGCAGTGCAGTATGACGGGAACACAGGAAGGGGCAAAAGTCAACTCATATTCAGATATCAAAGATGAAAAGGAAGAGGCCACAATCCCACAATGGCCTTGAGGGCATGTCCTCTCTGACCTAAGGACCTGTGCCGTATCTACTGATCTGTTGCTTCAAAGAAACACTACAGCAAAGGCGACTTATAAAAGAAAGTGACTGGGGGCTTGTTTACAGTTTCAGAGGGTGAGTACATGACCGTCGTGGAAAGCATGGTGCTGGGCCAGTAGATTAGAGTTTACATCTAATCAGAGAGAGAGAGAGAGAGAGAGAGAGAGAGAGAGAGAGAGAGAGAGAGAGA
>OU015746.1:75240452-75259764 GCA_907169655.1 Acomys percivali | reverse complement strand
TGTGTGTGTGTGTGTGTGTGTGTGTGTGTGTGTGTGTGTGTGTGTGTACCCAAAGAGGGTGTTGGACTTCCTAAAGCTGGAGCTACAGAGAGTTGTGAATCTCCTGATGTGGATGATACTGGCAAGCAAACTAGTTCTTCTGTAAGAGCAGTACATACTCGTAGCTGCTGAGCCACCTCTCCAGCCTCTCAGACTTGTTTCTGAGTCTTCACACAGGAAGTAATTAAGCAAACATTGTGATGGAATGCACTTTCCATCCTAACGTGGTGTTTCCCTGACAGAAGCACACAGTTGCAAACGGGAACCACACAGACCCAGTCCTTACTGCATCACAGCTCACTCTGAGACTTCCCATGGTAGTTCATTTTAAGTACAAATGCTGGTCAGGACTCATTCGGTTGGTTTCATGACTCATTAAGGAGCCACAACTCTTTTTGGAAAACATAGCTCTACTTTATTACAAAGAGCTTTTACACACTCCTCACTGTTCTTTAGGACTCTGCCAAGAAGGCACCTATTTCAGAAAACTGTCCTTGTCACTGCAGGGTGGCCCAGCACTCTACTGTTTCGCACTTGGCCATCATGTGTTTTTCCATAGTTGATCAGTAAGTCCTTTGAGCCAGAGCAGTTAGGACTCTCCCTGTTCCTCCAATTTCCTTCTCTTCCTCTTCCTTTCCTTTTCCTTTTTCTGTTCCTTCGGTCTTTTCTTCCTCCTCCTCCTTCCATCTCTCTTCTCCTTTTCTCCTGTCACAGCATGATGTTTACTACAGTGTGGACTCATTACAAAAGTGTGGCTCTTTCCTTCTCTGCCGTCCTAAATATATATGTGCGGGGACACGGAGGAGACCGACAGCCCGTGGAGTCATCTTGGATGTGGCTCCCCAGATGCTGCAGCCCTCCTTGACCTTCTGCTGGTCTGGAGGAAAGTGTCCCTGCTTCTCAGTGTGAGATGTGGGAACCAGCTCCTCACAGGATGGGGACAGCATTGCTACTCTGCCGTCTCAGGGCTGGCTGGATCCGGGGCTCCTTGTTAGTAACAGGGAACAAAGAACAACTGAAATTATTGTCCAATCTTAACCCCTCCCCAGATAATTTCCCCTTTTGGCCCATTCCTCCTTGACCCCCCATCTCGCCCTATGGTGGACCCAGAGTCACCATTACCTCTGTCTGCCGTCTGATCATTAAAAAAAAAAAAAAAAAAAAAAAAAACCAACTTTCTTTTTCTTGGCTGAGACACACGCTAATGGTTTGTTTTTTTTTAAGAACAATTAAGCTTTGTTTCAAGGTGAGCTAATTTCCTGCCAGCTTCCTGTGGCCGAGAACCGACATCTGCTGAGGATTAGAGTCCAGGACCTGCTCAGCTGAGGTGTGTGAGCTGTCCTCGACAAGCACGCACCCTTGTGTCTAAATATCCTTGTCCCCTTCTGCCTTCACCGAGGCTGGCATTCCATCCCTCTCCCTCCTGCCCTTCCTCCACGTTGGTTTCGTCCTTCTGTGGGTGCTTCTTGGACTGACTTCTGTCTCTCCTGCGTTATGATCTTCTCCAAATGCCAGCTGGCTTGCCTGTAAAAAGGACACAGGAGCCCACCTCCAGCGAGGTTGTCTGGAGTCCAGGGGCAAGACTAGGGAAAACACCCTGCGCGGGGTGGGGGGTGGGGGGCAGGAGAGAGAGTTTGCACCTTGAATTGCTGCCTCCCCTTCTCCAATTAACTGGGTTGATGAGGCCAGAGGACCTTCTATGGTTACCTTGAGGTCTAAGGGGGCAGCAACCTCTGTGTTTCTCCTGTTGTCACTACCAACAGGTGCTACACTCTAGCTATGCCACATGGGACTCAGCTGACTCCTCTTCTACCCCAACCCCCACTCATCTTTTAGCTTTGTCTGTCCTCCTGTCTAGGTTTTCACTGCTCTCCCTCAGGGCTGAGAACCTCTCTGCCATCTGCCCTCACCACCCCAGCTGTTCTCTGGTCACCCAATCCTTTTACAGTATTCCCTTCCCAGGTAGTCAACAAATGACTGCATTCTCCAAGCATCTCCTAGAGAAATGGCCTCTGCTTTGTCTCCTTGCGTGTGGTGTGCCTGGGTGTTTTCTCCATCTGCCTGTGTGGGAGCGTGTTTTGTGTGTGGAGGCCGGAGGAGGCTGCTGTGTGTCACCTTGCCGCTTTACATATAGAGACAGACTTTCTCACCTGAAGCCAGAGCTCACCAGGGCAGCTAGTCTCCTTAGCCAACTTGCACTGCAAGTCACAGCTCTCTGCCTTCTATCTGTTACAACCACCTAGCATTTGTGTGGGTGTTGGGGATGCAAACCCTGGTCCTCATGTTTGGGCAGCAAGCCTTTTACTCACAGGGCTACATCCTTAACCTCTTCCTCCTCTCTTCTTTTTTTTTCTTTCTTCCTTCCTTCCTTTCTTTTTTTAATTAAAGATTTATGTATTCATCTTATGTATGAGTGCTCTATCTGTATGTGCACCTGCTTGCCAGGAGAGGGCATCAGATCCCAGTATAGATGGTTGTGAGCCACCAGGTGCTTGCTGGGAATTGAACTCAGGATCTTTGGAAGAGCAGATCTGCTGAGTCATCTCTCCAGCCCTCTTACTTCCTCTCTCTCTCTCTCTCTTCTTCCCTTTCTTTTTTCTTTCTTTCTTTCTTTCTTTCTTTCTTTCTTTCTTTCTTTCTGTCTGTCTTTCTTTCTTTCTTTCTTTCTTTTTTTTTGAGACAGGGTTTTCTTGTGTAGCCCTTAGCTGTCCTGGACTCACTTTGTAGACCAGGCTGGCTTGAACTCACAGCAATCCACTTGCCTCTGCCTCCGGAGTGCTGGAATTAACTTTTTTTGTTTTTCAAGACATGGTTTCTCTGTGTAGCCTTGGCTGTCCTGGACCTTTGTAGACCAGACTGGCCTCAAAACAGAGATCTGCCTGCCTCTGCCTTCTGAGTGCTGAGATTAAGGGCATGTGCCACTATTCCCTGTTATTTATTTATTTATTTATATTTAAACTATCTATAATTTATAACATGTCTTGCAGACTTTAGGAGTATTCCTCACCCCCACTCCCTTTCCAGTACACTCTCCATAGGATTAGAAATTAAAGATAAGACTCTGGAGAACATAATACTTATTTTCTACTTTACTTCCTTCCCTAGTCAAGAACTTTCAACTGAGTAAAAACTCCCAAAAGGACCATGTGAAAAAAAGGAAGTGGACACTTTTTTCTTTTTCTTTTGGGCTACAGCTGGCACCAAGCACTCTACTCACCCAACACAGGCTGTCTCGGTGTTGTGGGGTGACCAGAGTGCAGTAGTGACAGGGAGAAGAGGGGCAGACATGAAGGATTGTCCCTGTCACAGAAAAGCAGTTGAGGACGGCCAGACTTTCCTCAGTGTCTCCCTCTGCTTTTGGCTTCTTGTTTGACAGTAGTGTTGAAACTCACGAAATGGTCCCCAAATATACCCTGTAGAGCTTCTTAGCTGTGAGAGCCTGGAGAGTGGCAAGGTCAGGAAGTTCCCTCACCCTCTAAGGATGGAATCCAGGAAGTTCCCTCACCCTCTAAGGATGGAATCCAGGAAGTTCCCTCATTCTTCACCTGCAAAGACCCAGATCAGCTAAGATGGAGCACAGTGGCCTTTGTTCTGCTTTCTAAATTCTTACTGACAGAGATTTATCCATTACAGAGGAGGAGGCTGAAAGCCAAAGACTACACCTAGAGCCCCGAGGGCCTCTGTTACAGGGCAAGGTCCTATTTCTAGGCCGCTTCTTTTCCCCTAAAACTTAATTCCTTAATATTGCCTTAAAACTCCAACTATTCTCTCCTATGAAGAGGGTATTTAATCTTTACCCACCTGCTCCGTCTCTGAGCTTTGTCTTTTATGTGGCTCCATTTGCACGTATAAAACAGTGTAAGATGATGCCCTGGCGTCTGCCTGCCTGTCTGCCTGTCTGTCTGTCAGCTCTGCTGTCTGTCTGTCAGTTTCTCTCAGCACACCCAGTTATGGAATTGTCAATGAGAAGATTTGAACTTCCGTACCTTGGGCAAATTAACTGACAAGGTTTTGGATTAATGGGCGCCACGTTACCTCTGTCACTATTGAGTTGGAGTGAGCCTTGGGACTACAGGAGTGCCAGGCGAATAAATGGTTAGACCAGCTTTGGTAGTGAAAATAGCCTATGCAAGAGAGGCGGAGCTCTCAAAGGAACCTGGAGGGCTTTCTGGCTGCGGGTGCACTGGCTTCGGCTGATTAGTTCTGGGCTGGGGGTAAACGGGTGATTTCAGGCAAGGTTATATGATTCTTCAGGGCAAAGCTGAACAAAGCCCACTTTACTGCCTGTTTTATAGCTTGTGACTTTTAATGACTCCTGCAGCAGACAGTCCTTTCTCCCTGAAGCCAGGGTGAAACTTGTTAATCTGCAGTTTATTTTGCATTTAAATAGCGTCTTGGATTTCCAAGGTGCTTATCTTTACCACTCCTTTATTCTTCCTCCTGCTGGGTTCCACCCTTTTCTGTTTGTGTATTGATTGGTTGATCAGAGGCAGGGAGGGCTAGCCTAGAATTCCTGACCCCCTGGCCTCTGCACCCCAAAACTTAGGAATATAGCACATGGCACCCATCTTCAGCTTACTTGTTTGTTGGTTGGTTTTTTTTGAGACAGGGTTTCGCTGTGTAGCCTTGGTTGTCCTGGACTCACTTTGTAGACCAGGCTGGCCTCGAACTCACAGTGATCCGCCTGCCTCTGCCTCCCAAGTGCTGGGATTAAAGGCGTGCGCCACCACCCCTGGCCCAGGTTACTTGTTTTATTTTCCTCAAGATAGCATTTTTGTCTGAGGTCACTGTGAATCCCTCTGGCCATAGCCCAAATGTTGACCCTGCCGTTTGTGTGTGGGGCATGCCTGTGTGTGTTCTGGTCGCTTGTGTGAGGGAGCATTTGTGTGTGGGGGCCAGAGGTGGATGTGTAATCTTTTCTCTTTCCTTCACCTTATAAATTGAGTCAGGGTCTCTCCCTTCAACCCAGAGCTTACCAGTTCAGCTAGTCCAGCTGGCTAGGTTGGGCTTTTCCCCCTCTGGTGTGCAGAGGATCTGTGTGATGACACTTCATTCAATTTCATCACCCTGAAGCCTGAGATGATCTGTCTATGGCACCCCAAAAGTCTGTCCATCAGTCCCTCCTTTGAGGTCTGTGGTCCTGTTGCCTGTCCCTTTCACATCCTAGCCCTCTGCAGTGCGAGGGATGTAGTTTCTATTTAGTAAGAGATTTCTCCTTTAATCCCTGCACTCGGGAGGCAGAACAGGCAGATCTCCATGAGTTTGAAGCTGGCCTTTTCTACAGAGTGAGTTCCAAGACAGCCAAAGCTACATACAAAGAGTTTGTCTCAAAAAGAGAGTATTTGCGTTACAGTCAATTTTCAGAGGGGCATATGTAGTCTCATTCAGCAGCCACCAGTTCAGATATCTCTGTGTCATTACTGCTTTTTAGTTTGCTGAGTAAATTGTTCGCTTTGTCATATCTTTCCACCCCCCCCTTTTTGGGGGGTGGTTCTCGAGACAGGGTTTCCCTGTGTAGCCCTGGTTGTCCTGGAACTTACTCTAGACCAGGCTGGTCTCGAACTCAGAGGTCCTCCTGCTTCTGCCTCCCAAGTGCTGAGATTAAAGGTGTGCGCCACCACTGCTGGCTCTACTCCTTTTTTATTTGGTGATTTAAAAAAAAAAATTATTTATTTATTTATTTTTATGTAGTGAAGAATCTCCATTTTAGGTAAATTTCAAGTGGCAAGTCAGGAGTGGCAACCCTTGCCTATAGTGCTGGCCCTCAGAAGGACAAGGAGGAATGAAGATTACAAGCTTTGGGTCAGCCTAGACATTAGGTAAACAATAACAAAACAGTGGGTAGAAAGGAGTCTCCATGCGTGCTAGTGCCCAGTGGTGCACACCTGTACTCAGGGAGCTGGGAAGCTGAGGAAGGGGCACTGACCTTAGCCCAACACACGCAGCAGGATCCTGAAAAGCAAAAACACAAGGAACAAAAACCTCCATAGATACTGCAAATGCAGACAAGAAGAGAAATGTAGAAAAAAATAGAGCCATAGTTATTCAGAAACAAATTATGTTTTCTCACTCATTTTAATTATTTATTTTTTGTTTTTCAAGACAGGGTTTCTCTATGTTAGCCTTGGCTGTCCTCGACTGGCCTTGTAGATCAGGCTGGCCTAGAACTCACAGCGATCCACCTGCCTCTGCCTCCCGAGTGCTGGAATTAAAAGGATATGCGACCACACCTGGTATGCTCACTCTCTAAAAAAAAATAATAAATTTTTACTTAAGATGTAAGTACATCGTTCCCTCTTCTCTTTCCTCCACTGTCCTCCATTCTCAAACTGATGACCTCTTTATCTTTGCTAATACACTGTTACATATATATGAGCACAAATGTGTAAATATTTGTTGTTTGTGTGTATATGGTTTCAGGGCTGACCATTTTGTATTGGAAAACCAGTTAGGGGGTTCAGCCTTGGGTGGGACTAACTCTCCTACTCCCAGAAGGCATAGTTGCCTTTAGTTTTTTGTCTAAGGGTAGGTAGGACCTTGTACAATTTTTTCCCCTTTCCGGGTTAGCATGTCTACTGATAATGTCATTGCTCAGGTCTTGTTTCTGTAGCTCCAGGGACCAACTGAGCTTTTAGAGAATAACGCACAAATGGTGGGGTATTTAGAAGGTTCTAGATGGAAGTGCAACCCCTGCTTCTTGCAAAACGCAAGGACATAGAAACAATATCTCTGAAAGTGTCTTAACCAGGAGTTGGTGTTTTTGTTTTTGTTTTTTAGCATTAGAATGCCCAGTATTGCTATGGGATTTCAAAAGATTTGAGAATATAAAGAACTTGGATTACAGACTTTCCATGGGATAAAGTTAATTTCCAGGTGGACAAAATGAACTCAAGAAAGGAGAGCTAGCCGGGCGTGGTGGCGCACGCCTTTAATCCCAGCACTTGAGGGGCAGAGGCAGGTGGATCGATGTGAGTTCAAGGCCAGCCTGGTCTACAAAGGGAGTCCAGGATAGCCAGAACTGTTACACAGAGAAACTCTGTCTCAAAAAAACCTAAAGGGGGGAAAAAAGATGGTTCAGTGGGTAAAAGCCCATGTGCGACAGCCTGGAGACCCTGGAACCCATATAAAGTTGGAAGGAAAAAACTGACTCCACAAAATTGTCCTATGACATTTCATATGTTTACAGTGTCACATGTTCATAAACACATCATAAACACACACGCAAATGATAATTTTTCAAAAGTAAAGTGCTGATGGATGTTTAGGTTGCTTCTATTTCTTAGCTATTAAGAATCATGTTAGCTCCAGGCGTGGTGGTGGCGCACGTCTTTAATCCCAGCACTTAGGAGGCAGAGGCAGGTAGATCGCTGCGAGTTCAAGGCCAGCCTGGTCTGTAGAATGAGTTCAGGACAGCCAAAGCTACACAGAGAAACCCTGTCTTGGGGAAAAAAAAATCATGTAGCAATAAACAGGGGTGTACAGGTATCTGTGTATGTTGACATAAGAGTCCTTCAGGCCTATACACTCAGGAATAGTTTAGCTGGATCATGTGGCAGGTCAGTTTTCAGTGTTTCCAGGAGCCTTCAGGCTGACCTCCAAAGGACATAGCTACAGATCATAACGACATTGTGTCCGCTGCCTTTTATGAGAATGAAGCTGAGTAGAAATGCATTTCAGTGGGGCCTGAGGGGTCAAGACAAGATGGGAGGGGAGGCCCCAATAGGTGGGTTGGGCAAGACCTCACAACTAGGATGTCTAGAGCACACTTCTGAGGCTGTTCGTGTGAGATCCTGAGATGGGCTTTATCGCCAACTACCTTTGTGATTAGCACAGCGAATGCTGGAGACAGAATTCTATTGCTGAAATTGGTGGTTTCGTTAAGTCCAGATTCTAGGAATGGGTTCTCAGTGTTTGTGAGCTATTGGAGATGTTTTAGAGTTTCCTTAACTTGTTCAAGCAGAAAGTAAGCCTCTCACGAGACTGACTCCTTCTGCCCACGGGAATGGTCCTTGAAGCTCCATTCTGAAGCGGTCCAAAAGACAGCACCTTAAGATATGCACTTTGGCATATTGATTATTTTGAGCTAAAGGCAACTAAGTAATAGCAGTCCCAGAAAGAGCTCTCAGCCACCCACCTCTCCATTCCCCCCCCCCCCTGTCTAAAAGTGGGGCATACAATTCCCATGAGAATGGTGCTCTCCTTGTACCAGGAAGAGTAGAGCAACTCTTATCACTGGCGACAGGAGCCCACAAATGACTGTACATAAATAGACCTCACAGAAGTGACCCTTATCATCTGTTCATTTCCTCCACATACTCCTAATCATCGTCCACAATTTATCAACCCTAGGCTCCCGAATGCCCTCTCCTTCACATGGACACTTTCCCCCCAATTTATCATCCTCTGTTAAAATGATATATCAAGCCGCCAAGTTGCAACCATTTCTTAGGTTTCACAGTTTTTCTGTGAGGCCTCTGTGCCCACACAAAAACTAACGCCGATGAACATTACACGTCTTTCCCTCTCTCCGTGTTTCTCTCGCCTGCCTAACTCAAAGGCTCCGATCGGTCACTGGACCTAAGATTTCCCTCTCCTTCCCAGCTACTGAGCTGTCCTGTGTCTGGTTGTGGGCCTGGGTGTGGAGCTACGGGCTGGCAGTTCGTGACGGGGTCTTTCTGGACAGAGAAAATTGCAGCCAGGTATGATGCTTACTTAACAATAAAAGTTATTAGAATAACAGCATGTGCTGCAGAACCATATTAGAGACCAACCTTCCCTAGAATTTGGTAGTGAGGCCAAATTCAGCCATCTGAGTTATGTTTTACCCAATTTATTGGGTTAATTTTACCCATAGCCTGGGTATTTGACTTTAGCCACTTTGTTACATCTGACAGTGTGAGGTGTACCTGTGGGTGTGTTTGCTTACACATTCCTGTGATGGATTTCATATACCATGGCTACCTTTCACAAGCTGCATTTGGGTTTAAAAATAATATTTGTTTTGTTCTTTTTTGTTTTGTTTTGTTTTTTTTATTTTTGTTTGTTTTTTCGAGACAGAGTTTCTCTCTGTAGCCTTGGCTGTCTTGGAATCACTTTGTAGACCAGGCTGGCCTTGACTCTCACAATGATCAACCAGCCTCTGCCCCCCAGTGCTGGGATTAAAAGCATGTGCTGCGGGAGAGAGGGAGGAATGGGAGGATACAAAGGATGGGATAATAATTGAGATGTAATATGAATAAATTAATAAAATATTTAAAGAAAAGCATGTACCACCATGCCCAGCTCTAAAAAAAAATAATATTTGAAGCTGGGCATGATGGTGTGTTTCTTGGAAGCCTGGAACCCTGGGAGTGAAGTCAGGGGGATTGTGAGTTTAAATCCAGCCTGGGTTACAAAGTGACTTCTTTCTCTCTCTCTGACATACACATGCACACACACACTCATGATCAAAAGCTTTATTAAAGTTAGAAAATTGAAAAAGAAAGAAACAAAAAGGCCTTAATTCTTAAACATCTTATACCCCCAAGGTATAATTTTGGCAGATTTGTATACTCCAAAGATGCTTTTGGCATTAGTTAATTATGTCTGACTTTGAGATCCATTGGCGAATAACATCTTGTTACTTGGTTCTCCTTTGCTGTGACAAAATACCCAAGATAAAGAGCTTAAAGAGAAGAATAAATTATTTAGCTTTGATTTTCAGAAATTTCAGCCTGTGGTGGCCTGGTTCCACTGCTTTTGGAGTCATGGCAAGGCAAGCAAGTAAGGCTGGGGTGCGCATTGGAGTACTGCTCACTCAGGGTAGCCAAGAAGCAAAGAGAAGCAAAGAAAGAGTGTCTTCTTCAGTCATGGCAAGGCAAGCAAGTAAGGCTGGGGTGCGCATTGGAGTACTGCTCACTCAGGGTAGCCAAGAAGCAAAGAGAAGCAAAGAAAGAGTGTCTTCTTCAGGAGCAAGACCTTAATTTCCTTCCACTGGGCCCAGCATTCTAAAGGGTCTACCTTGTACCTTCCAACATTGCCACAGGCTAGAGACCAAGCCTTTAGCACATGAGCCTTTGGAGGCTATGTATAATCCAAACCTTAATGCCACATTGTTCACAAAATAATAAGAATTCCCAGGCTGGAGAGATGGCTCAGAGATTAAGAGCACTGCCTGATCTTCCAAAGGTCCTGAATTCAATTCCCAGCAATCACATGGTGGCTCACAACCATCTATAATGAGATCTGGTGCCCTCTTCTGGCCTGCACATGTACATGCAGCAGAATACTGTATACATAATAAATAAATAAATCTAAAAAATAAATAAATAAGAATTCCCCTAAATACTTAAATAGATTTAGTAACTGAAATAAATTAAAATTTCATGTACAGCAAGCCTTAAGTTTCTCAACTGTTCGACAACTGTTTGCCTTTTTATGTAGCCAAGGATGTTGTTCAACTGCTGAATCTCCTCCTATTTTCCCCTCCCTGCCCTCTACCCTAGACAAGGTTTCTCTGTGTAGCCTTGGCTACTTTGTTGACCAGGCTGGCCTGGAACTCACAGAGGTGCACCTGCCTCTGCCTCCCTTAGTACTGGGATTACAGGTGTGTGCCACGGCACCGGCTCTTTCTATTTTCCAAGTGCTGGGATTATAGGCATACACCACCATATGTAGGTTATAAAATATATTTGTTGACTATCTACAGGTGATCTGGGCTGTGTGGTCAGGCTTTGTCTATGTAGAAAGTGAGATCTCTGCTTCTGTGATGCTATAAACTTGTCACAGGTGAAGCTACTGAAAAATAAATGTCCTCAATGGTGGGGCGTGGTGGTGTATGCCTTTAATCCCAGCGCTCGGGAGGCAAAGGCAGGCGGATCGATGTGAGTTTGAGGCCAGCCTGGTTTACAAAGTGAGTCTAGGATAGCCAAGGCTACACAGAGAAACCCTGTCTCGAAAAACCAAAACCAAAAAAAAAAAAAAAAAGAAAGAAAGAAAAGAAAAGAAAAGAAGAGAAGAGAAGAGAAGAAAGAAAATGTTCTCAATGGAGCCATTTGCATCTCAGCTCTTGCATCTGTGATTGAGGGAACATTACCGAAGGGGGAGGAGGTATTGTAAGCACCTGAATACCAGGAAGTCTGCTGTGAGATCATCTACTCTAGAAATGGCTGCATAAACAAGCCCTGAATGGTGATGAAATCAGGAGACGTACTAACCCGGAAGGGGGACACTCTCACAGGGCCACACCCTTAGACAAAGAACTACAGCAGCTAATGACAGCAGAGGGAGGGAGGATTAGTCTCTCTCAGGGATGAGCCCCTTAATTGGCTATAGAAAGTGGTCAGCCCAGCATGGTGGCATAAGCCTTTAATCCCAGCACTCAGGAGGCAGAGGCAGGTGGCTCTCTGTGAGTTCAAGGCTAGCCTGGTCTACAAAAGAGAGTTTGAGGCCAGCCGGGGCTATTACACAGAGAAACCCTGTCTCAAAAAGCCAAAGTGAAAACAACAACAAGAACGAAAAAGAAAGTGGTCAGCACTAAAAGCACACACACACAAACAACAAAAGTGGGCTCAGGAGGTTTTATTTAAGTATTTGTGTGTATACATGCAGCCATTATAATAATAGGCTGTCACCCTGAGAGTGAGGGGGAGTGGGACATGGGAGGGATTGGAGGGAAAGAACATGGAAACAGCTAGAAGGAAGAAAGGGAAAGAGGGGGCTATGACTATGTTTTAATTAACATATAAACCTAAATAAACAATAAGTAAAGTTTTAAAAAGAAAAGCTATTTGTTAAAGAAAGAAGAAGAAGAAAGGTGATTAGCCCTGGAGTGTTGAACAAGGGGCCATGCAGTAAACAGAGTGTTTGAACCTCAATGAGAAGAGAAAATGTGAACAAAAGTTTAGAGGGGTACTGCTAACAAACACTATGAATAGCAACTGTAGTCACTCCTCCTCCTCCTCTTCCTTCTCCTCCTCCTCCTCTTTCTAGATAGGGTCTCTCTGTGTAGCCCTGGCTGTCCTAGACTCACTTTGTAGACCAGGCTGGCCTCGAACTCACAGAGATACCTGCCTTTGCCTCCTGAGTGCTGGGATTACAGGCGTGTGCCACCATGCCCGGCTGCAGGTCTAGTCTTCTTAACTGCTTCACTTGTCAGAATTTTCTTTTCTTTCTTTTCTGGTTTTTTGAGACAGGGTCTCTCTGTATAGCCTTGGCTGTCCTAGACTCACTTTGTAGACCAGGCTGGCCTCGAACCCACAGTGATTCACCTGCCTCTGCCTCCCGAGTGATGGGATGAAAGGCATGCGCTACCACACCTGGCTGTCAGAGTTTTCTTGACATGCCCCAAAGATTCATGTATATTGGGACTATTGCCCCCTCTATCATGTAAGCAGTCACACTAGTACTTTGCTTTACTTAATTGTTTATCTTTAATAAATCCAAACACCTCACAGTGGAAAGACAATGTTCTCACTAAGGAAACCATTATTTCTGAGCAAACTGGGGACATGGTGCAACCTTCACACTTGGAAGCAAAAGTAAGTTTTATTTTTCAGGCTCAAATGTTGCCTGGGGGGTTACTACCTCCTTCTGCTGGCCTAGGCCTAGTTCTGGAAGCTTCTAGACTCTGTACAATCTGACCTAGGCCTAGAATGTTTTGAACCTCTGAGACCTACTGCTTAATGAGCTCGCCCTCACTTGTTCTTACTGAGCTCTGGGCTGGCTGGTTCAACTCAGCTGTTCAGGCTCAAACTCTTCTCCCAGATGATTTATTTAATCTAGTTTCTCTTGGCCCAGAATTGCTCAAACTAACTCAACAATCTGCTCTAATATTCTGGCTTCTTCTCATTTTCTGGTTTATTCCATCTTTACCTGAGTTCTCTCTCTGCAACCCATCTCTCTATTATTGTCCTGGTAAAACTGTCTCCTCTCTCTGCAAAACTGCCTCCTAAGTAGCTTCCCTTTCCACTCTCTTCTCATGAGAGTTAAGCATATCCTATTCTGTAAAACCTTCTCTGATTTGTCACCTTTTCTACCACTCAGTTAGACATCCCTTTCAAACATGGGTGCTTCCTTCTGTAAACTAACTTCACCATTGTTTGGGATTGAAGGCATGTTCCACCATGCCTGGACCTAAGCTTTTCTTTACCTGAAACTTGCTCTATACCAGGCTGGCCTTGAACTCAGATGTTTGCCTCTGTCTCTTGGACTAAAGGAATGTTTGTATTTCAGTTGGATCATACAGACCTAGATCTTTGGATATGATCACTTGTCAGAATAGCCATGTTCTGAATTAACATTCTTCTACACTGGGGATGCTGCTTTGTAACCAGAGAGCTGCTGTTGGACTGGCAGGAAAAGCTTGATTCTCGCCATGGCATCCATGAAGCTCAGTAATCTGAGTGCTCAGCATCCCCAAAAGGCTAAGCTTGGACACTTGGCCCTAAAGACCAGTTGATGAGATGAGCATTGAGGAAAGCAGAGAAAGTAGGTTTAATGAGTGGACTAGGAAGACGAACAGTAAAGGGGGGATTCTCAGAGTTCCATAGTGCAGTCTTGCTGTCAAGGCAATAGCCCTCAGCTGGGAGTAGCCTATAGATGAAAATTATCTGTGTATCTGTGTGAACATGTGCATGTGTATGTCTGTGTGCCTGTGGGTATATGTTTGTGTGGGTACGTGTCCCAGTTAGCTTTAACTGTCAACTTGACAGAATCACATGAAAAACAAAACCACCAAAGTCTTAATTGAGTAATTGTTTTTACCAGATTGGTCTATGAACATGTCTGTTAGGACTTGTTTTCACATTAACTGATGTAGTAGAGCCCACTGTGGGCAGCACCATCACTAGTTAGGTGGTCCTGGGCTGTATGAGGAAATTAGCTAGGCTTGTCCCTCTGAGTGGGCCTGATAGGAAGCGGAACTCTCAGTGGTTCCTGCTGTATTTCTCTGCCTGTGAGTGAGTTTTCTGGTTAGAAAACTACATGAATTAGGAAGCAGTCTTGCCTTCAGGTTCCTGTTTGAGTTCCTTCCTGACTTCTCTCAAAGATGATTGTGCCCCAGGAAGTATAAACTAAATGAATGCTCAACTATGTTCATAGTGGCCTTATTCATAATAGCCAGAACATGGAAACAGCCTAAGTGTCCCTCAGTAGAAGAATGGATAAAGAAACTGTGGTACATTTACACTATGGAATACTACTCAGCTATTAAAAACAAGGAATTCTCAAAAATTGTGGACAAATGGATTGAACTAGAAATGATCATAATGAGTAAGTTAACCCAGAAGCGGAAAGAGTCAAATGGTATATACTCACTTATATCTGGACACTAGACCAAGGGGCATGTCCCATGAAAGTCTTCACTTACCAGGAAAGTGGGTCAGAGGGGAGGACATCCTACTGGGACTTTAGGTGAGAGAAACATGGGAGAATGGGGAAATAGAAGGATCCAGAGGGTCCTAGAAACCTACAAGGAGAGCATTATGATGGGTGGATCTGGGCCCAGGGATCCTGCTCAAGCTATGGCACCAGCCAAGGACAATATGTGCAGTAAACTTTGAACCCCTACCCAGATCTAGCCAACAGACAGAACATTCTCCACAGTTGAGTGGAGAGTGGGGGCTGACTTTCACATGAACTCTGGTGCCCCATATTTGACCACGTCCCCTGGAAGGGGAGGCCTGGTGGCACTCAGAGGAAGGATAGCAGGCTACCAAGAAGAGACCTGATACCCTATGAGCATATAGAGGGGGAAGAGGTCCCCCTCAGTCACAGTCACAGGGGAGGGGAGTAGGGGGAAAGTGGGAGGGAAGGAGGAATGGGAGGAAACAAGGGATGGGCTAACAATTGAGATGTAATATGAATAAATTAATAAAAAATAAACTAAATGAATTCTTTCCCCTCCAGACTGCTTTTGGTCAGAGTCCCTTTTGTCACAGCAACAGAATGGAGCAAGAACAGACCACATGTGTATACCTGGAGCCAGCAGCCAGCCTAGGGTATTGGGCCTCAGGATTCATCCACCTTGTTTTATGAGACAGTGGTTGACGTGGAACTCACAAATTAGCTTAGGCTGCCTGGCCAGTGAGCTCCCCTGATACTGGGCTACATGTGTGTTCTGGAGATTAAAGTCTTTATGCTTGCATGACAAACATTTCACCAACTGAGCCGTTCTCTGAGCCTTTTATTTATTTTTATTTTTTTAAGACAGAATCTCTACAGCTCAGGCTGGCCTAGAATCTACTATGTAGCCGATGTTAGCCTTGAACTCCAGATATTCCTGTCTCAACATCACTAGTACCACCGTGCCCAGCTCGACAGCTGTCTTGATTCACTTAGGAGAACATCTTGCTCTAGAGGGAACCTTTGAATATGATGAAATTCTTAACTTTATTGTGTGCTGTCTTATGTACTTTCCTATGAGCTTGACAAAACACCAAGACACAGGTAATTTGTAGAGGAAAGCATTTAATTGGGGGCTTGCTTACAGTATCAGAGAGTGAGTCCATGACCGTCATGGCAGGAAGCATGGTGGACGGGCAGGCAGGCGTGATGCTGGAACAGTAGCCGAGAGATCACATCTGATTCACAGGCAGGAGGCAGAGAAAGAATGAAATGGCAATGCTGTGGATGTTTGAAACCTGAAAGCCCACCCCCCAGTGACGCACATCCCCCCAAGGCCACACCTTCTACTCCTTCCCAAATAGTTCCACCAACTGCAGAAGCATTCAAATATATGAGCTTACGGGAGCCAGTCTCATTCAAATGACACGTACCAAATTCACCTGGATTTGGTACTGGCTGAGTTGCCTGGTCCTTCTGAAAATGGGCACTTTAGTTGGTCCCAGAACTTGTATTTTTAATAAATGATGGAGGCAATTCCTAGGGAAACATCCCTAGCTTCACGTTTTGAGGGCCTATCATCTGACCCTGTGAAGCAGGGTGTTTGTTTAGTGTGGAGGACTTAGTTTTCACTGAGCCTGGATGTGTGCCTGTGTTGAAACAAAAAGGCGTAGGAACTGGAAATTCTCTCTGTCTGGTAAGGAAACACAACTTTACATTTTTATGTTAGTTTGAGGCAAGTAATTGGAAGCTTGTTTATCACCTGGGTATTGCTTTGCTCCCTGCACGGGAGATGTGATTTCATTTTTCCGTTGCCTGCGCTTACTTCCTCCATCTCCTCCCCACCTGCCCCGGGGACCCAGCCCTGGGCTGCTGGGACTTTATGGAGTCTTGGGGGAAAGGAGGCTGACGGGGAGGAGATGAAAGGTTTGCAGGTAGTTGAGAGGGGAGGGATTGGAATTGCATCATTTTCTCTGTCTCTTCTGAGTTATTACAGAAAGTGAAATCGTGGTCTGTGGCGAGTGAACGGACTAGCAAAAGCCCTAGACTTCTAAGAAAACACCCATCCTTTGGCTTTCTGGAAAGGAAAGGTTGTAAATCGCATAGCCAGTTCCCATTCTTTCTGGAGGGTTTTGCCCAGTGGGCTTCTGAGGCGTTGCTTGTGAATCGAGCCGCACTTCATTGGCATAGGTCTTAGACTAGTGTGTAGATAGACTGACATGCACCCTGTAAGGCTGCTCCCAGGTATGTGGACAAGCCATGTATCAGGACTATTCATGGTGCAGTTCTGAAGTTTGGGGTTCTTTCTTTTTAGGAAAAAGGCTGATGAATATTGCAAAATGTGTGTTCTATAAGGAATGTGATGATCCTAACTGTGTGTGACATGTCAATTCTCTTACCCAGTGAAGGGACCTGGGAGTATAGGCTACTAGAAAGTATGCTTGTATTTGCTGTGTCATCTGATATAGCAAATCAGTTAATAATATCAATTGCCTAGATAAGTGAAGTTGTAATCTGTTTTGCCCCAATCTTGGGCTGAGACATGGCCATTTGCGCCCATTGGTGTCTTTTCAGTGAGAAAGGTAGATATTACACTATGAACTTGTTTGGATTGTCATGTGTCCTCAGGCTGCAGAGAGCGTATCCCCTAGTCTGGTTTGACTGGAATCCTTTGCCCAAGTCTTTCATAAGTGCCACATGGTGGCTTGGCCTTTCCCTGGATAGATTCGTTTTGTTGGCTTAAGCATTGCATTGTGGCAGCAAGTGTGGTGTCACCTACAGCTGCTACTACAGTGAGCCTCAGAAAAGCAGCCATTAACCCTACAAAGGCCCTCATTGAGGAAAGGCCTCACCTTTCCAGTATTCTGTTTCTCAACAACTTTGGTGTGAGTCATCTTTCTGTATGGTCTTTAGCATGTGATGGGCATTTGCAAAGGAGTTTTAAGCTGTAACATGCTGTCTTAGTGTTCTCTCTCTCCCCCTCCCTTCCCTCCTTTTCTCCTCCTCCTCCTCCTCCTCCTTCTTCTTCCTCTCTCTCTCTCTCTCTCTCTCTCTCTCTCTCTCTCTCTCTTATTTTGTTTGAGGTAGGGTTCCTCTGTGTAGCCCTGGAACTTGCTCTGTAGACCAGGCTGGCCTCAAACTCAGAGATCTTCCTGCCTCTCCCTCCAAGTACTGGGGCTAAAGGTATGCACCACCATCACCTGGCTAAAGTTTTTGTTTGTTTCAGTGATGCTTTCTAAACTGGAACTGCAAAGCTGAATGCTGCTCTCATTGATTATGAGTCTAAATGTTGCAAATATATTTAAATATTGAACATGGGGTCTGGAGAGATGGCACAATGACTGCTCTTTCAAAGGACCCACGTTCAATTCCTAACACCCACCTGGCAGTTCACAACTGTCTGTAACTCCAAGATCTGACACCATCACATAGACATACATACAGGCAAAACACTAATGCACATAAAATAAAAATAAATTATTTTTAAAAATATTGAACATGTCTGCTGGCTCCCTAACCTTCAGATCTTAGTAGCTTCTATATTAGATCCTAAGTGTGGACCTGTGCTTGCTTGTTCCTACATGGACTCTCAGCCTTCTGGAGACTAAGGCAAGAGGTTTGAGGTGAATTTGAGGCTAGCCTGGGATATATAGCGAGCTCCAGGACAGCTTGGGTTATAGAGTAAGCTCTTTAGCAACAGTAACAGTAGAGGTGTTACTCTTAATAGCCCTCTAACTCTCCCCCAAACAAACCCCTAAATAACAACAAAATTCTAGCTATTCCTGGGATTGCAGGGCATCAATCTGCTAAAAAAATTGCACTTTTCAAGCAAGTTCAGGGAAATTGTCTCAGACTTCTTCTTTTAAGATGTATTGGCTTGGAACTGGAGACTCTGCTACCTCAGTCACCAGAGAGCCATCATGCCCAATTTTCCAGACCCTTCAGCTGGTACACTGAAGGCCTGCCTGTTGATTCCAATGGAGCATATAAGGCCAATGTACACCCCATGACAGGGGGCCCTAACTTGAGAGCATCCTTGTGTCATTTGTTCCTTTCTTGCAGACATTTAAGATCTATACATATGAGATGTCCACTGGGTGATCAGGGTGAAATTAATGTGATCAGGATGTGTGTGTGTGTGTGTGTGTGTGTGTGTGTGTGTGTGTGTAGGCCCATGACACCAGGAGTCTTCCACAATCTCTCTTTACCCTATTTGGTGAGGCAGGGTCTCTAAAATGAAAGTAGAGTTCACCAATAAGATCTAGTCTAGCTAGCCGTTGTGGTTCTGGAACCCTGTGTCTCTGCCTTCTTAGCAGGGGAATTCCAGGCCAGCTCCCACATCATTCTGCCTTTAAGTAGGTTCTGGGGATGTGAAATCTGCTCTTTTTTTTTGGGGGGGGGTGTTTATTGAGACAGGGTTTCTCTGTGTAGCCTTGGCTTTCCTAGACTCAATTTGTAGACCAGGCTGGCCTCAAACTCACAGTGATCCGCCTGCCTCTGCCTCCGGAGTGCTGAGATTAAAGGCGTGTGCCGCCATGCCTGGTGTGAAATCTGCTCCTTTGCAAGCATTTTATTTTATTTTATTTATTTTTTAAAAAAATTTATTTATTTATTGTATATGAGTGCTTTATCTGCAGAAGAGGTTATCAGATCACATTATAGATGGTTGTGAGCCACCATGCGGTTGCTGGGATTTGAACTCAGGACCTTTGGAAGAGCAGGCGGCACTCTTAACCACTGAGCCATCTCTCCAGCCCTTGTAAGCATTTTATTCACTGAGCTGCCTTTCCAGCCCATGCTCTTAGGACATTCAACATGTCTTTTTCATCTAATTCCAAAGGACATTTGAATTGAAGGTAAACCTTTCTTCTTTTTCTTTTTCCTCCTCCTGCTCCTCCTTCTTCTCTTCTTCTTCTTCTTCTTCTTCTTCTTCTTCTTCTTCTTCTTCTTC
>OU015746.1:75199856-75229186 GCA_907169655.1 Acomys percivali | reverse complement strand
GAGAGAGAGAGAGAGAGAGAGAGAGAGAGAGAGAGAGAGAGAGAGAGAGAGAGAGAGAGAGAGAGAGAGAGGAGAGGGAGAGAGCACTAACTGGTCCTGGTGGGCATATCTCCTCCAACAAGCTGGCCACACTCCTTAATCCTTCCTCAAAATTCCACCAGCTGCAGACCAAGAACTCAAATACAGAGTCTATGTGAACCATTCTATTCCTACCTCTGCAGGCATGTCCACATGCCTAGCAGGCCACAGGTTGACATGAGGCAACCTTTCTTTATCATTCTCATCCATATCTTTTGAGGCAAGGAACCTAGCGATCACTGATCATCCAGACTTGCTGGCCCATGGGATCCAGAGATCCTGTGTGTCTGCTACCTCTGCTCTGTGATTACCTACAAGCACAGCCATGCCTGACTTTATACATGGGTGTTGGGGATCCAAACTACTCATGCTTGTGTGGCGTTTTACTGATGACATTGTCTTCCCAGCTCCCCCTCCCCCATTTTTTTTTTCTTTTTAAAGAAATTCTGGCACTAGAAATCACAGTGTAGTCCAGGCTGCCCTTGTGGAACTTGTGGCAATCCTCCTGCCTCAGAATTCCAAGTGCTGGTATTATACTGTCTTGTTCCATACTGGGGTAGTCTGTGTTTTCTTTGGAACAAAATAAAACGCTAACATTGTCCTGCAAGCTGCAAGGGCTGTTTCTAAAAAGGATTGATGCTATCATAACACAAATGTAGAACAGACACCTACTTGGATAAGAAAGAAAATATGCTTGTTATGTGTTTAAACACAGATGCGCTTCAGATGTCGCTGTTACTATTGCTGTTCACCAATGGTCTTGGCAGCCATGTTGTAGGAAGCGGAGACACCTGGCTTACGTTTACTATGACTTGTGTTTCGGGCTAGCTCTCAGGCCGAGGACATGTGTCTGTGCATGAACGCTGCTGTGTCTGGTCCTTTCTGGGGATTTTCTGATGGGTGTTTTTCTTGGCTCTTTCCTTGAAGTTGGTATCTTTCCGTAGAGCTGCTGGGGTGAATGTGGCTCTCTTACCCAAGCTTTCTGATTCAGTCCTCTCTTTACCATTCCCCTCCCATGTGACATTTTCTTCAATCACTTAAAGTAATTAGTAATTCAGGTGCGGCAGGATATGAGTCGATGCAGGTGGGGGTTTTCCCAGCCGAGCTCACCTTTTCTATTTCCCTTTCTGTTTTGCTTTTATCTACCTGGAAAACAAGATAGCCGATTCTTAGACTGGGCGACACCTTCTGAGACCCATTGTCCACTTTTCCTGCTTGACTACCTTCTTTTGGTGTCAGTTATGACAATGGCAAGCTTGGTGAGCCAATCAGCGTTCTAACATTTAGAAAGCTTCAGGGAACTACTTGTTTTGAATCATATGTAGAAGTTTTCTACGAATCATTGTGTTTTTTTAAAAAATGTATTTTTAGCTTTTTAAAATTAAACATTTAATTATATCTATATGTGTCCTGTGAATGTAGTGCCTGTGAGGTCAGAAGGAGGTGTTGAGTCATCTGTAGGTGGAGTTACACGTGGTTGTGAGTGGGTTCTGAGAACTAAACTTGGGTCCTCTGCAAGAGCAGTTTGTGTTCTTAATCACTGCTCTATCTCTCCAGCCCCAAACAGTTGTGTTTGAGGAGATATGAATGTTAATGATAGATGTGGTCTTCTCCCAGCCTTGAAAGTCTGTATGTAGGCATCTGTTGATGAACCTTGGGCTATCTGGAGTCTTGGTTGATAACAAATGACCTGTGTACATGCTGATAAACCCATAGGTTCTCTTCCTCTTTCCCAATCTGTTCTATGACTCTCCCCTTCTAGGTGACTATCCTGTAGATGTCTTCTAAACTAATGCCCGCCATGGTGATTATGTCAGAGAAAGCTGAGATGTTGCTTTATGATGGAATATTTCTGATTACCAACTAGGGCATCTTCATATTGGTTTTGTCCTCCTGGTAAACCATGGTTATCATCTGTGCCTCCCTGTCTGGATTATGTGGCCCTATGGTCCATCTTTGGGTCAAGCTGGATGCAGAACTTAAAACCACTTAAGATTCTTCAAAAGAAGCAGCAGAGATCTCACTATTTGCTATGTGAAGGAGGCAGAGCGGGAGACTTATGTCAGGTGACTTAAAACTTTGCATCGATGAGGCCCCGAGTTCAGGTCTGAGCACCTAGAAAAATATTCTTCATTGGAGATATCTGTTCTCTCCAAGGTCAGTTAGTTTCTATCCAGTGTCTGGTCTCACTGGCTGTTCATTTCTTCCTTTCAGCTTTTGTACCTTTTGTACTGATTCTAGTCTTTCTGCACTTTCCCTCTTCTTTACACAGTTATCAAACACGGTGATTTCCTGGGACTGAACTCACCGTCAAGCTTATAGACTCACACTCATTGAACTAGTCACAAAAGCCAGCTTCCTCTCAAAGCAGATTGACTTTGTGATCTAATGCTTGCAATCTTAGCCCCCAACCCACATAGGAAAGCAATGGATTCCCTTTGGGGGATAAATGTGGGTTGATCCTGGGAGGAAGTCTTATTCCAGGTGTCTGTGAAAGAGCTCAGCCCCCCTCTGTCATTACACCAGAAATTGGGAAGCAAAAGCAGTCATTAGGAACCAGAAGGAAAATTGTCAGACCGCTCTAGGCTAAGAGAAGGTCAGGCTGGCACGTCAGTGTGTCACTCTAATGATAGTGTGACTATGGCCAAGTTCATGGATGGGTAAGTCTAGTTATCTCTTCCTCCCCAGCTTTCCAGCTGATTCCTTCAGAACCTTCCTCCGGCTCTTTGATCTGCCATTGTGACTCTGTTACTTTGGCATTTGCCCAGTAGCACATGCGCTGTAACTCATTGATTTCATGTTGTATCATGGTTGCTTCTCAGTGACACTTCATGTCCAGAGTGAGAGGTTGACACAGCACATCTCTTTTGTAGAGTGTGCTTGTGTATGTGGGGGATTTCATTTCTTCCCTTCTCACCAGGACTCTGCTAAAGTACTTATAATGAAAGATAGATAAATTAGAGAAAAATGTACAGATTTGTTTCATAAAAGTTCAGTGGGACACAGGAGCTTTTGGAAATGAAGACCTGGAGAAATAGGGATATCTGTGCCTTGATGCTTTGGCTGGCCTCGAACTCACAGAGATCTGCCTAATTCTGTCTCCCAGAGTGCTGGGATTATAGATGTGTACCACCATGCCTGGCTACATCTGGTATTCTTAAAAAATTTAACGTAAAGATTTATTGCATTCAGGTGTGTGTATGTGTATGTGTGTGTGTGTGTGTGTGAGTGTGCGTGCGCATGCGCGCATGCACGCGTGCATTTATTGTAGCCACTGATGGTGAGTTTCTTCTCCTTCTCCTCCTCCTCCTCCTCCTTCTTCGAGACAGGATTTCTTGGTGTAGCCCTGGCTGTTCTGGAACTCACTCTGTAGATGAGGCTGGCTTTGAACTCAGGATCTTCCTGCCTTTCCCTCCCAAGTGCTGGAATTAAAGGCCAGTGGTGAGCTTCTTTAACAACAAAAGAAAACATGTCTTTTTCATCTTCTACATCCTCAGTATTAATATACGCATACACAATGTAGTACTCTAATACTATTATGAGTGTCCTAAAAATGTCTTGAGATAAACTAACAGATATATCTTGGGAGCCCGTTGAAAACTTGACCATATCCTAGAGGAGATACAGTTCTAGATTTTAAGAAACTTATGGTCTGATTGGAGGAACACTGGAGACAAGAACAACCACATATGATGCTGATAGGAAGCTGGACAGCTGATGCAGAAGAAGTAGATAGCAGAAGACCCAGAGTGCATCTGACCTCACACCAGCTCTGCTCAGACAAGTGGTTTCATTTTGTTGAGTCTCATTTTCATCTTTAGTGAAAGGATGGATAGTGGGACGGCAAAGCCCAACAGAATGAGGCTATGAGCAGATGGGAGGCAGTCAAGAATGCTTTCTGAACAATGTGATGGGTTTCAGGATAAAGTAGGACATCATAGATGGCTCTGAGTGGGAGCCTTTGAATCTAAACAGGACTGTACAACTACACATTCTTCTACCATCTGTTTGAGATAGAATCTGTGGAAGAGCAGGCACTCAGGGAATGTCCACAGAATAAATTAATAAATTTGTTGTGAGGCCAGTGACCACAGAGATTATGGTATTCATATGTATGAAATTCTCTAAGAGGAAATTAAAAAAATAAAAGAAATTATGGTGTTCAGAGACAACATATTATTAGAGTGTAGACATTGGAGCCAGAATAGCTAGCAAGATAGTTTAACAGGTAAAGGTGCTTGCCAGCAGACCTTATAACCTGAGTTTGATCAGGTGGAGGGAGGGGAGACCCAATCTCCAAGCATGCTGCATCTCTCTCTCTCTCTCTCTCTCTCTCTCTCTCTCTCTCTCTCTCTCTCCCATAAATAAATGCAATTTAAAGAAACTCTAGCTTTAGCCAGGTGTGGTGGTGCATGCCTGTAATCTCAGCACTCAGGGAGGCAGAGGCAGGTGGATCACTATGAATTAGAGGCCAGCCTGGTCTACAAAGTGAGTCCAGGACAGCCAAGGCTACATAGAGAAACACTCTCTCAAAAAACAAAACAAAACAAAACAAAACAAAACAAAAAGAACTAACTAACCACCAGCTTTCCTTAAATATTAAAAGGCTTTTCTTAAAATACATATACAAGAACACCAGCTATAGCAGGACTTTCTTGGACCCACCACCGCATAAATGATGACTTGGAGACTTTTTTTTTTTTTTTGGTTTTTTGAGACAGGGTTTCTCTGTGTAGCCTTGGCTGTCCTGGACTCCCTTTGTAGACCAGGCTGGACTTGGAGACTTTTATATAGCTTAAAGTTTGGGTCTTTAGCTGGACCAGATTCTCATGTTGAAACCTGACCCACTCATTCTCACCTCCAACCTCTCTGCGCCTGCTTGGACATCTGTTCTCTTCCTGTCTGCTTCCTAGTCGCTCACAGTTTTGATTTTCTCCCAGTGTTCCTCTCCCGGAAGTTTGGCCCTCCACTTTCTGCTTCAGCTATTGGCTGTCAGCTCTTTATTATAACCAATCAGTGAGAAGTTGCCTGTCCTTCAAAAATCTGAGCAGGTGTGGAAAGACAAATATTTATAAATACAAAGCCAGTGATGGGACATAGAAACTAGAATACCAAAATCCTGCCAACACTTAGTTCTCTGCCAGTACTGAACTAACAATTGACTGTACAGAGACATTCCTTCACACAAGATGAAGGAAAGTTATCCCAACAATCAGCTTTCTTCTTTATCTGCTTTTTGGTTCACTATGATATAAACTGTTCTGCTTCTCTGCCTTCCCACCCCCATGCCTGCTGGGATGGACAGAACCCTCTGAAACTACGAGTCAGACTAATGCTTCCATCCTTGTTTCTAGTTGGTTCTTGGTCATAGTGACAAAGAAGTATGAACATTGTTATGAGAGAAGTGATGTCACCGATGTGACTAAGCTTGGCTACCAAACGGTTGTTAAGTCTTTGGAAGTGGTTTTGCATATTGGGGGCTGGGGGTGGGGGATGTGTGGGCTGGAGAAGCTATCAGATGCTGGAAACAGGGCTAAATGAACAATCCCAACGGGTACCCAGCAGGCCAGAAGGCAAATGGAAATGTAGAAAGTGAAGACTGGACTGATGAAGTCTCAGATGGCAGCAAAGCTGTGTTAGAGAGTTGGACTAGAGTCCACTCATGTCATATTATGGAGAATAGTCTATATTTTGTCTGTGTCCTAAGACTTTGAATGAGACTGAGTTTAAAAGAGATAAACTAATTAACTTGGCATAGGAGATGTCAAGAGGGCATAGCATGCAGGCTGTGACGTGATAATTGGTAGCTGCTTTTAGCTGGATCTACAGGGAGTAAAAAGAACAACAACAAAAAAGAAATGTTCAGACTGCCCAGAAAAGAGATTGATTTTGCACATATGCAGAATTCAAGAGTTACAGAGTCATAGAGGCTTCCTTGGCACACCCTCTGGGTTCCTGGCGACTCCAACACCCTAGGGTCTCCAACACAGACTACACTTCCCACTCTCAGCTGTGTATGTTGTCCTCTCAAGAACTCCCTGAAAGAAAACTGCCCCTGCTGTACACTGCCCAGCCTCACAGATCCTCCTTGAAAATCTTTGTAGAAGCCTCCATGACCCTGGAACTCTTGAATTCCACAAGGATTTTCAAGGAAGACCTACGAGGTTAGGCAGTGTCCAGCAGGAGCAGATTTCTTGCAACAGTAGAGTCAATCCAAGAGAGAGGTTAAAGTGGGTTCAAACAGCAAGGTCATAAAGTGGGGCTACTCAAGCCCACTGCAGCACACATAATGACACCGTGTACTTCTTATGCTGGACACAGAAGACTAGGATTTAGTGGTTTCTTTGCTAGACTTTAGTCTTGCTTTGTCCCAATCTTTCTTGTTACTCTCTCATTCATTCATTTTGGAATAAGAATATTTATGCCATTGTATGTTTGGGGTATGTTATTTGTTTTTGTTGTTGTTGTTGTTGTTGTTGTTGTTGTTGTTGTTGTTTTGTTTTGTTTTGTATAGGTATTTTTTGCAGCAAATAGTTTGCTTCTAGTCTCAGGAGGGACTTTGAATTAGGACTTTTGAGCATTATTCAAACTGTGAAGACTTAGGGACTCTTGTGTTAAGTGCATTTTGTAATATGAGATGGGCATAAACCTTTGGGAGTCAAGACTGGAAGAAAATTATGGGTTGAGTCAATGTATCTGGGTGTCAGCATGATGAAGGGTAGACTTGCAATGATTAATTTTCATTGTCAATTTGACTGTATTTCTACTGATCAAGAATACCGGTGAAGTTCACCTCTGCGTGTATCTATGAGATGTTTTCCGGAGAGTGTTAACCGGAGGTGGAAGACCCATGCTACAAGTAGGCAGCACCATGCCATGGTAGCTTCGATAGAGACAAAGGGGAAAGGAAAGCTCTTTGCTCCTGAGCCCATCACAATATAAACTGTTCCACCACAGCGTTTCCATCAATGTTGGCCTGAACCCTGTGAAATCAAGAACCACAATAAATCCCCCCTCTCTTAAAAAGATACATGTGTAAGTAGGAAGCCTTTAGTAAGTATTCAGTTGTCTCCAGAGCCCAGAGGATGTGGCCTGTGGCCTGTTTAATAACAAGTCAATAGAATTATTATTGGAGATGAGGGTGTGCCTTAGTGGTAGAGTATTTGCCTAGCATGCGTAAGGCTCTTGAGTCTGATCATTGCCTACACACAGTCAATATTAGCACTGTTGAGTAAGTCCCTTGTCTATACAATTGTGTGGTCTCCTGCAAGGTTTTACAAACTATATTCTGGAGAGGTACTTCATGGATTCCAGAAAAGTTTAAAGCATTTCATTTAAAACTAATCCAAGGTATTAAAAATTATGTGCTTCAGCAGGCACAGTGACACATGATTACAATTGTAGTTCCTGGGAGGTTGTGAGAGGGGATCACAAGTTGCCGGCCAGAATGGGGTACACAGCGAGCCAGACAAACAAAAGAACTGGGCATCAAGTAGGGTGGTACAGCAAGGATAGAGTGTGAGCTCCAAGAAACCACTTCTTGAGGCAGATTCATCACCTAGATTTCACCAGCTTCTCAAGTTGGCTTTATTTTCTCCTGGTCTGGTCCACACTGTAACTCTTTTGTGTTGTGATAGGAACTCAATGGTGCTGAGGACTCTCAGGGAAGTGTCTGATTATGTACCTGGGGTAGGAACATCCAAGAGGACAGGCTGGGAGCATCCCTCAATTCCAGCAAGTCAGGAAACACTAGGAACAAACGTAGCCAGAGCAGTGATCATCCCAACACTCCCCAGTATTGGTGGGTATGGAAGAGACACAGGAACTAATTGTTTCCAGCAGCAGATGTTGCAGTTGTGTGGGTCACAAAAATAAAGCAGCACTGAGTATAAATCAAGGTATGAAAAGAAATAAGAGTCCAAGGAAGAGGAGCTTAACTCCCTGTACCTCACAGTGACAACGCACAGTGACCTTTTTCCACAAGGTGTAGCATGGGAAGGAGGGAAGGAAGGCCACTGTCCATTGAATGTACCTGTCAAGTGCAACCACAGCCAGTGATCAAGGCCAGCATGGTGTTGATGTTGGGGACCTTTTATGGTTTGGATATAAAGTGCTGGCCATCTCCCCAGGGTCATAAGGTTAAATACTTGGCCCTCAGCTGGTAATGCGTTGGGGAGAATCTGTAGACCTTTCATAGGGTGAGGCCTGTCTGGAGGAACTGGCCCCTTGGTGAGCTTGGCCTGCTTCCTGTCCTGGCTGCTTTTTGATCCACCTTGATGTGAGTAAGCAGCCTCACACTTCTGCTGCCACATCTGGCAGCTGCTCCTGCAACCATGTCCTCCCTGCCAAGATGGAAAGGACACCAAACTGGGAACTGAAATAAATCTTACCTCTCTTTAGGCTTTCTTGTTAAGTATTTGGTTACAGGGAGAAAAAGGTAACCAATACCTTGTGTGTGTGTGTGCCTTGATGGGAAAGGACAAAAATGGCACTCTACCTCTGTGATGTGCATGGAAAACAAGCAAACAAAAAAGCAAAGTAAAACAAAAAACAACCCCCCCCCCAAAAAAATGCAGTCGGGCATGGTGTCCCACAGCTTTAATCTGAGCACTAGGAGAGGCAGAAGCAGGTGGATTGCTGTGAGTTTGAGGCCAGCCTGGTCTACAAAGTGAGTCCAGGACAGCCAGGCCTACACAGAGAAACCCTGTATAGAAAAACCAAACCAAACCAACCCCAAAGCAAAACAAAAGAAAAACAAACAACAACAAAAACTCAAGCAGACTCATAGAGGGTCCTTGACATCACGGCTCAAAAGTGCCAAGGCCACAGGAAATGACCAGAGTCTGATATATTGTCACTGGAAGAGCAACCCAAGGCAACACAACAGTGTGATGTAATATGGTTCCTAAAAAGGATCCCGTGACCGAGAAAGGGCATTGGATAGAAACTGGATCAGCTCAGAGGTTAAGAACACTTACTGTTCCTGAAGAGAACCTGGGTTCAATTCCTTATACTCACATGGAGCTCACACCTGTCTGTAACTCCAGTTCTAAGATATCCAATGTCCTCATCTGACCTCCACAGGCATACATGTAGTGTATGTACATGCAGGGAAAACACTAGCATACATAAAATAAAAATAAAAAGGAGGAGGAGGAAGTAAGGAAGGAAGGAAAAAAAGAAAGGAACAATCTACACAAAAGGAGGCATCTAGCTCAATGGTAATGAAAGGAAATTTGAATGAAATATGGGCCTCAATTAGCACCAATGCATCTATTGACTCATTCTTTATAACAGGCAAACCAGAGGAATGTTAGTGGTAGAGGATGCTGAATGTGGGGTGAGAGTATGGGGCATATAGATATTGCTGTAGTGCTCTTTACTTTTATAGAAACGAATCTGTTACCAGGCTGGTGAGATGGCTCAGTGGATAAAGATCCTTAACCTCTAAGCCTGATGACCCGAGTTAAAGCCCTGGGACCCACATGGTGGAAAGAGAGAACCCAATTCCCACAAGTTTTCTTCTGATCACCACATGTGTGGCTCCTACAAAATAATAAAACATATGATAAAAAAATAAAAGGAATGGTTAGAGAAGAGAGTCTATTAACAGAAGATAAGGACAAAGAGAGGAGGAGGAAAGGAGGGCAAAGGCAGGAGGAGCAGGGAGAGGAGGAAGAAGAAGAAAAGGAGAGAAAGAAGAATGGGGAGGGGTGAGGGGAGAGAACAAAACAAAACAACACAACAAAAACCCTGAAAAGCAACACCACTCCTGGTCTCAACTGTAACTGAATGCTGGAATGCCCTTTGAAAGGCCAAAGCTTCATTCCTTACAGCGTACACTCCGTGGTTGTCTTTAGCGACAGTGTTCCAAATGTCTAACTTTGATGGTGGATAGTAACTTTTGCTTCCTGAGCCTTTCCACACACTTTTCCTCTACCCTCTAATGTTCTGCTGTGGAGAATCTCAAATTAAACTGACAAAAGACAGACATCAGGAGAACAGATAACTTTTTATTTATGTAAGCACACAGGAGGTCACAGAAGAATGTGACTGGAAAAAGGCGGTTAGGATTTAGGGCATATGTAACATCTTAATCTCAGAAGGAGGTGTACTTATGGGGAAACAAATGGCTTTTAGGAAAGATAAGCAGGCTCTGAGGAGCATAGATGGGAGATAGTCTTAAGACAGTGTGTGCCTCAAGAGTTTCTCCTGGTCCTGGACTTCTGTCTGGCTGCAAGACTCGCTTTTCTGGGCATCTGTAAGTACGGAATTTTTTTGGGAGACTACTATTAGTAAGGAACAATATATATATATATATATATATATATATATATATGGAACATTAGTCAGATAAGGAGACTGAAAGACATCATCTGTGGATACTGGATCTTTACATGTCACCAAAATAACCCACACTGACTGTGGTCAGCAAGAGACCACTTAGATAAGACTCCAGAAGGCATGGCTAGATGGCAACTGATCAGGACCCTGACATCTCAGACATCACTATGGAGGCTTGGGTAGCATTAGGTAGGGCCCATGTCACAACAGACCAGGATCAGTGGAAACAGTGTGGTGGGGATTTAGAGTTCAAAATGTAAGGCTCACAGAGTCAACATGCCTTTTTGGAGGTCTTGTAATCAAGACAGCTTCTACTAGAATTCATGGGAATAGTAAAGTCATGGAACGAAATACAACAAAGCCACAATGGTGTTGTACGTCAAATGGGAGCTCGAGTGAGTAGTTCTGATGCTTATTAGCATTCAAAGCTGTGCATGTGAGATGGTCTGAGTCATAGTTTTCATTATGAAACTAAAGGAAAAAAACAGACATATAGTCAACTAAACTGAGATTCACGCTCAGCTTCTCTTTAACTGACTCACCCATCATGGCTGCCCCTCCATGCCCCACATTCAGATCAGCTCTTTCCTTTTCTTGAAACAATGTTGCAAAAACACTCTGTTTGCTCTGTGGCTTGTTGTCCTGTCTTTTGGTTGGCTCCGTGGAGCTGAACTGGCAATGAGACAGAATCTCAAACTGTTGCCTCTACCATCTTGTGTTTATTTCTAAATAAAACCAGTAACTCTTAATAACTATGGCAACTTTTTCCCAAGGGGAAGAAAGTTCACCCTAGACCCAGCTTTGAAAGTTCACCCTAGACCCAGCTTTCAGATCAATTTGCACTAGGCTTCAAAGAGAGCTACTTCTCTACCACGTTGGCTAGTTCAGGCTGCTGAGATCCCCTCTGGGGGTATGGGAGGCAAGGACCAAGATGCTTGAAGGCTTAAAAGCTTGGAAATTGGAGGCCACTTGGGCCAGTACCATCAAAGTCAAGCGCCTGCCTGAAAAGTCATCCAAAAGGAATAGCTCTGAAGACACATACTTTCTCAAGGGCAGAATTTTTGGGAATTCGAAGGCAGTTGCTGAGCAACCTTTTAAGTTTAATTTTCTTAAATGTATATATAAGCTGGTCATGGTGATTCATAGATCTATATAAAATCCTAGTGCTTGCAAGGCCGAAGCAGTTAGAGTGCCACAAGTTGGAGAGTAACCTGGGCCATATAGAGAGTTCCAAGCCAGACTAGCTACATAATGAGACCTTATCTAAAAAACCCAACCATTCAACCAGCCAACTGACCAGCCAGCCAGCCAGCCAGCCAGCCAGCCAGCCAGCCAGCCAGCCAACCAACCAACCATTCAAATAACCAACTAACTAAACAAATAATCCACCAACTAACCGACCCACCCATCCACCCACCAATCAGTCAAACAGCCTACCCACCCATCCACTCACCCACCTACCCACACAACCAAACAGCCACCAACCTACCAAACAACCAAGCAATTAACAATAAACCAACATGGAGTTTCCTGTTCTTGCAGCTGCTCTCTGGACTGGTATGTTTTAGCCAGCTCAATGTAATCTCTGTCCCCTAGAGTTTCCAATGTATATGGCGATATAGCCTTAGAGCTTTCTAGAAATTTTGCAATGGACTTTTCAATTCGGCCACCAGACCCGTTGCCCTTTCCAAATAGAAAACTGCACAAGTCCGCCCCTCTCTGCCTTTCCAGCCCTCCCTTTTATCCTTTGGCAACAGCCCCCCCCCCACCCCTACTACCACCCCGAAGCCAGGGACACAATATCCCTCTCCAAAGCTGTAGGAGCAGCTGACAAAGGGAACAAGCAGTTTCTTAGCTTTTCAGCTCCACGCTGCCTGTTTTGTGAGTGGCTGTGCACCTGTTGGGATAAACAGCACTCCCTACTTCATCAACTAGCCAACAGGCTGAGCTAGGCACCCCACTCCTACCCCCTTTCTTTCAAGGGAATGCTAACAATGTTAACAAGGAGTTGGGGGGAGTGGGGCATGGTGGGGCACACCATTCTCTGACATTCTAGGGTAGCTACCTTGCTGCGCAACCCAGGCTGTGCCTGGCTTGGGCTTGGCAGGACAGAGACTGTTCAGAAGGGGTTTTCCTGTCCTAGCTCTCTGTGACTGTTTTGGTTTATTTGTTTCTTGTTCTTTAAGCCTCTTTGTTTGACCCTGGCTGGTAAAGAGACTTCTCTGGGCAAAACAAATTCTGTCATAAGGAGAATAAAAGGTGTCCCTTTTTCCTGGAGTGGGTGGCTGGGAGGGTGTGCATATCTTCCAGTTTTCTTTGCCTTTTAAAAGTCTGTTTATTCATCCTGTGCTGGGGGAAGGTGATGGCTGATAGATTTGAGCTGTGTTGCCTGAATAGTAGCACTTTGGGCTGCCTGATCACGCAGAGTGAGTGAATGGATAGAGCAGTTTGGAGCAGGAGACAATCCAGTATTCTGTCCAGTGAGCTTGTTCTGTTCTCTCTCTCTCTCTCTTTCTTTTTTTCTTTCTTTCTTTTTAGTTTTTCGAGACAGGGTTTCTCTGTGTAGCCTTGGCTATCCTAGACTCACTTTGTAGACCAGGCTGGCCTAGAACTCACAGCAGTCTGCCTGCTTCTGCCTCCCGAGTGCTGGGATGAAAGGTGTGCGCTACCATGCCTGGCCATTTTCTTTCTTTCTTTCTTTCTTTCTTTCTTTCTTTCTTTCTTTCTTCCTTCCTTCCTTCCTTCCTTCCTTCCTTCCTTCCTTCCTTCCTTTTTCTTGACACACCATCTTGCTGCTTAGCCAGGGGGTTATCTCAACCTCCCCATCTTCCTGCTTCAGGCTCCTGAGTGACGATCTAACAGGAGTTCATCCTGCTGGCCAGTACACTTTGTGTCCAGGGAAATATGTCTCTCCTCAGCCCCATATTGCTTCCCCCCCCCCATTGAGGCTAACTGAGGTCAATGTCCCCAGAGGTGTTATGGACCTCAGGTTCCTGTGGGATGCTATGACCCGCAGCAGACTATGCATTCACAGTATGTGCAGGTTTTCTGTGAGGGGCTGCAAGCTAGCAGCTTTTAGCTTTCTAGGTGTAGTGGCCTGTGCTGTCATTGCTTGTGAATGGGGACTAAACATGCCACTTTGATATAGAAGTATACTGTTTAGGCTGAAGGTGTTCAAGTTGCTGAGTTCTTCATTTACCTGAAAGGCCAGCTTCCTAAAAGACTTCTGATCTCTTCAGTTCCCTCACCAGGACCAGACCTTCTCTCCACAGAGGCTGGAGTCTCCAGGTCACCTAAACAGTGTCCTAAGACTATTTCTTCTGCCTACTCTCCTAAGAGGGCTGGATTAGCATTTCAAAAAGTCTTTTATTTGGATCTAAGTCACCCTTTCCACTCTTCCCCCATTTTCTCCTGACTCAGGTGTATAAAAAAAATCCTCCAATTCCTACGTATCTTTGGCATTCTCACATAAGAGCTAGGAGTGGCTATCCCAAGCGGGGGACTCTTCCATGGAGATTGCAGGCTGGCAGGTGGTTCTCCTTAGTCTGTCTTTCCTCTGTCTAACTTAGAGAGCTGCAGCTAGTGAGCCTGGGAGCGGAGAGGGAACTAGGTCCCTATCTGTGTGCTTACCAACTCTCTCAAGGGGCATGGAAGACCTTTGAAGATGGGAGCCAGCACCCAGTGTAGTCCCTGTTCCCAGCACCTGCACCAAAAAAACAAGACCAAACCAAAGAAACAAAGCCTGGTGAATAGCTGAACGTTAAGCTATGACTTAAGTGATTGGCAAACTGACCTACGTGAGATCCATAGTGAGGGGGTGATGGGCTCTTCGGAGAGTCAAGGGCCTTTTGGAGGTCAAGGCAGTATCTGTGCATGCAAGTCTTCAGCTGTTCCTTTAAGATGTGCTGAGGGCTGAGTATACTTGTCTCTTCAGTATGTTAGGAATTCTTGTGTACAAAGCTCACCCACTCAGTGACTAGCTGTGTTCTTTAGTCCAGTGCTATGGGTCAGCAGGGCCCATGAGGGCTTTTCCTTACTTACTATTGGGCGCCAAGGAATAGTTAGGTTGGAAGCCAAGTGCTAAAGTTCTCAGGGTTTGGCCCTTCACTTCCTCCTGGGATCCTGTCATTTGAATCTGATTTTTGGCTGATCCCCCAAGGGAGATTTTATCTTCCTTTGACCACTTTTCCTTATGGTTTTGTCTGCACAGGTGCCAGCCAGTGGCCACCCCTTGGTAATGTCTGCATTTGGGTGTCTTAACAGGTCTTTTACTCCTATCAGTTGCGGTGTTAGCAAGAATGTCATACTTAGCCAGGTGTGGTGGCGCATGCCTTTAACCCCAGCACTTGGGAGGCAGAGGCAGGCTGTGAGTTCCAGGCCAGCCTGGTCTACAAAGTGAGTCTAGGACAGCTAAGGCTACACAGAGAAACCCTGTCTCGAAAAACCAAAAGGAATGCTAGAGTGAATGATCCTGGTATAGCAGTGGTGTCATGCATGTTCTCGACTTGGTCTGACCATTTTAAACACTTCTTTCTTTCTTTCTTTCTTTCTTTCTTTCTTTCTTTCTTTCTTTCTTTCTTTCTTTCTTTCTTTCTTTCTTTCTCCTGGCTTCAGTGTGGATCACTTTCTTTCCCTGTGTGTAACTGTTTGGTCCTTTCCACTAGTTGCCAGGGATGGGCTCTGTTGGACTCATTTCAGCATTTTGTATGGAACCCAGTGAGTATACAGATGCTTCCCAATGTTGCCCACAATCTGAGTAATGTATCAGCCTTGAAACTGTCAAAGTCATGTGAAAAATATGAGCATCCATGAGGACACAGGTGGAGCCAGGTGCTCTCTCTCTCTCTCTCTCTCTCTCTCTCTCTCTCTCTCTCTCTCTCTCTCTCTCTCTCATGTAAGAAAAACAAACCAAACTAAACTTAGTACTGGTCCATGCTATTCGAAGTTTTGACACCAGTATTACGAGAGAGAAGGGTGTACTGATTAATACCAGAATGCAAGATATGGACGACTGGCTGCTTTGTCCTAACTCTGTGGGCTGTGTAGACTGAAAGCTGCACGGCTTCCATTTGACTCACCCCATACCATCATGAGTGCTCTTTCTCTGCCCTCCTATATTTCTGCCCACATTGCTGGGCTTAAGAAAATGCACATTTACATGCTATGACCTAGGCTGTCTCCTGTTGAATCAGATTCTCATAAAAAGAAAAAGAAAAAGAAAAAAAAAAAAGAAAAAAAAAAAGAGGGGTGGGTTGTTGAGCAAATGGGAAAGCCATGGAACATTCTATATTTCTTTTAGACCAGTGCTTATTTTCTTGGCAGGCAAATGCTTTTTTCTCACCTTTTGACATACTCCTAATGGTCCCATTAAAATACATTTAGCCTTTTCTCCCTCCTCCATCTGCCAGCACTCTGTGTCATTTGGTGAACGTCAGACAGGTTTTAAGTTCCGAAAAGCAGAGAACAGGCTCCAAGCTGGAACAGGATCATATGTTCTGCCCTCCCCCTCCTCTTCCCACTCCCCCTTTCCAAAGTGTGCACCCGCTCTCATTTTATTGTGCAGTGTCCAGTTGCAGCTGGACAACAGGAAGATGTCACTGCAGCTCAGGTCTGTGCGATACTGAGGAGGTATTCCCAAAGAGGCTGAAGAGACCTCTTCCATTGAGAGATCTTTGTAGCACAGTATCTTGAGTGTTATATTTAGACGGTCTCATGTGGCCTTGTGTAGATGGTCGCCAAAGTTCCTTTCATTTCTCTGAGTAGGTGACTTTCTATCGTGGCTTGGGGAGGGGGTGTGCTGTGCAGCCTCTCAAATTCCCTGCCCCATCTCCCAGAGTGACACAAGATTCCTTCCAGGAAACCGCCTTTCTCTGCTTGTGGGGAGTGCTGCATCTTGTGGTTTGGAGTCTCCAGCAGCCAGGGAGGAGCTTAGAAGGCGACTGGGCCAAGGAGGGGGAGGCTTCTGTAACCCCCTCTCTTGCTTCTAAAGACTTTCCAGGGGGTAGAAACCAAGCCTAGTGTCTGGCTCAGAGATTTTTGGGTAGTGAAAAGATGTCCATCATGGTGGCTACAGTGGGGACCTACAGAAGCATCCAGAGAGGAGGCTGGTCCAGGGAAGCACAAGAAGAAGCCTGGAGGCAAATGCTGCAGTACTGATGCCTCGGAGCAGAGGAGATGGACTGCCTACCCTCTAACGCAGTGGTTCTCAACGGGCGGGTCATCACTCTTTTGGGGTAGAAAATCCTTTTCACAGGGGTTATCTAAGGCCACCGGAAAGCACAGATATTTACATTATGACTCAGAACAGCAGCAAAATTACAGTTATGATGTAGCAATGAAAATAATGTTATGGTTGGGAGTCACACCACATTGTGAGGAACTGTATTAAAAGGTCACAGCATTAGTAAAGTTGAGCACCTCTGCTCTAATGGTGGACAGAGATGACCTCTTGATGTTACTTCTTTTTTAAAATATTTTATTAATTTATTCATATTACATCTCAGTTGTTAGCCCATCCCTTGTATCCTCCCATTCCTCCCTCCCTTCTGCTTCCCACCTACTCCCTTCCCCTGTGTCTGTGACTGAGGGGGACCTCCTCCCCTTGTATATGCTCATAGGGTACCGAGTCTCTTCTTGGTGACCTGTTATCCTTCCTCTGAGTGCCACCAGCCTTCTTCTTAGGTACACATCTAAGGGTCTCTTGGACACAGATACTCAAAACCAGGCAAGTTGGACATCTCTAATTTGGAAACTGAAAATCTGGATTTTATCTTTCATTGCCTTTTAAGACAGAGTCTCTTGTATAACTCATGTTGTCCTCAAACTCATTATGTAGCTGAGGCTAGCCTTAAACTTTTGATCCTCCCACCTCTGCCTCTGGATAGTGCGGAGTTTACAGGCAGTGCTGGGGATTGAACCCAGAGCTTCGAGTAGGCTAGGCAAGCACTCTGCCAACTGAGCTGCCTTTCCAGCCCTTGGAAAGTAAATCTGAAATGCTTCAAAACCTGAAAGTCTTTAAGAGCTGACATGACTCCGCAAGTGGAAAATTCCATGCCTGACCTTATGTGACAGGCTGCAGTCAGAATGCAGGCATGCCAAAAATAATGTAAAAATTACCTTCAGGCTGTGTGTATGAAGTGTATATGAAGCATTAATGTGTTTCATGTTTAGACTTGAGTCATAGCCCCATGATATCTCCGTAATACATGAATATTCTAAAGCCTCCTCTTGTCTGAAATGTATAACGCTTCTAGCAACAAATATTTGGGATAAGGGATACCGGAGGCACACTGCTGATATCTGGGACACAAATTTCACTGTGTCGATGCCCTGCACATTGTAGGTTGCTCAGCTGGCCTGTACCCCTGCTCCCCCACTGCAGTAGCATCTTCCATCTGACCGTGACAACCAAAAAAACATCTCCAGACATTTATAAACACTCGGTTTGGGCAGAATCAACCCCCAAAGAGCAAAACGCTGTACTCTGTGGAACATGACACACACTTCTTTCTTTCCCCATCCCCATTTCCAAATGTATACACACCATTTGGGAAGAGAGCAGGTGGGATGTCAACTCATGTGTTTTTAATATTTGAATTCCAGCCTCCTTTATTAGATTGAAGCTCACAGGGTTGTCATTCTTTTTGGATGTCAACATGGTTGAATAACAGCAATTTTGTATGGCTCAGACTAATGCAAGCCCATGAAATCAGATTTGTACAACCTCAGTCACGAAGGGCCTCAGGACAGGGTCATGCCCTACAGTGTTTATTAAACACCCTACGAAGTGTCCCTATGCAAGGAATTGCATGATATGAGGTGGGCGGGTGGGGGTGAGGGGAGAGGTGGCTAGAATATGCTGGATTAAGCCCGAGAACCGAGCCAAATCATCGGAGAATACAGGCGATCAGAGGAGCTGGGGATAGTTTTACACTCGTCTCTGGCTGTGGGAAAGGAAAACCAGTCCCACTGGAGTCATATGGCAGGAGGCTCTTGGGGAGCAGAGGGGAGGCTGGGAAGGAGACTGTGAGATGCAAGAGGATGTGAAGGAGAGTGGGCTCACTTGGAGGGAGGCTGCATTCCTGAGTCTTACAGTAAGCACCAACTGGATTCTCTTTATGATGTAAGGGGCACGGCAGGGGCAAAGCACCTGACTCCAGGGAGCAAAAGCAATGACCAAACCTGCTGTGGTCATCTTCCCTTGCCTGCTTGGTCTTCCCAGAGCCTACTCTTCTGGCTCAGCAGGAGGCACAATGGGCTGGGATGAAATGCGGTTGGTAGAGTGTGTGCCTGACATGCATGAGGCCATGGGCTGTGGTAGTGCATGTCTGTAATCTCAGCACTGGGGAGGTTGAGGTAGGAAGATCAGAAAGTCAAGGTCATCCTCAGCTAACATAGAATGTAGCCTGGATTAAAGACTTTGTCTCAAAAAAAAAATCATAATAAACACACACACACATACACACACACACACACACACACACACTAACAAGGCTTGAGCTCCAGGTATATACATACCTATTTGTGCTATTTGTGCATCCCTTGAGGGCAGCTATGGGCACTTCCTCTCACCTGTGGGCACTGACTTTAGGCTTTGTCTACTTTGCTCACTCCATCTTTCTTCCCTTCTTCCCTCCTCCTCCTCTCCATTCCCCGTTTCTCTGCCTCTCTTCCTTTCTTTCTTTCATATCCGGCAATCATGGTATCACAAGGACAAGTTACCCCTAAAAGGTGGGCTCCCCTTCTTTTTCTCTCTTGTTCCTTTTTCAGGGCTGCCTTTGTGTCATGTCTCAAAATGCTCCTTTGAAAATTGGTCATTAGAACCTGCTTCCCCACTCCATGTAAAAACTGCTGTTTGCAATTGGGTGGGGAAGGAGTCAGAGAGAGTGAGGCCTGAAGTCCAAGCTTTGGTGACCGTAGAGGGGATGTGAATACAACAGCATAAGTGCCAAGAGGAGGCCCACAGCCCTGACTTCTGCCGCTCAGCTTCCGGTCGGTGCTGCTCAACGGGGTCTCTGCACTTGCTATACCTGTGGGCCGGAACTCAGCTCTTCCGACTTCATGGCCTGGGATGGTCCTTTCCCCTGACTTCTCCCAGAGCAATGGCCTGTAAATGAAGGAATGCAAAAGTCTAGGAGTTTTGGGTTAAAAACTGTATCTCCTGCTGGGTGTGGTGGTGCACAACTCCTATCCCAGCACTCGGGAGGTAGAGGCCGGTGGATCTCTGAGAGTTCCAGACCAACCTGGTCTCCAAAGCGAGTCCAGGACTGCCAGGACCACAAGAGAAACCCTATCTCAAAAAACAAAAACAAACAAACAAACAAAATGATCTCCCACTTAGAGAGAAGGAATGACCCCCCTCTTTTGCTTCTCTTTTTCTTTTATAGGTTCTAATTTGGCACCACGCACTGTATTCACTAGGCCGCCTCCTTTCACCAGGTCTGGACTTTTTTTTTAAAGGCTTTGCTTTGTAACCCAGGCTGGCTTCCAACTTAAGATCCTCCTACCTCTACTTCTTGCGAGCTGGGGGGTCACAGGTGAGCAGGACAAAGCCCAGGGCTGGGCTCACTTGCAAACCAGGAAATGAGTGCAGACTCATGACCGCTTCCTTAGGCTAGCAGTCCCCCAGTAATGACTCCACATCTGATCTACTTGGACAGCGTTTAGGTGGGACGGAGGAAGCAAAATCTAGAAGAAAGACACTCAGAGGGCCACTCCTCTCGACTCTCTTGTGGGAGTGGTTGGGGTACTGGCTTTGTTTTCTGATGTTTGCTTGGCACCTAGTTAAAATGAAGAAGAGCATTCATACACCTCCAGAGGTCCAGACACAGACACACTGGAAGCCAATGGAAATTTGAAAAGTTACCCCGGTATGGTGGCACATGCCTGTAATCCAGAACTCAAGGAGGCAGAGGCAGGCGGATCTCTAAGTTCGAGGCCAGCCTGGTCTACAAAGTCCTGGACAGCCAAGGCTACACAGAGAAACCCTGCCTTGAAAAAACAAAACCAACCAACCAACCAGACAGAACAGAAAAACAAAGCAAAAAGGAACAAACATTTATTTTGGGTCACAGTCCCTGATCAGCTGGTCCTACCTGGCTGTGTGTTGACACTGCACATCGTGGTGGCTTTGTGTTGGAGTAAGCTACTTACCTTAAGGAAGCTGAGAAGCAAAGAAGGACAAAGAAAGAATGTTCTTCAAAGACACCCCCAGTGACCTTACTTTACAGACACTACCTCCTAGTAACTTACAGGCTGGAGACCTTTCAACACGTGGGCCTTTGGGAGCACTTACCAGGACTCACTGCAGTGGGCATTTGAGAGCAAGGCTAAGGAAGGGGCTTTGGTTATCCTGAGACAGGGGGAATTTAGGATATATAAACTATATGAACTATACACAATGGGGAGATTAGGGAAATAATACATGCATTTTCCCCAGCAAGAAGACAAGCAAGGGACATCTGAGCTGTGGCTAACCCAGACCAGCCTGGTGCAGCAGTCACAGGCCAGAGACTATGTAACACCAGGTCTGTGTTTAAGTCACACTGGGCCTGAGTGTCCACCTGTCTTCCAGGGTGACAAAGGGCCAAGCTAGAATTGCCTGAGAGCAATTTTGCCTCCATTCACACCCACTTCCCTCTCACTGGTGGGTGGCTATTTAGAGTAGCCAGCCTGCTGGCTCATTCACAAAGGAAGGGTCCCCCCTCACTGCCTTTGTTGTGGCTTTAAGTGGACACTGTTTTTCTGAGCTTCCTACCTTGAAAGAGCTGACCAGGGTCACTGGAAGGGTTGTCCGACAGCTGCTGGGCCTCACCCTGGAGGCAAGCAAGGCCGTTGCAGACCCATCAATCAATCTGGCTAAACAGCACTAGGGTAAAAGGTGTTAAGTGAGTGTGGGTGTGGCCCCCGCTTGTCCAGCCTCTAGACCCAATTTGTCCAGAGGCCTGGTGTCCTTAATATAGTATGATGAGGTCTCTTTCACACACTTTATTATTTATTTTTATTTATTTATTTATTTATTTATTTTTGAGACAGGGTTTCTCTGTGTAGTCTTGGCTGTCCTGGACTCACTTTGTAGACCAGGTTGGCTTCAAACTCAGAGATCCGCCTGCCTCTGCCTCTGCCTCTCCAATGCTGGGATTATAGGCATGTGCCACCACCTCCCAGCACTTTCATGCACTCTTTACACACTGATTGTCTACTAAAGCCTGGCAAACCTTCATTGTGGACAGTTTCATGTCAGTAGTTAACTTTCGGTGTGGTGGATGTCATAAAAGATCGCTCAGCTCTAGAGAAAAGAAAGTTTTTCTTTTCTTTTCTTTTCTTTTCTTTTCTTTTCTTTTTTTCTCTTCATGTCATGGGGGTGTTCAAGCTTTATTAGATGATGCTACATGAACCATATGACTCCAACAAATAGTAAATAAACGAACAGACAAAATAAGCAGAATTGTAAGTGGCGCCTTGCTTTATAAACGGGGAGCCTTAGGTTTTAGTTAATGGCTTCCTCTCTGAGACAATATCAAGAATGGAAGGTATTGGACTCTCTGAGTATAGACACTGGTCCAGCAATGGGTCTGGGGGATGGAGCTGTGCAGCTTCTCCAACCCCTGACTGTCTAGAGCAGTGGTTCCTAGCCTTCTCAATGCTGTGGCCCTTTAATACAGTTCCTCGTGTTCTGGTGACCCCCCAGCCATAAAGTTATTTTTGTTGCCACTTCATAACTGTAATTTTGCTACTGTTATGGATTGTAATGTACATATCTGATGTGCAGCCCCTGTGAAAGGGTCGTTCAACCTCCAAAGGTTGAGAATAGCTGCTTTGGTGTCCGCTGCTGGAGAAGAGGTAGGGGGATATGGTTTGCAGGGGAGGTACTGTGCCTGCAGCCCCCCAACCCACCCCCTGACCCCCCAGAGCCCCTGTCTGCACTGAGAACTGGGGCTAGGTAGGATGTTTGAGATCTAAATCTTGGGTGGGGTGTAACAATCATTAAAGAGGACAGAGGGAGCAAAGCAAGGCCTCAGCAGGACACTGGTGGGAGGCAGTGAATGAACACCGGCTGCCTAAGTTTTCCAGATGAATTTGGAGGCTGTTAAGAAGTGATGCGTATTTATAGTAAAGGTTAGGTAATTCATGATAGATAGCCTTCCAACACTGTATATTTTCCCCACCAAAAGAAATTAAAATATAACCATTATCATGGAGTTAAAAAAGGACACCATTTAACCAATAAGAAATCTGCATGATTCCTGATCTTTAGGAAATAAAATTTGAGTATACATTCTAGTTTGTTCCTCCAGTCAGTTCCTGGGAGATAAGCAGATTGCCAGGGTGTAAAAAAATAGTCTAGTTTCCCCTTTGAGTTTCCACCACTGCCATTCGCCAGCTGCCGTACTCTGAGATAGGTACCTCACCACTATTATTAACATGGCGGCCCAAGGAGACAGAACCAGAGGTGGAACTCTGTGGCAACAAAAACAGAAAAGAGAAACTTCCAGCGCCTCCCCGCTCTATCAAAGGCCCCTCTGAGTGCTGTGCGCACACCATGGGTCTGGTCCGGCTACCTGCTTCATTGCCACTGAAATATTTTCGTTTGGGATGATGGATTGTGGATGTCTAAACAGGGGCCCTTTCCCTCCTGGGCTTGCCCTGCCTTTTTCCTGGGGACATATAAAGCGTTTTCTTGAAGGGACAAACAGAATCCAGGCATCTCTGTGGGCACAGCCTGGGCTAAGTAGTCAACACTTTTTGTTGTTGCCAGACCCTTCAGGGTTCATCCGATAGTTGGAGAGGCATGTATGTGTGCAAGAAGGCATGTGGGCTGAAGGCTGTGTCCTTTGCTTCTTTGCTCAGGGGATCTGCTAAAAAAGGAAAGGAAAGTGGGTCAGAGAGGACATGCTATTGAGACTTTAGGTGAGAGAAGCATGGGAGAATGAGGAAATAGAAGGATCCAGAGGGTCCTGGAAACCTTCAAGAGGAACTTTATGACAGGCAGATCTGGGTCCTGGGGTCCTCCTCAAACTATGGCACCAGCCAAGGAAAATATAGGCAGTAAACTTCAAACCCCTACCCAGACTAGCCGATGGACAGGACATTCTCCACCATTGAGTGGAGAAGGAGAGCTGTCTTTCACACGAACTCTGGTGCCCCATCTCTGACCACGTCCGTCCCCTGGATGGGGAGGCCTGGTGGCACTCAGAGGAAGGATAGCAAGTTACCAAGAAGAGACTTGATATCCTAAGAGCATATATAGGGGGAGGAGGTCCCCCTCAGTTACAGACATAGGGGAGTAGGGGGGAAGTGGGAGGGAGGAAGGAATGGGAGGATACAAGGGATGGGCTAACAATTGAGATGTAATATGAATAAACTAATAAAAAATTGAAAAAAAAGAAAGAAAGAAAGAGAAGAAAAGAAAACAAACAAACAAACAAAACCCCCAAGCCCCAGAATGCTTGTTAGGCTCAATTTTGGGCTTAAGTAGAATACATAAGCAGAGACAGTTTAAAGCCTTTAGGACATTCCCACTTAACACATTTGCTTCTATGGATCTTTATGTTTTTACATCCTGCCCTTGATTTTTGATTTCCTTTTTATGAAATTTTTATGAGGTGGTTTCTTTTGAAAAGAAAAATCTTAAATCACGCATAATTGTGTTTACTCAGACTCTACTTAGTGTATGACCTCAAAGGAACTGAGAAGGGAAATTTCAGAGCCAATGGAATGGTCCAGAATAGGCTATGGCAAGAGTGAGATGACTCTGGGCTGGGCGTGGCTTTGTGAAGATGCCCTCTGAGCTGGTTGTATGATGCTTGGGTTGGCAATAACATGACTAGTCATTGCTGGTTAAGCTGATAGATGGAGAACCCCACAGACTATCTTGTCAGCTTTCAAACTCCCTTTCTTGCTAAACCTATTAACATTCTGCCTCTAGAAGTTCAAATCATGTATAACAATCTCAGAAGCATTTGTGTGTGCACGCACGTGAATAAATAAATAAATGCTTATGTTCAAACGTTCAAACTCCCTAATTAACTTAATTAATTAATTTAGTGACAGAGTCTGGCTATGGCTGGCTGCTGTGGCTGGGAACCTCCTGCCCCATCCTGCCCAGTGCTGGGATTACGGGTGTGTACCACCATGGCTGACTCAGCCTCTAGACATTGTTCAAACTCAAAGTCTTTAAACATCCTTTCACTGTTATACCCATTATGCTACTAAGTTGGCAATGAAAATCAGTGGGGCCTTTTAAATCCACCCTGGCACCTGTCTCAGGCAGAGGCCTGGGAAGACATGCATGGTCCCATCCTTAAGAGCCAGACTGTCTGCTAGTCCAGACAGTTGTTATGGGTGAGTCAATTGGAGAGCAGTGGTTGATGGATCTCATCTAGTTTCTAGGCCAGAGCTCTGCACATAAGATGAGACCAGTGATGTCAGGCCACTGAGGAAAGCATTAAACTTTGGTGATCAGAAGATGACACAATTTAATCTCAGAGAACTATGAAGGATGCAGGTTGATATAATTGTTATAATCTATATGCAGAAGGTGTGACACACATCAGGACTTGAACAGAAGACAGGAAGAAGTTGCAGGGCTTAGAAAGAGGGTATTCTAGGGGACTATCTATCTACAGGAGAGACTTAGGGGACAAAACCTTGGTTGGACCAGAGGGTATGTATGCACTGACATTGAGCTGGAAAGAGACAGATGAATTGCAGAAGAGTTGAAAACCAGCTGGAGTTGAGACTTGGGTTAAGACAGCTGGATCTCTCCGTAGAGAGAGACATGCAGATCCAAGTTAAATGCCAGTGATGGGTTTGATTGCCAACTTCCTGGCATGTGGAATCGCCATGGAAACAAGCCTGCACGTGAGAAGACCTCTGAGAGAGTTCCCAGGTTAGGTTCCTTCAGGTGGGAAGATCTGTCATACCTGTGGGTGGCACCATCCCACGGTCCAGTGTCCCAGGCTGAGTAAAAGGGAGAAAGTTTCCTCTCTTGTTGTTGTCACTAAATCCTAGCAAATGGACTAATATCCTATTCCAAGCATCAAAATGCCAAATCCTTCAACATCATCCCTTTTTGAGCATCCACATGGAGTCATAAATGGAAACTTTCGCATCTAACCTCAGGCTATCTGTTGTAGTCCAGGTGTAGGCATTTTGGAAAAAACAAAACTGTATACAATGACCTACAGGCTATGTATAAAAGGTCTGTATAACACCTAAGTGGCCAACTGTAGTGGCTCACACCTGTGGCTAACTTAGTCCTCAACCGGCAGAGTCAGAAAAATATTTTCTGCCAATCTGCGGGTCACTTTTAAAAATTATGTCCATTGTGTTCTTTGTGGAAGAACAATTCTTAACTTTGGTTAAGTTCAATTTGTCTATTTTTTTTTCTCTGCCTGTGTTTTGGTGTCTTACCCAAGAAATCACCTTCAAATCAGGGTTTTGAAGATGTTTTCATTTCTTCTGTGAACTATATAGTATAGGTTTTTCTTACCAATGGAGCTTTGATCTGTTTTGTGTTAATATTTTGTTTTGGTTTTTTTAGAGAGAAGGTTTTGTGTGTGTGTGTGTGTGTGTGTGTGTGTGTGTGTGTGTGTGTGTATGTGTGTAGCCCTGGCTATTCTGGAACTTGCTTTGTAGACCAGGCTGGCCTTAAACTCACAGAGACCCACCTGCTTCTGCCTTCCAAGGGCTGTGGGATTAAAGGCAGGCACCACCACCACTCAGCTTGAGTTAATTTTTGCTAAAATCCATTATTGTCCTTTCTCTATTGAATGGTCTTAATACGTTTCTGAAAATTATTCAGCTGTATAGGCAAGGGTTTATTTCTGGCTCTGTTGTTTTATTGGCATGCCTTTTTTGCAGGCCCGTGATGGTCTAGTTACAGTATTGTGATCAACCTTTGAATCAGGAAGTTTGGTTCCTCTAGCTTTGTTCTCCTTTTTCGAGATCCTTTTGCTATTCTCTGCCTCTTGAGAGTCTATATGAGTTTTAGCATGGATTTTCTATATCTGAAAAACAAAAGCCACTGGGGTCTGACGGAGGCTGTGTTCCATCCATAAACCATTTTGGGTAGTGTGCTAGCTTAACAGTATTGTCATGAAGATGGGCGTTTGTCCATTTCTTTATGTGTTCATTAGTTTCTTTTAGCAGTGTTTAGTTATCTTCACTTTATACACCATTTTCTTTTTCTTTTTTCTTGGTTAAGATATTTTCTTAGTAGCTTATTCTTTTTGATGCAATTGTAAATTGAATTGTGTCTGTAATCAAGGCAGACATCTTGGCCTTCCATGGTGGCCATGCATTCTCCAGAAACAGGGTTATGATAAGCAGGATAAGAGTCCAGGCCACCCAGAGGGTCAGCTCTGTTCTAAGAAGGGATCCCACTCTGAATCTGCAGAAGAGAAGGGTCAGGGTTGGTGTAGAGCATATCTGGGGTTGTTCAAGGTTTTCGAGCTTTGCAGACTCATTATTTAGTATGCTTTACTCAGAGCCCAAGGACAAACAGCTTCCTCTCAACTACTACAGGCAAAGAGATGAGAAATGTCACAGCTGGTGGGGGGGTCATTAGTGTGGCTTGATTTTTGTCTGTTTTAAATTTATTATTATTATTATTATTATTATTATTATTATTATTATTATTATTATTATTATTATTATTTATTACACACAAGTTCAAGAGTTCAAAGGCAACTCTCTAAAGTCAGTTCTCTCTTCCTACCATGGGTTCTGGGAATCAAAGTCAAGTCTTCAGCCCACTAGACAAAAACTGCAGGAGGAGTACAACGTCTGCTCTGGGCTTTTTTTCCCTTTATCCTATTTCTGGAGACGTCACTACCTTAGACCTCTTTCCAGAGTTCTCTCTCTTCTGCTTCCTTAGCAGAATGCACAGACTGCACTAACCGCCTTGAGTAGTTGCTGGGAAAAAGTAAACTTGCACTGAAAAAAAAAAATCTTATAAATCAAGAATAGGTGGAGTCACCGGGCGGTGGCGGCGCATGTCTTTAATTCCAGCATTCAAGAGGCAGAGGCAGGTAGATCTCAGCTACAGAGTGAGTTCCAGATCAGCCAGGGCTACACAGAGAAACCATGTCTCGGGAGTCAGGTCAACAGGGTATCATAATCTGAGCATGGTGACACGAATCAGTCTAATGCTGGTGATGTCAAGAATTCACAAATTGCTGGATGTGGTGACACATGCTTTTTAATTCCTGCACTCAGGAGGCAGAGGCAGTTAGATTTCTGAAGTCAAGGCTGGCCTGGCTGGTGTACATAAGTTCCAGGCCAGCCTGGGCTCATAAGGGGACTCTTCCTTTAAAAAAAAAAATCATTATATATATAATCTTACTCTACATCTCAGCTCCGCTTGAGACTCATTATGTAGCCAAGGGTGGCCTTGAACTGGTGGCAATCCTCCTGTCTCAGCCTCCTGACTAGGAGGACTTCAGATGTGAGTCATCATTTGGTTATTTTGATTAAACCTGGGCTTGATTTGATGGAAGTCAGAGCAGGGACAGAAGGAGAACCCAGGAGCAGATGGCATGGAGGCGAGGTGATCTGCTGACCCTCGAGGCCAAGAAGCCGCATTACTGGCGGTGCCCAAGATGTGGGGCTCAGGGCTCGCAGCTTGTTCCGGGTCTCAGGAAAGCAGGCGCTGTGACAGACATTGCTCTATTGCCGATCGTTTCTAGCCTTAGGGCTTTAGTGGGCTTGGATTAGAAGGGACAGCATGATCACGAAACCCCAGTAGGTCTTTGCTGGCTTTGGAAACAAGGAAGATTTTTCTATATATCACTGCAGACCAACGGCTACAGCAACGTGGGCTGCTTGGATGGGGAATGGTCAAGGGTGGGACAATGGGACATGATGATGTCTGCAGGCCAGCCAGCCTCAAAGGCCACGCCTGTGACGACTGTCAGAAGCCACCTGTGTGACCAGACCCTGTTGATACATTTTTGTCTACTGAGGAAGGCATGGATGGTACAGAAGATGAGGACCGCGCCATTCTTCAGCACCGTGGTGCGCGAGGCGAGGCTTGGCAACCTGCAGGACCTGGGTTTCTGCTTTGTGTCCCGCAGCTCCGCAGAGCTGTCTGAGAGGAGAATTTGACACAAAGTCTACAAACACTGCACTGCAAAAGGCACATTTTTATCTCCCTGTCCAGGATGTCTGAGAGAGCCAAGCTTGGTGGCTTGCCAAACAGACTTTACTCCTTTCCTTCGGTGTGACGCAGCGTGCGCCTTGTGGGCTGGCATCCTCCTCTCGATCCCCCGTGCACAGCTCTAGATGTGAGATGAAAGGGGCCGTGGGAAGGAGGGGCGCCTAGAGGAGAAAGACCTGCCAAGCACCCATTAGACAATGGCCAAGAATGCAAACAGACTTAGGTAGAGCAGAGGAGAAAAAAAAGACAAACAAAAAAACCCCAAAGGTAAACACTTCTTCCTACTTCCTTTTTTCCTTGTGTACCTAATCTGTGTGGGCAGAGTGGTTGGAAGCTGATTACTGTTTGGGGGGGCCTCTGATTATAAACCCACATGTAGAAAGATTAGGATCAAGGGACTCTGAAGTCACGGAGCCTTCCCTCCTTCCTTGCCACCTGCTCCTCTTTCCCTAGCCGTGAGGTCCAGAGCTCTTCTCTTCTTTAATCTTTGTTGGCTGTTAATCCCTGGTTCATCAGGTGGAGGGCTTGCTCTGAAAATTAAGGGTTGGGGACAAAATTCCTTAGCATCCTGTCTCCGAGTAGGGGCTGTCGGTCCTAAACTTTCAAGAATCAGATCTTTCTGCATGCCCTGCCACACCTAATACATCTGTCATATTTCACTGCCACCTTTGAACTGCTGGGTCTTTGCCCCCCACCCCCCAGTGTGTGTGTGTGTGTGTGTGTGTGTGTGTGTGTGTGTGTGTGTGTG
>OU015746.1:75176796-75199846 GCA_907169655.1 Acomys percivali | reverse complement strand
TGTGTGTGTGTGTGTGTGTGTGTGTGTGTGTGTGTGTGTGTGTGTGTCTGTCTGTCTGTCTGTCTGTCTGTCTGTCTTGTTGTCTCCAACCTCATTGTCTCATTGAGTGAAATGAGCTCCTATCCCACTTTCAACTAATCCCAGAATCTTCCAATTCTGAGTATTTTTAGCATTCTGACATCATCTTGCTGACTTCATCTTTACGTGCAGCCAGGACCATTAAGGGCATGGCAGGCACTAATATGAGGTTACCATTACCACCCTCTAGGGGCATTCAAAGTGGCTATCTTAGGGGTTTCTGGGCAAGCGTCAACATACCTCCTCAATTGATACCCAGAGGCAGATGATACAGAGGCCACAGTGCCACCCACGCTCTGACAAGAGAGTCCTACTGCTAAGCTCTGATAATAGGCTGAACAGAGGATGTGGCAGCTTCCATTTTCTGACCCGAGCCGACAGCATTGTTGTGCCAGGCAACATCTGTTCGGTATCAAGGCAAGGACAGCCTCCAGCTGGGGAAGAGAGTATGAATTGGCATAACATGTAGACGTAGGGGCAACTTCTGTCTATGGTGTAGACTCAGCCTTCACTCACAGGCTGTCTCAAGTGTAAAACAAATGTTAAAATGATAGAGCCAGGGCATGTAAGACGGCCCAGCAGGTAAAAGACTCAGAAGCTACAGTGGAAGGAGAGAACTGTGACCTTTGACCTTCACATATGCATCTTGGCATGCCTCCCATGCCTAAAAATAAATAAAACTAAAATAAAATGTTAGTGTGGGAAGGGAGCTGAGCATGTGCATAATTTCACAGGTGAGACATGGATGTCACTGTGTATAGTCAGACTTGATTGGCACATCGAATGTGTGCATTAATATATATGAATATAATAATTCACTGTGGTGCTAGGAATCACACCTAGTGCCTTGCACATGGCAAACATGCATCCTACCACAGACCTACTTACTTGATTCCTATATTGGGTATTTATGATATCAGTTTGTCTCGTGATTGGTGATTAATTTTATTTAATTTTTTTCTTCTTTGCCAAATCTCTCTTTTTTTTAAAGCTGGGGTTTTCAGTGGTGCTTTGCTTTCCTAGAATGTGTGTGGCCCTGGGTTCAATCCTCAGTGCCAAAACGATTATGTTTGTATAATTAGTAGGTATCAAGCATGTAGAGTTGTGTGGGAGCTCTGCAATTTCCAGCTTCTCTGCAATTGTTACTGTTTGTTTGTTTGTTTTTCAAGACAGGGTTTCTCTGTGTAGCCTTCACTGTCCTGGACTCACTTTGTAGACCAGGCTGGCCTCGAACTCACTGAGATCCACCTGACTCTGCCTCCCTAGAAGACTATATATTTTTGTTTGACCTCCTTTTTCCCAAATATGTTTTGACATCCACCAACATGTACCAACAGCTCACTCCTTTTTATTGCTGAGTAGTATTCTGTGGTATGGATATTCCATTGACTAAAACTTTTGTTCTTTTGCTGACAAACATGTAGGCTATTCACAGGTTGTTTTGTTTTTGAGATAGGGTCTCCCTTTCTGTAGCTCATCCCAGACTGGCCTAGAATTCACTAGATAGTCCATATTGGTCGCAAACATATGGCAACCCTCTTACTTCAGCCTCCTGAGTACTGGGTTTAAGGGTATGAGCCACCATGTCTGGCAATTCTCAGTTTTTGTTTTTTTTTTTTTTAATTAAAGAGAAAAGAAAGCTTCACCAGGGAGTGGTGGGATAAAAGAGGTGGGTGGATCTCTGAGTTTGAGGCCAGCCTGGTCTACAGAGTAAGTTCTAGGACAGCCAAGGCTACAACAGAAAAACCTTATCTCAGAAAACAAATCAAGGATAGCCAAGGCTATACAGAGAAACCCTGTCTTGATGCTTTTATTTATCTGATGATATGTTGTGATGGTGGTGATATAGTATAGTGGGTGAATGGTTAACTTTTTGAGAAATAGTCAAACTGTTTTTCAAAGTGGTGCTACCATTCACACACCGCACGTCACCACGGTGCTGGTGTTCTAGCTATACTATGTCATTGTCAACATTTGATAGTCCCTGTTTTAGGCAGTTTCTGGATTACAAAAAATTACTCTAAATTAAAAAAATGAGAAGTATTGTTGTGAGTCTAGCCTCTAATGCCTGAGCCATTTCTTCAGCCCAAGTGAAAAGTATTATATAAGTTCAAGCCATGACCTTTATTCACAAGGAAGAGTGACTCAACCCATCAGACCTTTAAATGTCTTTAAACAAATAGTTGGCTGTAATACTGGGGGATTTATATTTTTGAAGGACTCTATTTTTTGCAGAACTTTGACCGATCTCGTTGGTAAGCCCAGTTTCCTCCAGTAGTTGACGCACTCTTTTTTGGGAAATGTTGTTTTGTACTTTGCATTTTGACAGTAATGGGGGAATACAGAATATTCAATTCTGTTTGCAATGCAGAAATGTATTAGGCAATGTTAGGAAATTGCAAAAACAATGCCTTGCAAATTGCCTTAGAACTAAGATAGGGACCCTGAAGATATGTGTCTGTGATATGTTGATATAAGACTCTAATATATATATACATATATATACATATATGCATACACACATATATGTGTGTATGCATATATTCTCATGTTATATATTTATATAAAAATAAATATGCATATATTATATAAATAATATATATTTAAAACCTTCTGGTTTGGGAGAGGGTCAATGAGAACAAAGTGCAAAAATACCAAAATGATATCCATGACTTTGTATACTACTTTTAAAAACTAATAAAACAATCCTTCTATTATTTTCTTAGTCTTTTGGGGTGGACAAATCAGCATATATGAGATTGGAAGATTTGTTTATTTTATTTTTTTAGTGTAAGTTTGTGTATGTGTTTATATACTTGAGTATGGGTCTGCATATGCATGTGTGTGTGTGTGTGTGTGTGTGTGTGTGTGTGTGTGTGTGTAAGTGTGACAGCTAGAGGTCAGCTTTGGGAGTCATTCCTCAGGCACTATCTTCCTTGTTTTCTGAGGTCTCATTGGCTTGGTGGCCTTTGTCTCTGAGTCCTTACTATGAGGATTCTAAATGTGGGTGCTGGGGTTGATCTCAGATCCTTACATGTTCTTGGTGAGTGCTTTACTGACTGAGCCATTTCTTTCCCCAGCACAAAGCTGGATGATATATTTTCCTCACTTCCCTGGAGGCTGGGAAGGCCAAGGCCTGGCAGATCTGGTCTTCAGTGAGGATGCCTGGGTGCCACACAGAGCTGTCCTCCAATAGGGCAGAAGGAGCCTAGAAAAAGGATCCGTCCCTGATCACATGACCTCATAGCTTCGCCAAGTTCCCCATGGATGATGAAGTCCCAACCCAAGAATGCTGACATTCAGACGACCATAGCAGCTACTAGGAAACATGATCCAGACTTCTGATGTCATCCTGGGGCCTTGCCTAGAAAGCTCACCCGGCTAATCTTTTACACTATATGCTTTTCATATTGTTGAGTAGGTCTCAAATACCATGAAGGAATGTGTTCACACTTGGACTTTTGTCCGTTAGGGAAACAAATGGCTCCTGAACGGTGGAAACAAGAACTGGGGAGTGGACTTTTATGACCCTTGGCTCACTCCCCAGTGTGATTTCTACCAGAGGAGACTTAACACACCTGCTCTGACTGGCTACGCACTTTGGGGCCTTGGATCCTCGGAAACAGCTCTGCCATCGTTACTGCTTCCTTTTGGATAAGTATCCCACATTCATTCATTCATTCATTCATTCATTCACTCAGAGTCAAAGCTTTTCTGTGTCGCCCTAGCTGGCCTCAAACTGGAACTGTTCCAGTGTCCTGTCCCCAAGCTATCATCACAGGCGTGTGTTAGTGTGTTAGCATGCCTGGCTCCTATAAACCTTAATGCATGCTTTCTTTGCTCTGTCAAATGCTAGCTTTTAAAAACTTTCTGAAATTGTATGTCTTGCTTATTTCATCTTCAGTTCCCAGATAACCATGCTGGTTTTGTGCATGAACAACCTTGACCCTACAGTTTACTTTTGTTCTGTATCCCACACTGGCTGGCTTGCAGCTTCCAGCCCAGTTGCCTATGCTTTCTGAGTGCTGGAAGCACAGGCACACACTGCCATGGCCAGCTTTCTGCTACCTCCGTGCTGCCATTGTTAACCCTATGAGTTAAATACCCTCTGTCCAATGTGACTGTAGGTTTTCAAGCAGTTCTTACCATAGGCCACTCGTGAATAACGAGTGTAAACCCTTCTAATCTTGCTTATGGTCCCCGTGACGAAATGGAGAAACTAAGGCACAGCAAATTTAACTAAGTTGCTAAAGGCTGCCCACACGGTATGTGGCAGAGTCGGGTTCAAAAGCGATGGATCTGGAGCCAGGCTCTTAACCATGCTAACATATGTCTCTAATTGAGCCAGCTCCCTGCCAGAGCGCTAACACACCCTGGGCAGGAGAAGTGAGGGTGAAAATAGAGTGCTTTATTACTGGAAGCATAATAAACTCCCCAGGGAAAGCTTTCTCAGAGACTTGGCAGTAAGACTGAAGTTCCTGTAGCTTTTGAGGCCCCCCTCTCTTTCCATCAAAAGAACCGGACCTCTGGGGCACAAGGGGCTTCTCTGTACTGGATGCTGAGAAAATGCAGAAGGTCCATAGGCAGAGAGCAGGAGGCTTCCAGGAGGCAGGAGCAGCAGGTTTGGAAGGGGAAGTCCAGGAGGAGGGGCAGTATAGGTACTTTGTCTTGGTCCTGTGGTAAAGCCCTCTAAGTATAGCACTTCTGTGGCCTTAGAAGGAACTGAGGCCTGGGCTGCAAGAAAGCACGACCTCGCTCCTTCTTTTAAGTCTTCTATATTGGTGGGTCCTAAGGAGGGGAGATGAAAATACATTCGCCATAAATGCGTAACTCAGTTAACACTGTACTTGACCCATGAGCAGGCTTGACAATCAAAGCGTCAGGCCGGTGAGATGATGGCTCAGTGGGTAAAGGTCCCTGCTACCAAGCTTGGTGATTAAATGTGAACTCCTTCGCACTTTCTCTTTTCTCTTTTCACTCTCAGGACCTCTTGTTTTGCTTAGTGATCAGATCTCACTACCTACGGTCTTGAACGCATGATCCTCTTGCCTCAGCTTTCTGTGGGACGAGATTACGAATGTGAGCCCACCATCCCCGGATTCCATACTTTCTCTTACATCTTGCGTCTTTCACAATTTCAAGCTCGAGGCTCTTATTCCTAACCTTGTGGGGAGGTGACATTCCTTCACTCATTGTGGCATCTAATGTTCTCAAGGAAACAACATGGTTCTGTCACCAATAAGCACTGAAGTGTTTTCCAGGGTCTTTCTCCTTTCAAGGACTCTCAGAAGGACACAGGGTAAGGAGAATTGAGAGTCTTATTTTTGGCGGGACTGGGGACAAATGTTTCCAGTCTGTCCTTAGGATTCACAGCTACAGATTTTTGAGAACTCTTTGGGAAGACCACTGTAAAGTGTGAACAAAACTCTGACTAACATGTGAGGGGCTGGTTGTAAATCTGCTTTTATTTTCATTCACTGCCTGGAGAGCTCTGGGAGCTGTAGGTTAAGAGGTTTGGGAGCAGTATATGAAACACCTAGCCTGGCAGCACACTGGCATTCAGTCAGTGGAAAGCCAGCCACATACCGAGTAGCTGTTAACTTTAAATTTATTTTATTTTATATGTTATTATTGTGGGGGTGGGGAAGGGAACATATGCTGTGTGTCTGCAGGTCAGAGGACTATTCTCTTCTATTTTTATGTGGGTTCTGGGAATTGAACTTAGGCCATCAGGCTTGGGCAGCAATCTCCTTTACTTAATGAACCACCTTGCTGGCCCATTATTAGCTTTATGACTCAGTCTTTACATTTGACAAAAATGGAACATAATTATGAGGAAGTGGAAAATGTAGGAAAAGCTATCCAGAGCACAGCTGGATACCACCAGGGCCAAACTGAGGAGTCCATTTGACTTCTGGAACAAAATACCACAGGCTGTGTGGCTTACAGAGAACAGAAATTAATTTCTCACAGGTCTGGAAGCTAGAACACCAAGACCAAAATGCTAGCAGATTTGGTGTCTAGTAAGAACTGAGTTCACAGTCTATATGTGGCGTTTCTCATGGTGCCCTCACATGGGGGAAGGGATGAGAGAGATACCTTGGGCCTCTCTTTTTTTTTTTTTTTTCCCTTACAGCACTAATTGCACCTCATTCTCATCACCTCCAAAAGTCCCTAATTCCTGATATTATCACTTGAGGGAAAGGGTAGGAATTCAGTATATGAATATTGGGTTCAAATACTCAGACCAGAGCAGGCCCACAGCAGATCAGAGACCTTGAAGCACAGAAGAGAGCCAAGGGGAACCCTGGAGAAGTCCTATCCACTTCCTTTGCTGTCAAGATGTTCACACGGAAGCTTTAGGTTAGAAAGGGAGGACCAGGACTCCCAGTCAGAGAAGAGAAAATGATATACCTCATGCAGGGACACTGGTGAAGATGGGGACATCTCAGGGCACACATGCCAATTAAAAGGGTTGTACAGGAACCAGGGTGAGGAATATTCCAGGGCTTCCATCTCTTTCTCTCTCTCTCCCTCCCTCCCTCCCTCCCTCCCTCTCTTTCTCTCTCTCTCTTTCAGAGACAACTTTTAGGAACTTTTTTTCTTCCGTTTTTCTAATTTTCTTTCCATTTCCTCCTTTGCCCAGGTGTCTGCAGAGCAGCTCAGGACCACTCAGTGGTGGTTCTAACCCACTCAGTGGCCTGTGCTGCGAGAGCTGTTGACCAGTCCTCACTGGCTGGCTGGGTGCTCCAGTGGGGGAGCTCCAGCTCAGTAGGGAACTGCTGGATGGGCACGGAGGGCACCTACATACCCTCAGACCAGTTTGCCGCCTCTGGCACAGCAGCGGTGAACTCAGGAGCTGGTGCAGTCCATTTGCCCTGGAATTCCTCCTTGGTCACAGCCTTCTCAGCAGTAGCCTGCTCCTCCTTCTCAATATCCTTTGGGTCTCTGCGGAAATAAAGATCAGGCATTACCTCCCATGGGTGCTCACGGGAGATCGTGCCATGCATGCGGAGTACTTCCCGGGCCAGCATCCACCACATCAGACCCACTGAGTGAGCTCCCTTATTGTTGCTTGGGATGGTAATGTCCACATAGTGCAGAGGAGAATCCCTGTTGCACAGAGCAATGATGGGCTGGTTGACATAAGAGGCCTCTGTGAGAGGCTGGTGGTCAGCCCTGGTGTCAGTCACCACTAGAAGCCGTGGCTCCCTGAAGGCTGCTTGGATCTGGTTGGTCAAGGCCCCAGGTGTGAAGCGGCCAGCAACGGGAGTGGCTCCAGTGTCGGCAGCAAACTTCAGCACAGCTCGCTGGCCAGGGTTCCTGGAGGAGATGACGCTGACGTCAGCAGGGTGCTCGATAGCAACAATAGCCCGAGCTGCAAGCAACAGCTGTTCCCAGGTCCTCTTCAGATTTATGACATAGACACCATCACTCGGCCTTTTGTAGAATTACTACTCCATCTGAAAGTCAAGGTTGGTGCCACCTAAGTGGGTTCCTGTGGCAAGGAATGTGAGGACATCCTCCTCCTTCATCTGCAGGACAGCATGGGCTTTGGACACTGTGTAAGCTTCCCTTTGCTGGGAATCAAGAACAACACCACCGTATGGACCTGTCCCTGGGCAGCACGGAAAAGGACTTCCCATCTCTCAAAGTGGGTTCCCTTCATAGACCTATTTGTTCACCAAGTTGAAAGTAGAGCTGCATGTGACCCTGGCATCTCAGTTCACTGCAAGAGAGGGACAGTGTTTTATCCACTAGTCCCCAAAGCCAAGGTGCTGCTGCTGCTCACTGGTTGCTCTATACATCCTCTTAACTTGGGTGAGGTGAATGGGGAGCGGGAGAGGGAGGGAGGGAGGGAGGGAAGGAGAGAGAGAGAGAGAGAGAGAGAGAGAGAGAGAGAGAGAGATAGGGAGGGAGGGAGGGAGGGAGAAGCTGGAGAAGAAATGACTAGGTACCCACTGTTGAGTAATGCTCTGGGTTGTAAGTGGCACCTCCAGCCTTAAACTGATATAAACACTAAAGGCAAGTTGCTGGTAATAGCGCTGAAAAGTTCAAGGCACATTCTGGTTTCAGGAGCATTTGGTCTGGGTTCACGTTCCTTTCCTCTGTGACTTGCTTCTGCTGGGTATTTCCTGTTGGTTAGGTTGTTTTCATTTGCAAGCCGGCTTCCAGAACAGGAAGTAACATTTATGTCTTCAGTGGCCATTCTGAGATTCATTTTGACTGATTGGACTGGCTTAGGTACAAGCCGAACTGCATGGCGTTCCTCTTTCCTTGTGGCCCAGGCCTCCAGGAACAAGCATTGTAAAAGGAGAAGCCACTGGGAGCCTCACTCTTGACAAGGTTTTCACTAGACATGACAGGACACAGAGCCAACTCCAAAGTCAGTGTCACAGGGATCTAGCAAGATTGTCAGAATGGGAGGGAACAGGTCAAGAGGCTACTCAGGGCACTGCCTCGCTCCCGTGGTGACATGCTTTTCTTCTCTTCATGGGGTCTGTTATTTTATATAGGGTCTTGCTACACAGCTCAAGTGGACCTGTAACTTCCTATGTAGTTAAAGCTGGCCTTAAATTCTTGATCCTCCTGCCTCAGCCTCCTGGCCCAGAAGTCTCTGTTTAAACTGTTTCTTCTTCCTCATCGTTATCCGCCCCTCCTCCTCCCCCCTACCGCCTCTCTCTCTGTGTATGTCTGTCTGTGTGAAGGTGTACTTGGAGGCCCAGGAAAACCTTGGGTGTTATTCCTCAGATGCCATCCACGTGTTCCTTGAGACTAGCCTGGAACTTGCCAAGTGGCCCAAGCCAGATCACTTGTTTTTGCCTGCTTGCTCTGGGATTACAGGCATGCACCATTGTGCCTGGTTTTGTTTGTTTGTTTGTTTGTTTAGTTATTTTGTTTTGAGACAAGGTCTCATTATGTATCTGGCTGTTGTGAAATTCCTTTCTTAGACCTGCTGGCCTTGAACTCACAGAGATTGTGACCTGTCTCTGCCTCCCGAATGCTGGATTAAAGGCATGTGCCATCAAGTTTAGCCATTTTGTTATATTTTAATATGGACCTTGGACTCAGGTAAGCACTCTCCCAACTGAGCTATCTCCCCAAGCCCTATATTTTCTCTCCTTTGAAAGAAATCACCATTTACAATTAGTCCGCCCCCTGGATACAGTGTCTCTGGGGAGGTCTCGTCCATGAAGGGTCTAGGGAGCTCTGAGCTGCACAGCTACATGGTTGTTGCTACAGTAGGGTGTGTTGGATAAAGGCAATTGCAATTTTCACTACTAATTGGTTCTCACAAAGCCTCCCAGATGCACACTTTGTAGCACAGGATTTTATTTTTTAAGCCTAGGCCAAATGTGAGACAGCTTGACTTGGCTTCCCTCTGGGGATTTACTTTGAGAACTTCATCTGTTTGAAGTCATGGTACGATGCCATATATTTTATCATTTTTCTAGACACTCAAGCTCTATGTTTACTTTTGGGCATTCTGCTGGAGATGGGGGAGTGGAGAATACTACCCAACCGGCTCCTGGTTTTTCATCTAAGGCTATTTGTGCTGTCAACTGGTAAATGTCTAATTTTTGCTTTCCAAAGGACTTGAGTGATCTGTTCTCTTTAGCTGGTTTGGGTATTCTTTTCTATTCTGTTGGTAAATTTAGCTGCTTTTAAATTAGCATTGTTTCCTTATAAAATGTATCGCCTTTGTTCTATTTCTCTCTTCCTCCCCTTCTGTGAAAGGAGTTTAAACATATTCAGGATTCTAAGCCCCAAGGTTAAGAATTATCAAATGCAACCTTAGCAGTCTAAATTTTGTTTGAGGGATGTAAGAGCTTTTGTTTTTTATTTTCTGTTTCCTTTAGCCCAAACAATTGGCTCCATTCAACTCCAACATGAATGCTGTTTTAAGAGCAGTATTTTTATTTTTATTTTTTTCCACATTCTCTTACCTTGTACTTCAGCTACCAGCCTGGGCCATGCTCTGATTCTTTTATCTTCCAGATTTGCATTTTGGGGGCAGTTTGTCCTGTTGCTGCTTAGCTATTTTTCTGATTCTTATTTCATGGCTCACAAACAAGAAGAAAATTCAGAGCAAGGCATGCCTGGGAAGTCTTTGTGGTAATGTGTGTGTGCAAATGTGCCTGGTGTCTAGAGGACAACTTTGGTGTCATTCCTCAGGTACCTTTTTTTTTTTTTTGAGACTGGCCTAGAGCTTGCCACTTCCAAATGGTAACTACTTACAATCAGTACATCAAATTCCCATCTTCATCTATGAAATACAAGTTGGGTATCACTCCCTTTTGGAGTATGGGAGCTGGGAAGATGCCAAGATGTTTCTGGTAGATTTGGCATCTGTAGGTCTGCAGAATGGATTTCCTAAAGACTCCCAAAGACTTTTGGAGTGCCATAACTCCACACTTGTATCAGTCTCACTGAGGTTGTTTGCTTTGTGTTCTGAGAGGTTGAGAAGCCCTTGACAGAAGTCAGAGACAGTGGAGATGATTTAAGGCTCTTAGTACTGGAAGAGTGTTCCAGATTCATGGCATATAGGCTACCTTAGGACCGGAAGGAAGTTGAGAGTTCAAGTCCATTGACTGATCCTTCTCAGTGAACTATGATTCTCTCATGCTCTAAAACTGTTTCCATAAGCAGTGTCAAATTTTGTTGGTGCTTAACCACCCATTCTGAACGCCCATGCCTCATCCTATACAGCAGGGTTCACTGGAGGGCCATATTGAGCTGTTCTTATTACTCCATTTTCTTGAGCCTCGGACAGTTGCCTTTGGGTGGCTTGTGTTCCTCTCTGAGGATGGCAGTTGTTTGTGTCAACCATCTACATGGGGGCGTGGAAAGCCATGAGACTGAGATCTGGCCAATGGAAGATAGCAGTGATGAGACCACTGGCAGGTCTGGCCCTGGCTCTTCCTACCCGGGCTCTTCCTACCCGATCCTGTACATGTTTCCTCTCTTTGGGGGACATTGGCTGAGGTTACAGTTGCTGGCCATTGCTGCCATTTTGGGAGGAGTCCCACTGAGAGCTGTCAGGGTACTTAGAGGAATCACATTCACTGAGCCCTCTCTTTGGTCTAGGCTGGTCCTGAAACTCAGGAATCCAAACGATGACCCCCCTTCAGTTTCATTTCTGCATTTGCCGAACTGATGCCAGATTCTCAGCAACCTGAGCCTCAAACAAAATCCCTACCTTATGACTACCTGCTGTTCTCTGTATGTAAGTGACAGGCACTTAGGAAGTCCCTGGTGTCTGTCTAGCTCTGACCTGAGACCAACATGGTTTCTCTTCCCTAAGGCTTTGTAAATTGAGGAACAAGAGATTCTAAAGAAGAGCAAATAGAGGATCTAATGCCTCCCTTAAGCAGACTCTATGGGAATTCAGCAGAGGGGAGATTTGCGTGTCTTTGAGAGGACAGAGAAGCTACTTTGAGGCCGAGCATTCTGCCAAGCCCTGGAGGGAGCATGAGCTCCAGGATAAGACAAGGCCCAGTGCACAGCCACTTTAGTCCACAGGAACTTATTCCTTCTCTTTGGAGCAGAGGAGTTAGCTTTGGTCTAGTGAGGCTGAGGTTCCCAGGGGACCAGAAAGAACCAGTGTCAAAGTCAGTAAGAAAGAGTGATATATGGGGGGTGTAGGGAGCATTTGGGTTGTGAGAAGGCTCCCCTTCTTCTAGCTACTGGAAGGAGTGTTATTTTTCTGGAAAGCCCTGCCAGCAGACTATTTATCAATCCATGGAATGCTGGAGCTAATTCATATTGGTTTAGGAGAGTAAACTGGTACATTTTTTGGAATTTGTGATCTGGCTATTAAATATGCCTATCATTATAGATCAAATTCAAAAAGCCTTACTGCGTGGTCTTATCCTTGGGATAAATGGCTCCCAAAGGCCTGTATGCTAAAGGCTTGGTCCTCAAGGTTGAGGCAGAAAGTGAATTCCTGGAGCAAGCTGACTAGCCAAACTAGCTGAAATGGAAAGACCCTGGATTCAGCAAGAGACTCTGACTCAATATACAAGGTAGAGTGGGCAAGGAAGAAGTGTTGACCTTGGGCCTGATATACACCCTCACAAATACACACACACACACCGACACACACACACACCGACACACACACACACATACACACACAGACACAAACACACACACACACACACACCATACAACATGCACATGCAAGCAAACAATAAATATTAAGAGTCTAGACATGAGAAAGACATGTGGCCAGAATGCCAAGAAGCAAGAGATGGGGGAATTCACTAGGAGCCTTTAGTCTCTTCATATTATTAGCCAACCACCAGGAGCCAGGAGAGATCACAGAGCACAATGCACTGTGGTATTTGACATTCCCAGGAAATTCCAAGCTGTCCATCACCATCCTGTGGCCATTCCCCACTCCCAGTATCCTAGTTTCCCATTGTTGATGGTTTCAAATGGGCACAGTGTCTGATCTGTAAAGAAGCACTATGTATCAGGGCTTGAGTCATTGCTCTGTTGAGTGTTCAGACAAGGGACTGACAAGCTTCCAGGGGCCAACTCTGGGCTCCTGTCTGCTCCTTTAGAGTTAAAGCCTGCTGAATCCTTAATCTAGATAGAGCATGGGACACTCAGCAGAGCCTACAAACTGTGAGAAACCCTTTGGCCTCCAGACTAATAGCTAGATCTGTAAACAACTCTAAAAATCAAACATTCAAGTCATCAAATCCACAAATGGGCAAACAAATTTGATGGGCAATTCTCCTTAGGAGTAAAATACCCAGTCAATGACTATTTGAAAACCAGTTCAACAGTCTCAGCCATCAGGACATATAAATTAAAACTACACTGAAATTTGATCTCACCCAGTCAGAGAGAACAACCTCACTCTTATTGAGGGAACAGATGGGAGTATGTGTGTGTGTGTGTGTGTGTGTGTGTGTGTGTGTGTGTGTGTGTGTATGAACATTTATATAGTGCTTGTGGGAATGCGAACTAGTGTAACTACTATGGAAATCAAAGCAGAAGTTCCACAAAATCCAAACGTACAAATACTATATCTTCTAGGAGAACACTCCTGGGTTTATATCTGAAAGACTGTAAGTCACAGAGACAGACCCTTGCACATCTTTGCTTGTTGCTGCTCTATTCACAATAACCAGGAAATGAAACCTGAACTAGATGTCCATCAATAGATGAGTGAATAAAGAAAATGTGGTACAAGAGGATTTTATTCAGCCACAGAGAAGCAAGAAATTTATTGGAAACAGCAGAGAGAAGAATGTTATTTACTGGAAAATGGATGGATCTGGAATCACTACGTTAAGCAAAATAAGCCAAATATAGACAGACAAATATCTAATATGATCTCTCTCTCTCTCTCTCTCTCTCTCTCTCTCTCTCTGTGTGTGTGTGTGTGTATGTGTGTGTCTCTATCTCTCTCTTTCCTTCCCTCTCTCTTTCTCTCAAAGGAGGAGGAAGTGGAGGAGGAGGAAGAGAACTGAAGGAAAGAGGAAGAGGAATAATACAAGCTATTTGAGGGAAGAAATTTAAAAATTGTTTTCTATCATATGAATCTAAATTCAACTATGTATCATATACATACAAAGATTTTAAAAATGTGAATGTGATAATGAAACCTATCATTTTTCACATTAAATGAATAAAAAATATAATAAGGAAGGGCTGGAGAGATGGCTCAGTGGTCAAGAGCAGTGGCTGTTTTTCAAGAGGACACAGATTCAATTTCCAGCACAACTGTCTGTAACCCCAGTTCTGGGGGGGGGGGTCTGACACTCTCTTCTGTCCTCCAAGGGCACCAGGCATGCAAGTGACACACAGACATCCACTCAGGCAAAACACTCATAGACATAAAATAAGATTTCAAAAGGTAAAAATGAATAAAGAGATAATAAATATTTTAAAAGGAAAGGAATGGAGATAATATTAAAAATACACATAACATGTTGAAATGAGCATGGCTATAGCCATTGTTTTGTGACTAGCACACACACACACACACACACACACACACACACATACACACACACTCACACACTCAGGTGCGTGGGAGCGGGGAGCGGAGGTAGGACGCAATCTTCTAGTATTTGAAAACTGGTCTCTAATTCAGCAAGTAAGTTGGGCTTGTCACTAACATGCGTGAGGCTCTGGCATGGATTTTTGCTTTGTTTTCTTCCAGCTTACTTAAATGTAACTGTCAGGGCTGGGGTGTAGTTCAATGGTAGAGCACTTGCTTATCAAGTGTGGGTCCCTGGATTCCTTCCCTACTATTACTGAAAACAAAACAAAACAAAAAAGTTAATTGATTGCCATATTGAAGCTACACTTGCTCATTAATTGACACTGTAGGTTGGCCACAGATGGAATCTGTCAAAAGTCAGTGTCAGCTCATGTAACAGTCAGTGACTATATGGGCTTTCCAGATTGTGTGTATCTGTAACAACAGTAAAGCATACAATAACACATCAGTGCATATGCCCACATTCCCCCTCAGAAAGCATACCACTCCCCTCAGTGTCCATGTCACAAACACTCACCAAAGGGCAGAGAGAGACCCACTCATGGCTCTGCTGCTGTGTGACTGGCCTCGGTTTGGCTTCAGTACCCTGTAGCTTTGGTTAGCCTACGCAAGTATTCCCAGTAGGAGCAAGTTCATTAGAAAAATCCAGGGATGTCCAGGAGCTAGATTTGCCTGAAACCCCCTCTGGGTGATGGGCTAGTTTACACCAAACTTTTGCTGGCTGACAAAGAGGCCTGAATGCAAATCCAGTTTGGACTTGTTCCCACCAGCCACAGAAGTCCATGAGCGAGGGAGCAACAGAGTGAAAAGGCTGATTTGAGAAGATGGGTTTGGTGACCCTGAGAAGGGACAGATTGGACAAGAATGCGCCGCTCTAGGCTGTTGCAATCTGTGCTTTAGGAAACACAGCGGCTCTGCCCTAGGCCCACTGTCTGGTAGTCTATGGAAGTCTTGCAAAATGTGCAGACTCTGATCTCTGCTTGATTATGGAAGTCTCCAGGGGTTCCAGAGCATACAAAACAGAAAAGTAGTCTGGAAAGCTTTGTCAAATGGCTGCCATGGATGGTGTCCCAACATCTACTGCCTTCCCCCCACCCATCACTTTCTAGAAGCTTCTTTGAAATGAAGACATGGTTTTGGGTCACTGTGTGTCTCTGTGTGAGTGTCTCTGTGTGTGTGTGTACGTATGTGTTCAGGAGTATGTACAGGAATGTATCAGAAGACAGCCTCAAATGTCATTCCTCAGGGCTGTCCACCTTTGTTTTTTTGAGATGATGTCTCTTGCTAGCCTTTAACCTGCTGCCAACTAGGCTATGCTGACTGGCCAGAAAGCCCCTGGGATCTGCCTATCTCCACCTCCTTTGTAGTGCTGGGATTACAAGTGTGCACTACGATGCCTACATTTTTTTGTCTTCATTTTTATTATTTATTTATTTATTTATTTAAGTTTTTCAAGACAGGGTTTCTTTGTGTTATCTTGGCTGTCCTGGACTCTCTTTGTAGACCAGGCTGGCCTTGAATTCACAGAGATCCACCTGCCTCCGCCTTCTGAATGCTGGAATTACAGGTGTGTGCCATTACGCCCAGCTTGTCTTCATTTTTAAACTGGTTCCTGAAATCAAACTCAGACAAATGCGCTTACCAGCTGAGCACTCCACTGACTGAGCAACCCCTCCAGCCTGTTTTTGATCACCTTAAGGACAAGCAGATGCAAATATAGGGTCTAACTCTGAAATTTTATGGAACTCTAATATGATACCCTGGCCAGCAGCTCCCAGTAAGGCCAGCAGAGCCGAGTGCCTTTTTTTTCCAAAATGGGGTGGGGCAGCTCTGTCCCTGGGGTCCCTAATCACTGCTATAGACCTTTGATAACTGGGTATAGAATTTCTCTATAATTCTGTAACAGCCTACTGTCGCCTCTCCACCATTCCCCAGTGTCTTAGTTAGGGTTTCTATTGCTGTGATGAAACACCATGACCAAAAGCAAGTCGGGGAGCAAAGGGTTTATTTGGCTTACCTTTCCACATCGTAGTCAATTACTGAAGGACATCAGGACAGGAACTCAAACAGGGCAGGAACCTGGAGGCAGGAGCTGATGCAGAGGCCATAGAGGGGTGCTGCTTACTGGCTTGCATACAGTTTCAGAGGTTTAGTTCGTTATCATCATGTCAAGGAGAATAGTGGCAGGCAGGTGTGGTGTTGGAGAAGTATGTGAGAACTGCATTCTGAACCACAAGCAGAGGGAGGGAGGGAGGGAGGGAAGGACGGAGGGAGGGAGGGAGGGAGGGTGAAGGAAAGGGGGAAGGAGAGAGGGCTTGGGTCACCCAGAGACACACTTCTTCTAACAAGGCCACACTCCCTAATCCTATTCAAATAGTGCCACTCCCTGATGACAGAGCATTCAAATGTAAGAGCCTATGGGAGCCATTCTTAGCCAAACCACCACACCCATCATGGCTCACTGCTGGACTTTTCCTCTTATTCATTCTTCATTGGACTTTAGATAGTGATGGGAAAACTTGAAGTCAGCCAGATGGGGCTCAGTACTGTGCTTTACCACGAGGGAGCTGTACAAGGGAGCTCACACCTGTAATCCCAGGGCTGGGAAGGTATAGGCAGGAGGAGCAGGAGCTCAACTTCAGTTTTGGCTGTTCAACAAATTCAAGGCCATCCTGTCTCCAAAACAAACAAGCAAACTTTGATGAATTACAGGTTAAAAATATTTTTCCTTTGTTCCTGAGACTTGAATGGTAAATGTCCCCCAGACGTATTTACGAAAAGGTTGATGACATGGGGAGATGATTGAGCTGTTAGGGGGTTGGGCTCAAGTGAAAGGAAATTATGTCATTGGGATTGGTGGCCCTGAAGTGGATATTGGGATGTTGGCCCTTTCCTCTTTCCTGATCGCTGTGAGGTGAGCAAACTTCTTCATGCATGTGCTCTCACAGCTATGGTGTGCCCTGTTGGCTCAGACTCAAAGCAGCTGTTCTAAGTAACCACAGACTACAACCTCTAGGACCAGAAGCACACAGTCCCCCAGTTGGCCCTCTGCAGTTGAGTCTCTTTGTATTTTATTACAGTGGTAGAGGTCTGACACATCTGTAATAAGGTCCAAGTGTTTGTGGCAGATGGTTCTGAGGTTATATTAGACAGTCTCCATGAGGTAAGTCTAGATTACTGGTAGGATGCTGTTCAAATGCATCATTTGAGTCCATCACTGGCACTGGGCTACAATGTTGCATGTTTAACAAGTCCCCAGGTAATGCTGATGCTGGATCCTGACCACACATTGCACAGGGAGGCATGACCTTGATGTTGTCTGTCTGTCATGTGACTGCAATCTCTAACCCTCCTTCCCCAACCCAACGTGCTTATCCCAGAGGGAGGTCCTAACTTTAGACCAGAGGCCGTGGTCCTATTTCTGCTTCTTCATCTAGCCTTGTAGAGAGATGATTTCCACACCCCTAGGAAACAAATATCAGAGGAGGAAGAGATGAAACGTGGTTGTGCATGGCAGGGAATTAAAAATGAGAGCAGTGGACAGGATAGATGTGGTCCCAGGTGGGGGTTATAGGTCTACATAAGGACAGGTGAGTACAGTTGCCTTGATTCAGAAAGTCTTAAGAACTTTAGTGGCTTTTTGAAAGTTAGGACTCATGAACTCCAGACAGCTAACATGTGGGAAGAAATTGGAGGGAGGTCAAGGTTTGTACTGGAGTGGATACAAAGTATGGAAAGATTACCAGAAGGAAAGCCAAAACCAACATGGTGCTTATGTGTGTCTTTCTGTCTCCTAACTGGCTTTTACTTTTGGAAATGTATCCTTTCTGTATTTTATTTGCCTCTTGATGCTTCTGTGTGAGACTTGGATGTGAATCTCCTCTGCACCCAGATGCCCCCATTGCCAAGCTGTCCTTGTGGCTCTAGGTTAACCCACTGGCAATGTGTAATGGAGTTTTCTACTCTGCTCTAGGTCCAGCATAAGAAGGTACACACCTCTCCATCTCCTCCAATTCCTCTCCTGGGAGATTTTGCCTTCTGCCAGCCTTTCCCTCTGTGTAGGGAAACAGGAATCACTGGAGTGCCCAGCAGTGTTTGTGGCTGATGGTGATGACAGCGATCCCACTATAGCTACCTGTGGGAGACCTGACAGCTGGCTTGGCTTCTATGGTTATTCTGTCTACATCAAGGAGTCCTCATGAATGAGGAACTACAAAAGAGTTTTATGAACATGGAACTACACAGTTCTTTATAAACACATTTTTTTTTCTTCTTTAAGTTTTTAAATTCATTCTTGGAAAGTTTCATATGATCTATTTTGTATCTTGATCATAGTGAACTCAACTCCTTCCTCTTAGCTCCTCCCAGATTCATCCACCTCCCTACCCACAGCCTCTTTGTATTCTCTCTCTTTAAATCTAATAGTCCGTTGACTCCACTTTGCTTTGTCTGTATTCTTCCGGTTGTGGAGCTATACACTGGAGCGTAGGCCAACCTATAAGGAACCATATCCTTAAAGAAAATGGGCCTTCCCTTCCCCGGATGCCATCAACTATCTGTAGCTCCCCAGGAAGGGGTGGAGACTCGTGAATTCTTTTCCACTCCAGGCTGGGATATTGACTGGCTTGATCTTGTGCAGGTCTTTTGTGGGCAACCAAAGCTGTTGTGAGCTCATGAGTCCAGTTGTCCTCATGCTTAGAGGAACTTTTTCTTTGGGTCTTCTTGACTTCTGGTTCTTAAAATCTTTCTGCCTCTTCTCCTTCATGATCCCTGATCCTTGAGGAAGGGTGTGATACAGAGGTCCCATTTGTAGCTGAGCCCAACTCAGTCACTTTTTGTTGTTGTTGTTTTTTGTTTGTTTCAAGAAAGGGTTTCCCTGTGTAGCCTTGGCTGTCCTGGACTCACTTTGTAGACCAGGCTGGCCTCGAACTCACAATGATCCACCTACCTCTGCCTCCCAAGTGCTGGGATTAAAGGTGTGCACCACCCTGCCTGGCCCAGTTCAGTCATTTAATCTTTTTACTTTGAGTAGTTTTGGGTTTCTGTATGAACTACCACTACCGTGTACGTCACAAAGAAATTTCTCTGATGAGATCTGAGAGCTGCACTAAACTACCAGGTAGAGGAATATAAATTTAGATATTAATGGGAAATTTGATATTATGCCCTTTTAGCAACATAGTAATAATAGGAACATCCATGGGGCCTCTGAACTCCCCAACCATGGGTTCTTGGTCAGATTTGCAGTTCCAAGCATGTGTTTCTGAGCCCGTGGGGCAGGCTTTAAACCCAGTCAGAAAGTGTTTGGTTACTCCTGTAATACTCATGCCACTATTGTAGCCGTGGGATATCTTCTCACACCAGTCATTACTGCATGGTCTGCCCAGCTCTTACCTTCTTCTACTTTGCTCAGCTCAGTGTAAGGGAAGGTGATGAAGGGTTATAATTTTTTTTCTCTCCCTAACCGCTGGCCACCCTGTACATTTAGGCAACGATGGAGCTTCTGACCTAGATTTTAGTTCATCTTGCTCTTCATCGGAAGCTGGACATAGTCCAAAAAGAGCTGGCAGGAAGAGTGTATTTTGCAAGCTGGGCACATGCCTATAACCCAGCATCAGGAAGATTGCTGTGAGTTGGAAAGGCATAATGAGCTACATAGTAAGTACCAGGTTGGCCAGAAATACAGAGCAAGATCTTGCCTCAAGACAGCAGCAGCAGCAGCAGCAGCAACAACAACAACAACAACTGAAGCAACAAAAAGAAGGTCATTGTCCAGCTCTGGGCTTGCACCATGGTGATCTGGTTTATTGTCACTTCATGAGGTGACCTGTCATCAACATGTAAATGGAAAGTCTCATCTGCTTTGCCAATACTCTGCATAGATCCTCTATATACCTGAAATCATGGCTAGGCACCCAAGGATGCCTCTACAAGGGATGCCCTGCAAACAGTTGCTACATTGTATTGTGTTTGGAGTCATGGCAAGGAGGGAAGTCTGTACATGTTCAGCACAGGTGCCTTTCCCCCCAAGTATTTTCTATCAGTGGTTGACTGAAGCTATGGGTTTGGAGCCTGTGGGTATGGAGGGCTCTTCTCAGAAGGCAGGGGAGTTCAGCATGCTTTTGGACCATATCCTTCACATAAAGCCAGACTCCTTTAGGTGTTGGCTTCATGTCTCTTTGTTTCATTGCAGCTCTTGAGTCCTTTGTGTAATGATGGGTAGGCTTGCCATTTGCTGTATCTCACTGATCCCAGGAATATCTACTATCTTCGAGCCACTTCAAATCCAAAAGCCGTGTAGTTTAGTATCTGAGAATATAGCTGAGTTCTCATTTTAACACTCTTCAAGCATGGTAACGACACTCCATGTTTTCTTCACTTTGGGAACAATCCCACTGTGTTGGGAGGTTGACCTGTCCTGGTCTGAGGACTGTTCCTTACCTATTTGTCAGCGGTGACAGGGCCTGAGGGGACTGGTGATGTAACACTTGGGCGTTTGGAGTTTAAAAAAAAAAAAATCACCAGTGACTCTGGGAGGAAGAAAAAGCAAGAGGAAGTTAATTTGGCTGTTAGGTCATAAGCACACCCACCTCTTTAGCTCACTGCTTCCTCCCTTCCTCCCAGTCAGCTTACACACAAGATCCTCACCAAGATGAGGTTTAAATTTGGTTTAACTGTTGGGCTTTGCCTCCAGGATTACAGTAATTCACAACAATGGAGGTACAGCCTGTGTGGTGATCCTTGCTGGGCAAAGGCACCAGTAAGAAGCTTCTCTATGCAATGACAGGGACCCTAAACTTCTCATGCACTCTGTTATGGGTGTGGTGGGATGGGATTACTTCTGGTATGTCTGTTTGCTGTCTCCTTTTCTACCTGTGAAATTTCACTTTAATGGAGTTCCGACAGCAGGTATAACTGCTGGCTCTGGCTTTTGTTTGTTTGTTTGTTTTTCCAAACAGGGATTCTCTGTGTCACTCTGGCTATCCTGGGTCTCTTTGTAGACCAGGCTGGCCTTGAACTCACAGAGATTCAACTGCCTCTGTCTCCTAGAGTGCTGGGATTACAGGTGTGTACCACCATGCCCGGCTGCTGCCTCTGTTTACATGTGACATTTGTGTAGCAGTATTAGGATCACAATTGTCCCTTGGTGCCTCTCAGACCCTTTTTTCATTTAATTAATTAAACTTTTGGAGTTATTGTCTATGTAGGCCAAGCTAGACTTTAACTTTCTATGTAGCCCAGGCTGGCCTGGCCTTGAACTTGCAGCATGTTTTTCCTTACTCAGTTTCTGAAGTGCTAGAATTATAGGCATGCACTCCCATGCCTGGCCCAAATCCTCCTTTAAAATAAATACTTTTTCTTCTTCCTGAGCCCATGCAGGAAGACTAAAGATGTGGTGGGCCTGTGGACACTTGTATTAGTTACTTAAATCTTTAGCCTCCAACATTTAATAAGCATAACGCCATGATGTGGAATGGAAAAAGTTTTTTTTTTTTTTTTCATCTCTTTGAACTTGCAGGCTAATTCTTGCTGAGCAACCTGTTTTAGTAGGCTCAAAGGCAGCTCAGTTTCCCAAGGAACAGAAAAATAGAAGCATTTTTCTCCAGTAATACCTTCTGGACCCTGTAGCCACCTTAGAATGTATGCGTCCCCTGGAAAGCACCTTATTGATTTTCCATTCCTGAGGCTAGAGTTTCATAGTAACATTACTTTAGATTGGGGGGGAATCAAGCAATGAGATTCTCTTGGGGTCTACCCATGCATTGGCTAACATTGAGTAGAGGCCTACTATGTGTCATGTGCCCTATGCTGAGACCACAGACTCTATGGTGCATCTTAGTGTGTGCGTGAAGTTCAGGGGCCTGCGTGGGAGGCAGCCATGCAAACTGCAGATCGTCATAAAATGTAGGAAGTGTGGTTCTTCTCTTGGCAACAGGAGCGTTTCTAGGCCTTGCCAACCTGAAGGTGCAGGAAAGGCCAAATGCACTGTTGGAAATTAAACTTTACCAGCCTGTGTTGCCCCCATGGCAGGGTCCCAGCAGTTTATTTTCAGGCATCCCTGGAGTCACGTGCTGGCTAGTTTTTCTGTCAACTTGACACAAGCTAGAGTCACCTGAAAGATGGTGACCTCAATTGGGAAAATGGATCCATGAGACCCAGTTGGAGGGCGTTTTTAAATTAGTGATGGAGAGGGGAGGGCCCAGCCCACTGTGGTTGGCACTGTCCCTGGGTTGGTGGTCTTGGGTTCCCTAAGAAAGCAGGTTGGGGCTAGAGAGATGGCTCAGTGGTTATGAACACTGTCTACTTTTTTCAGAGGTCCTGAGTTCAAGTCCCAGCAACCATTTGGTGGCTCACAATCATCTATAATGGGATCTGATGCCCTCTTCTGGTGTGCAGGTGTATATGCAGATAGAGCACTCACATACACCAAGTAAATACATCTTAAAAAGAAAAAAAAGAAAAAAGAAAAAAAGAAAGCAGGCTGAACAAGCCATGATAAGCAATCTAGTAAGTGGCACTCCTCCACAGCCTCTGCATCAGCTCCTGCCTCCAGGTTCCTGCTCTGCTTGAGTTCCTGTCCTGATTTCCTCCAGTGATGGACTATGATACATGTGGAACTATAGGCCAAATAAATCCTTTCCTCTCCAACTTGCTTTTCTGTCATGGTGTTTCATCATAGCAATAGAAACCCTAACTAATGCACGCAGGTCATTTGTGTGTGCTTTAGTTCCAGGCCCTAATCCTGTGTTTTGCTCTGAGATCCACTCCTGGACATTGTTCCTTTGCAGGACCCTAAGCTTATGCCAGCGGCCTCCCCATGCTTGCTCCCCAGGCTGATGGGTGTCTCCGTTCTCAACATCCCTGAGCTGAGGCACTCTCCTGAATGTGAGAGGGGAGAGCCAGCTCACCTCTCTCTCTCTCTCTCTCTCTCTCTCTCTCTCTCTCTCT
>OU015746.1:75121338-75145149 GCA_907169655.1 Acomys percivali | reverse complement strand
TTCTTCTTCTTCTTCTTCTTCTTCTTCTTCTTCTTCTTCTTCCTCCTGTGTGCTGATGGCCTAGTTTCCTTTGAAGTTCTTGTTTGTGATAAGAATACTCATATAAAAGCGTCTTAGAGAAGACATTTCCTTTAGCTCACAATTCTGGGTCACACGCCATTATGGTGGGGAAGCCAAGGGGCCAAGAGCTTGAAGCAGCTAGCCACAGCCACAGTCAAGAGCAAGCAGAAAATACATTCACGCCTGCTGCTCAGTACACCTTCTCCTCCTTTATACAGCCCAGAATCAAAGCCCAGGGAGTGGTGCTGCTCACTCTTAGGCTGGGTCTTCCAACATCACTCAGCAGTCAAGGCAGTTCTCTGCCGACATGCCCACAGGCCAACATGATCCTCGCAATCCCATACTGAGCCGCTCTCCTCAGCTGATTCTAATTGTGTCCACGTGATCAGTAAAACATCTCACCCCAGTGTGTGTGTGTGTGTGTGTGTGTGTGTGTGTGTGTGTGTGTGTGTGTCCATGCACACAGAATGGTCCTGCTCTATCAGTCTTTGCCTTGCTCCTTTAGGATCGGGTCTCCCACCAAGCCTACAGCTACGCCAGTGTCCTGCAAGTCCCAGCAATCCTCTGGGCTCTTCCCCCTCTAGTGCTGGGATTACAGGGACATGTTGCCTATCCAGCTTTTTATGTGGGTGCTGGGGATTCATATTCAGGTCCCCAAACTTGCTCAGCAAGCACTCTTACCTACTAAGGCATTGCCCTAGCTCCCAAACTTCTCAGACATTCTTACAAGCAATTTACTAAATAAGGCAGAAGAAATATTTGTTTTCTAAAGTCAAGAGAATACAGCATAACATGATTAATACTAAAGCATAAAGCTTTTCTTTTGTTATAGAAATTAATGAACTTTTAGAAACCCTGAACATGCTTAAAGAAAATGAGAGCCATCCCTAATTTCATACACCAGGTTCCTATGCTATTTAATGAATCTTCTCCATTTATAGACGTGAAAAAAGAGATTGTCACTTACCAATCTCTAAGACTGTGGATCACTGAGTAATTTTTACCTGCTTATCTACTCTTATTTGGATATGTAATATGAAAGGGAGAAATGTGTGTGTGCACGGACACACACACACATACATGCACACACACACACACACACACACACACACACACACACGCTCATGCACATGCTAAGCTGCTGAGACTATGAAATTATTCTTATGACACAAACTAGCTTATCCAATTAATACTAGTGTTTTCTGGTCGTGAATGCACAGTACTCTTGTGAGAACCTGATTTCCAACTAAATAATTATTATTCCTGACATGTACATAGCTATGGGCTGGACAAATGTTCCCCAAAGCCCCATGTGTCAAAGGCTTGCTGATCAACCTGTGGTGCTACTCGGAGGTAGCAGGACCTGGAAGAGGAGGCATTGGGGGCATGCCTTTGAAGGGGATGAGATACTGGAATTCTAGCCTCTTCTTCCTCACTCGTTTTGCTTTCCTGTTGCCAGGAGGTGAATAGACTTTCCTGCCCCGCATTCCCATCATGCTGTGCTGTGTTGCTCCAGGCTAAAAAGCAATGGAACCAAGTAACCATGAACTGAACTCTCAAAAACCATGAGCCGAAACAAGCCTTTCCTCTTTATATAGCATTTGTTATAGCCATGGAAAGCTGGCTAAAACACACAGTGCATTTTACTTAGTCATTTCTGTATCAGTAGACATTTATTTCTTTCACACGTTCTTTTTTGTTTAAAAATAGTAAAGTACTGAAAAGTCTCACTTGTCTGACATGTTCTCATGAGGAACTTTTTAAAGAAACAAAGTTGCTAAGTTGAAAAATAGGGATGTAGTCAAGGCTGTGGTATGAATCGACAAACTTCCCACAGAGACACTCTCCTAGTGTTTGCTTCCTGAGGCAATATGTGACAGGAGTGCACACTTGGATGTGTTGTTGTCAAAGCCAGGTCTCTCATATATATACACATGTATATGTGTGTGCGTGTGTGATTTATAGATGTCCTATATATAAGATATATAAAACATATGATATATTTCTATATATGAGATATATTTGAAGGAAGGGGGTGCTGAGTGCCATGGGGCATGCCTGTAATCCTAGCACTCAGGGAGGCAGATGCAGGTGGATCTCTGTGAGATTAGGCCAACCTGGTCCAAGAAGTGTGTCCAGGGCAGCCAAGGCCACACAGAGAAACTCTGTCTCGAAAACCAAACCAAACCAAACCAAACCAAACCAAACCAAACCAACCAACCAACCAACCAACAACAAAAAAAGCCAAAACAACTGGGGGTGCAGGGTGGGGTAGGTAATGCCATTTATCTAAATACTAATAAGGATATATTTCTTTAAGTGTCCTTTTGCCTCTTTGTGTGTCTTATAAAGATCATGACCTGACTAGCTTGGATATTTTTTTGTTTTGCTATTGACTGGTAAGTATTCTTAACATATTTTGGGGGTGTGTTTATGTGTGTGTGTTGCTGGGGATAGAACCCATAGCCTCATAGCTCAGGCTCTACCATTGAATTACATTCCCAGAAGACATTTGCTTTTTGATGTAGTTTTAGAGAGAAAAGTAGAATGAATTTGTATGAAACAGAAGTTTCCCAGTGACAGTCAATTTTATCTTTCAGAATGTTAGCCTCTAAGTTTAGAGACAAACTTTATTAACATATCTTCAAGATGTCCTTTCCTGGGCTGAAGAGATGGCTTAGTGGATAAGAACATTGTCTGCTCTTCCAGGGGTCCTGAGTTCAATTCCCAGCAACCACATGGTGGCTCATAGCCATCTGTAATAGGATCTGGTGCCTTCTTCTGGTGTGCAGGCAGACATGTATATGTAATAAATAAACAAATAAATCACTTTTTTTTCGAGACAGGGTTTTTCTGTGTAGCCTTGGCTGTCCTGAAGTCACTTTGTAGACCAGACTGGCCTTGAACTCACAGTGATCCACCAGCCTCTGCCTCCCAAGTGCTGGGATTAAAGGCAAATGCCACCATGCCTGGCTTTGAATAAATAAATCTTAAAAAAAAAAAAAAAAAGAAAAAAAAGTCCTTTCCCTTTCTTTGTAGCTAAAACTTTATGAAACACCTCATGAGGATGCCCAGTGGTGTTCCTGTCTACCGTCTTTACAATTCAAGCTAAGTATATCCAGAGGTGTTTTCCGTTCTCTCTGTATGGTTCCTACTGACCTCCAAAGGCATTCCTAGCTGCTGTACAAAATTAGTGTGCTCAGCAGTGACTCTGTCTCCCATTTAAGATTTCCATGACTTTGAACCAAGCATGCTGAAAAGTGTGTTCACAGTCTTCCTGATCCATGACTTTAAATTGAACATGCTCCAGGATGTCCTCCTTGACTGAGCATGCTCAGAAGTGGTTTCCTATGTAAATAGGGTGTTTCCCATACTCTCCCTGTAACACTGTCTTTGCTTCCTATGCTTTGGGAATGCCTCTCATCTTCTCTTGCCATGCTAGGGACAAAGCTTCTCTGGCTGGGCACTAGGTGTGATGAGTGTCTTTCAGTCCCCACCTCTTTGATAGAAGGCTAATGTTCCATTCTAATAAGCCTCACTGTAGGAAGGTTGCATCCCACTGTGCTCTTTTTTTTTTGTAAATGAAAACATTAGGTGATAAGGAACTTCAGAGAAAGCCCCTCTGTGTACCTGGGATTTGGGTGTGGCAAGGAAGTGACAGGAAAGACTCACCTAGGCTGTCAGGCAGCTTCTCACACCTTCCCAGTTGGGGCCTTCCTTTCCTTAGGCCCAGTAATTCCAGCATCAAAGCGAATGCATCTCAGTAGAGGCCTATGTGATTCTGGCTGGGGCCGAAACCCAGGTTTCTTGTAGAGAAGTGAGAAATGTTCATGAGTGATTGTTATGCGTTATGAGACAGGGAAGAAAAAAAAGCCATGAAGGGGAAATCACAGATCCGGGGCAATGGTGCTTAGAGAAGGAAGTGAGTAGAGTCAGAAAGTAAGCAAACAGAGGAGGCATTTGATCCAGCCAGGAATGATGCGTAGGGATTTGCCTATTCTGAGACACAGTGACCATGTGACTCGCTGCTTGACTGATATTCAAAGCTAAGTGGGCGTCCTGTCTTTGTTATGTTTGGTCACTAGCATAATGGTAACTGAAAGTGTACAGACTCTGGGTGACCCATGGCTTTTGGCTCCTGCCCCATAGACAAGGCAAAGCTGCAGGGGAGCTGGAGGGGGTCTCCAGAGGGAAGGAGCCAGTGTGGGACCCTAGTTGCCAGCTCTAAGGGCTGAATGTTTAGGGACAGTATGTGGATTCATTAGCTGACACAGCAAAGTCACTTAGGCTCATGCATGTCATTACAGTGACTCTCTTCTAGGTGTAGTAAACCAGTGAGTTTACCTTCAGACCTGACAGACAGCAACCCTTTGGACCATGTGCTACCCAGAGTCGGACTCTGAGTACACTGCGTGTAGACGCTCTTTGGAATTCTTCCCACTCCTGTTAACTTTCTATTTTTCATTACACACTGCATGGCCTATGAGCTTTATGCTTAAAAATCTGGGCCTCAAGCTCCCCAACTTCACTGTCTGCATTCAATTGCTCAGTAAATAAGGGAGGAACAGGTGTGTTCAGCATCTTTATTCAAAGCCTGGGCTCCCTGAAGGGACTGTGCTTTTGTTTTATGGAACTCCACAGCTTCACCTTTCTCACATGTTTCATGAGCGGTGTAGGATTTGCATTACTCGATGCAGAAGGGCAGGGACTTGGCTTTGGTTCATCTTCTCTGCTATTCGGCTCCAAGGCTCGAGGGTTGCTGCTCTCTGCTATTCCATAAATACTTGATAGGCCGAGCAGCTCATCACAGGAGCTGAGCCTTCTTCTTGGGAGCTCTGCTTCTGTTTGCAGTGCAGGTTCTATATGTGAAGGGTGTACATTGGCTATCTGATTTTTATATGTACCTGTGACATGTCAATTAACAAATAGATATTGAGCGTGCATGTTGTAGGTGCCAGGCCTGAGTCCTGGGATACAATGATAGACAGTTTTTGCTTTCACACAGCTTGTAGTCAAATTCGGAGAGAGAGATCTATATAATTAAGTTACTGTAGCATCTGCCATGATGGAAGAAAGAGTAAATTAGAGGGAAGAAAGGAGCTGTACGGGACAGAAACACAGGAATAGCCTTGGCAGAATAAGCATGTAGCATCCTTCAAACTAAAACTCCAAAAATATATGTTCAAATATAGTCCATTTAGACACAATGAGAAAAAAAAACCCTTCACACCTTTTTTTTCTTGTCTAAACAAAGAACTTAATGACAGACACAATATCCAGCAATGGCTTAACCTTATATTATTGAAATCGTTGAAACCAGCTGATTTTGGGGGAGACATATTAAAATGACTGAGATTTATATAATAATATCACCCGCCTCTCTGTGCATCTTTTTGTGTAATGCCAGCCCCATTCCTGAGTCAGGATATCCGGTGAGGGTCAGAGGAAATGGGTGCGGCCATATTAGACACCTGTTCACCAGGGCTATCTTTAACTCTAGAAAAGTAGACATTGTTGCCATGAATGACCACTGCATTGATTCCCAGTGTTGTGCCATGGAACTTGCGGTGGGTGGCATCATAATGGAACAGATAGACCTCAACAGACTACTCCTGTGTTTCTGGCCTGGACAGCCCCTTTCCTCCCTCTAATTTACTCTTTCTTCCATCAGGGCAGATGCTATGGTAACATAATTCTATAGATCTCCCTCCCTGTGTAGGTCTATATGTTCCATTATGATGCCACCCACCACAAGTTCCATGGCACAATACTAGGAAACTTGTCATCAATGGGAAGTCTATTCTTATCATCCAGAATAGAGATGCTACCAATATCAAGTGGGATGATGTTGGTGCCAAGTATGTTGTAGATTCCTCTGGCATCTTCACTGCCATGGAGCAGGCCAGGGTCCACTTGAAGGGTGGAGTTGGAAGGATCAGCGTCTTTCCTCTTCTGCCAAAGCCCTCACATTTGGGATGGTTATGAACTATGAGAAAAACAACACTAAAGATTGTCTGCAGTGCCTCTTGCACCACCAACTGTTTAGCTCCCTGGCCAAGGTCATCCATAACAACTTCAGCATTGTCAAGGGACTTATGACCTCAGTCCATGTCATCAATGCCACCCAGAAGATTGTGGGTCCCTCTCTGGGAAATTGTGGTGTGATAGCTATGGGGCTTCCAGAACACCATCCCATATCCTCTGGTGCTTCCAAGGCAGTAGGCAAGGCTATTACAGAACCAGCCTGTTCTATAGTGAATTCCAGCACAGCAAAGGCTACAAAGAGAAACCCTCTCTCCAAAAACCAAAACAAACCCAAAACAAACAAAAGCCCCACATATAATACCATCAAGAAGATGGTGAAGTAGGCATCGGAGGCACCCCTAACAGTTATCCTGGGCTATACTGAGCACAAGATTGTCTCTGTCTCTGGTGACCTTAACAGCAACATACACTCTTTTACTTTTGTTTTTGTTTCTGTTTTTTAGAGACAGGGTTTCTTTGTGTAACAGCCCTGGTTGACCAGGATGGCCATCAAGGACATGAGAGGAAGAGAGGGGTCTTGAGCTGTTTGGAAGGCAGAAAGAAGCAGATCTTTGGAATCATCTAGCCAGCTAGCCTAAGCAGCTTGGCAAGCCGTGGGTAACTGTGAGAGACCTTGTCTCAAATGTTAGGGTGGATAGTTCCTGAGGTGTGATCCCTGCCAGAACAGGGACCCAAGGCAGTGACACTCACTGTACTATTGGTATTCTTTAGTATTCAACCAATATTGTCCTTCATGAAATATTACTAATTCTTAATTTATTATGTCCCATTTTTTTTGGAAGGGGAGGGCTGTACTAGGGTAGAACTCAGGCCTTATGCATGCTAAGCAAGAGTGCTACCACTGTGCTACAGCCCCCATTCAGGCTCAGCTCTTGAGTACATATCTTTTTAATATTTTGGGTGATGAAATGAGAACTGTGAATAAGCACTATGGCTCCACATTGAAATGTGATAGCTGTAAGTAATTATGTGGTTGTTTAGGTTACTAGCTAAACTAGCAACCTTTTCATGGAACAATACTTTACAATACTTGAAAGGAAAAACATCTTATTTCCTAAGGTTGCTGCAGCAGATTACCACAGCCTGTGTCACTAAACAGAAGTGTGTTTTCTCTGAGTCTCTGGAAATTTCTCTAGAAGCCAAAAGTCTGAAGTCAAGGGCTGGCAGAGCTGTGTTCTCTCTTCTGAGGCTCTGGGGAAACATATCCCTTATCTTCGCTTCTCATGGTGATGAGCAGGCCTTAGTGGCCCTTGACTGGTAGTCACATCACTGTAGTCTTTGCCCATTTCTTTACATATAGCCTTCTTGTCTTTTTTATTTCTGTATCTTCTTTTCTACCATTTGGATCTCCCTCTGTCTCTCTCTTACAAGGGAATTATCACTGGATTAAAAAAAAATCATTTATGGTCCTTAAGAAAATTAGTCCACCCCACCATTCTTTAAAAAGAAATATTCACAGGTTCTTGGTGACTATGTCTTTACAGTGATGATGTAGTGGTGGTATACTTTTTCTACTTACCACAATGAATAACAGATAAACTATGGCTATTTAGAGTTGGATATTTGCCAAAACAGTTTCTTGGAAGTGAACAAAGAGGGTTTATCAGTTCAAGGAAAACAACTGACATTTTGGTTGCCCATTGAACAATTCTATCTTTCATATAAAAAGAATTCTGGGAAAACTTGTGTTCACCACCATAAGCTTGACAGTTTCTCAATGCCCAAGGACTCTTCTGGCAGGATTGTGTATGGGACTTTTAAAATATATATATTCTGTAATCAATGAGTCAACATTTAGAAGTTCTGTGTAACTCAGTGGATCAATATCGTCTAAATGGTTTAGTGCTCGATACCATAAAGTCACAAGTAGGTAAAAGTCCATCCAAAGTACAAGACAAATCAATGGATTTCAGTGTAAATAAGTATGAAAAGTTTACTGATAAGATTTCACATTGTAGCTTAGATTTTTAAGAAACTATCACATTTGGGATGTTCTTAGAGGACCGGGGTTCAGTTCTCAGCACCCACATAGCACCTCACAACTGTCCATAACGTTAATTCCAGGGATTTAATGCCCTCTTCTGGCCTCTGTGTGGTATGCAGACTTATGTAGGCAAAACACTCAGACTTAAAATAAAAATAAATGTTTTTAAATCAGAGTTATCAATTTCAGTGGTATAAGAAGTTTTTACTTCAAGAAGGGAATGTCTATAATGGTCTAAAAAAAAAAATCCATTAAAATTCTCTTTCCTTGATTTACTACAATATCTGTGTGGCTGAACTTTCTTTCTCTGCTTTAACCAAAAGGACAAAGACAGAAACAAACAAAGCAACAGCAACGATAATCACAAAAGATTGAATGTAGGAACAGATCTGAGAATTCAGCTACTTCTGTTAAACCAAACAGTAAAGAAATTTGCACACATCCAAAATGTTGCCACTATTACTTTTTTTCATTTGAGAAGATACAGTTATTTTTCATTTAAAAAATGTGTTTTCACTTCGGAGGCAGAGACAGGAGGATCACTGAGTTTGAGGCCAGCCTGGTCTACAAAGTGAGTCTAGGACAGCCAAGGCTACACAGAGAAACCCTGTCTCAAAAAAACCAAAACAAAAAAATGTGTTTTAATGATAATAAGGAATATGTTTTATTTTTAATGAGCAATCAAATATTGAGAAATTTCATTAGTTTACTTTATACTGTAAAATGTACTCATAATTTATTGGTAAGTATAATTATATTGGTAAAATTGACAGCCCATCAGACAAAAGTTCTTTGGGTTCTTAACAGTTTTGAGTCTGAAAATGAGTGAATTTGAGAATTATTGTTCTAGGAATAAGATCTGGTAATGGGAAGCTGAGGCCTGGGGACCTGGTGAACTCTAGATTTGGATGTGGCTTTCAATTATATAAGTGGCAGGCACAGGAATGGAGGGCAGAGAAGGTTGTGTTTTCTAGAACTTCAGTTAGGTTAGTGTTACAATCGGCTTTCACTGTCAGCCTTACACCGCCTAGGGTCACTGAGAAGGAACTCTTAACTAAGGTAGTACTCACATCAGATTAGCTTATGGACCTGTCTGTGGGGATTGACATAGTATCTAATTTATGTAAGAGAACCCAGTCCACTGTAGGAGGCACCATTCCCTGTGAGCTGGTGGTCAAGAAAACTGGTCAAGCATGAGCCTGTGTAAGCCAGCAAGCAGTTTCTCCATGGTTCCTGCTTGAATTCCTGCTCTCACTTCCTTCTGTGATGATAGACTGTGACCTGGAAGTGTATGCCTTTCCTTCTGTAAGTTGTATTTGGTAAGTGTTTAATTGTAGCAACAGAGAGGGATCTAGAACAGCTCATGTCAGGACCAGATGACGACTATTGTAAAAATGGGAACTCAAGGTTCTACAGGAGGGTGGAGGCAGGCTGTGAATCTGACACAGAGGATTCCTTCCGAGGGGGTAGAAAAGCACCAGCAGTTGCACAGGTGATGCTGGTAAGACGCTTTGTGTGCAGGAGTTGAGGCTGCACCATGATTCAGGCATGAAGTACTAAGAGCCAGGCCCAAGTCTGAGATGATATAATGATTTAACACATGGGCTACGATAAAGAGAATAAAGGGGACCAATATAAAGCCATAACAGTCCTAGGACATTTGAAGTTGTTTTTCCAACTTTCAGACTAGAGGGAAAAAAAATCTTATAATGTTTCTCCTTCAAATCCCTTTTGAGTTCTATAGACAAATTTTGTTAAATTCACACGAATTGGCAAACTTCTTAGATACAAGATGATCATTCCTCAGAATAATCAGAGAATTCAGCCCTTGATCACAGAGTGGAATTTACGCTGGAATTCAGAGCAAATGCTTGCGTGGAATGGGAGAGCCAGGAGTGCTCACTAAAGCAGGAATGAGTTTCTGATGAGAAGTGTGGATGGGGGATGGTGAGATGGCTCACTGGTTAAGGGCGATTGCCATCAAGCCTGACGACCTAAGTTTGATCCTTGGAACTTACATGGTAGAGGAAGAGGATGAACTCACGTCTGCGCTACACATGTGAACCACCCCCGACCCTGTTACCTAACTAAATGTAAAAAGAATGCATCTGGGCTGAAGGAAAGTGGGGGGCAGTGCACAGGCTTGGACTAGGGACATTATTACCATGCAGATGGACTGTGACCAGGGCCACAAGGCATTTGTTAGTCCATGTTCTTTGAGTTTTCCACCACAGCCTTTCTGTTGACCCAGGTCTCTACCTTGTGAGACCCTTGACCAGCCTTGAAGTCCTCTCTTCACACCTGTGCCCTTACTTTTTCCTGGTTCTTTTCTTTTCTTTTTCTTTTTTCTTTTTCTTTTTCTTGAGATATAGTCTCACGTAGCCCAAGCTGGCCTCAGATTTCCTATGTAGCTGAAGGTGGTCTTGAACCCCTGATCCTCCTGCTTCTACTTTCCAAGTGCTGGGATTACAGGCACGCACCACTATGCCCAGCTCTCCACGCTCCCCCCTCCTCCTTTTCTGACAACCCTCAGAACAATGTTTTTCTTCTTTTAAAATTCTCTTGGTTTTCCTCCCCAGTTAGTCTTCCTAAGTGACCTGAACCACTTAATGATTTTAATTAAGTAGAAAACAAATTCCCTGGGGCCAGAGATTTTTATCTTCTCCGTTGCTGTATTCTTCATCGTTGTTAGTTTTTCAATGAAAGAATGAGTTGCTATTTATAGACAGATTTCATGTGTAACATTAGTGACACTTGGCTATCTAGGTCCTGTTTAACACACTATACACTTATAAACTTGATTCAAGGGAAAATAGACTTGCAAGTTGTGGTGAGTGAAGCCATTCTGGGAAGCACTGGTAAGTCGTAAATGAAGCGTACACGTATACACTCAGTGCAACCCAACACTCGCTTATTTGGTTATGTGCATTAACCAAAGAGATCTTACAAGGATCGAGGAGAGAAATGAGGATGTTTGTTCTAGCTTATTCATGGTAAAAGGTTGGAATCAATTTAGACATCCTCTGTTGGGAAACGACAAATGAAATGTGGCAGCTACGCAAACCGAATCCTAAGAAGTAGTTGGAATAAATACTTCAACACTGAAAACACTGTGCTGTGAAATGAGGCAAAACACAGCCATCTCTCTTACAGTGTGGCACTTCTGTAAATCAAAGCTATTGCTAAGAACTGCGGAGAAATTCTCTGTCTTGATTTGGTTGTAGGTGAATGCATTCATGTAAAACCAGAAAGCTTTGTAATTAAAAGGTTATTTTACCTTCCTGGGTACATGCTTTAAACTCAGTTGAAAACAAAATAAACATTTAGAACTTATATGCTTTGTGTATTAGCAATTCCCTAAATATACATTCAACACATTAGAAATGTACTTGTGGTAGGATGAATGGAGAGAGAAATGAATGAATGAATGAATGAGTAAATAAATTTATTTAAAAATTGGAAATAGGACTTTACATTTATTAAGGATGATACTGTGCCCAGAACTGAGCTGTGTGAGGTCTCTTCTATATATTATATCTATTTAACTATGAATTTGATGAACTATGAGATTCTCTGCACTCATGACATTGAACAACACGTCATGGTTTCCAAAATGTTACTCTTTTCCTAAACTCTTATTCTATGTGTCCTTTCTCCTTTTAGGCACCCATGTGTGGATGCTTTTATTTTTGTATTTTTGAGACTAAGCAAGTGATTAGACTGTCTGGGCCTGTTGATGAAGTCCTGTTGACTACACAAGTCCATGCATCTTACCACATCTTTTCAACCGGTACAGCATCATAGACAGGCAGCATCAGCATCATCTGGAAGCCTATTAGAAATACAGCATCCAACTTTCCATCCCAGCCTTTCTGAACTCTAGCTTTTTTTTTTTTTTTTTTTTTAAATAAGATTCCAACTGATTCCTTTGCTCCTTAGGACTTGAGAAACACTGCTCTGTCATTTGTTTTCTTTTGTTAACCTGAGCTAGTCCCTTGTTTGGAGATAAGTAGGGACTTTTCTGGAGATTCTAAGTGGGAGTTAAAGCCACACTCTGTTCAGCCTTTGTATGTAGCGTCTGTTAGATGGCAAACAAGGCAGCCAGGCATCTAGCATCTTCTTGAGCAACGACCTTGAGGATCTTATTCTTCAGATGCATTTCAATAACACTCTATATTAAAAAGCATTTGCCGTCAATTTATTAGTGACACTCTCTCAAACTCTCTGCATCATCTTCCCAAGCAATACATCCTCTCTCTCTCTCTCTGTATGTGTGTGTATGTGTGTATGTGTTGGTGGTGGGTGTTTCTTTGTAAAGCACGAAAGGTTGATACAGTGTAAACAAGTGGGTTGAAAAGGTAAGGGCAGAGAAGTGTTTCAATTTACCTCTATCCATCCTCCAGGCATCACTTGGGGGAGAAAGGGCATGCTCGCAGACTTGGTTTTGTATCCAGAACATCCTTCTAAACAGAGACAAGGAGGAAACAACTTTACATCCCACTATGTGAACCATTAGTTTGGTAACTTTAGGTGGGTTTGGCAAGGTGGTCTGTCAATCTGATGCCATTAGCTGAAGACCAGCAACGGATTTCAGTAAAAGCCTTCCAGTCCCTGTGCCCACAGCAGTGTTGAGCTCCTGGGTGCTACAGGTAATCAAGCATACTTAGTTCTCAGGCACAGTTAATGGGCTGTCTTGGCATGAGTTGCTTAGAAAACAAATAAGACAATTAGTATGGACTCTAGCTTTACTCCTGGACAAGCCAGCTCTTAAAACAACAACAAAGAGAGGAAAGTGGCTATAAGGTTTTTTTTTATCCAAGGACAGAGAACTGGTCCAGCTGTTAAAGGGGCTTGCCACCAAGCCTGAGGACCTGAGTACAATCCCTGGGGTCCATATGGTGGAAGAAGAGAACTGACTCTTTGAAAGTTGTCCTTTGACCGTCACATATGCACTGTGGCATATGTGTGCACGTGTCACACACATTTACACACATGCAGACAAGCGCATATGCAAATAAATGTTTCTGTTTTAAGTTTAAAGTTCCCTGCTCAGTAGTTTCTATTCTTCAGAGAGCTCTTTGAGCCTTTTCCCTCTGTGGTCCTATGTCAGACCTCTCTCTTCTTGAGAGATGCCCTTTAATTCAAGCACTTTCCTCTTTCAGAGTCAGGTTTCAATCTCACATAGATTTCTATGTCCAGCTGAGGCCAGAGAATCCAAGATGATCTCTGGACTCCCCAGACACACAGTAGTGGACTGACAGGCAGGGTGTGGAGGCATCCTGGGCATCTGGCTTCCACTCTCTACCAGCTTACAGGCTTTGGCCAAGCTTCTCAGCTTATTCTATGGTAAGATGTGAGCAACACGCAGACCTGCGTGTTTCATAGTCAGGCTGCCAGCTTCTTGGATGGTAACATCCTCAAAATCAATGTGTGTTTGAATCTCAGAATAAGAAAAATTCCATCAATATGAAAAAACTCTTGGCCTAATAGGAAAGCTAAGTGTTAACCATTAAAATAATAAGGATCATGATATAGGCATAACAACAACACCAGTGCCGGGCAGTGGTGGTACATGCTTTTAATCCCAGCACTTGGGAGGCAGAGACAGGCGGATTTCCATGAGTTCAAGGCCAGCCTGGACTACAAATCGAGTTCCAGGACAGCTAAAGCTGTTACACAGAGAAACCGTGTCTCAAAAAACCAAAAATTAAATGAACCAGCACCAGTATCTGAAACTAGATAGTGTGTGTGTGTGTGTGTGTGTGTGTGTGTGTGTGTGTGTGTGTTGTATAACAGGTGGACATGGTGGTACATGCCTGTAGCCTTGACTATCCTGGACTTGCTTTGGAGACCAGGCTGACCTTGAACTTCCTGTGACCTCACATCCTCCTTTTAATAACGCAGAACCTCTCTCAGTCCTCTCATGATCAAATTCCTAAAGCAATTGACCTTAATACAGTGTCTATTCCTCTGTCATTCTATCCCCTGCCCACTGAATGGTGGGTTCCATTTCTCCACCTCCCAGAAAAGCGTTTTCTGCCAGGGTCATTATGAACCTCCGAGATGTCAAACCCCATTGACCCTTCTGAATCGTGTCACCTTTTTTGACTTCTGAGCGCCTCATTCTGTTGACAGGTCTTTCTCTTGATGTGGCCTCCTTCCCCTACTTCTCACACGCTGTCCTTTCTTGGATCTTTTTCTTTACCAGTGGCTGCTTCCCTTCTTTATGAGTGCGTCATCCCTACTTGTCCTTTACCCTTCATACAGCTTCAAGGTGGTTTTCTTCCAGGCCACAGCTCTTCACTCTCCAGATCAAAGCTCTCAACACTACATGAATTCTTCATGCAGCTTCTTGACAAGTGTTCCTAACCAGGCACTCTCTACTCTGTTTACTAGATAATTTATCTGGATGTTTCTTAGATACTACAAAAGTTATATTCAAAATTCAACTTACACCAAAAGTTTTCTTCTATTTTGCTTTAGACAGGGTCTCTTTAGGTAGCCCTGGCTATCCTTGAACTCACTATGTAGCCCAGGCTGGCTTTGAACTCAATAGAGATCCATCTGCCTCTGCTTCCTGAGTACTGAGATTAAAGGCATGCACCACCACGCTTGGCTATAATATTTAACCATCTTAATGTCATTTCCAAAGTTCATATACAGTCCTACTATTTATCTTTTGACCAAGATAGAAATTGGGAGGTACTGCGGATGTCTCCCCTATTTTCCTTCTGTCCTCTATTTCTGATGAGTAAAATGCAGTTCTATGTGGTTCTGTGTCTCCTAGAAAGGCTGCCAGATCCTGGGTATCCCTCAGATCTGGAAGGGTGGAGCACAGAATAGGCCCATGACACAAGATTTGTGGTCCAGCTGAGGGTGCGGGAGGAAAAGATTTCTCTGCAGCAGTGTTTTATGGCTCTTTTAGTTGAACAGCCACTTTAGAGGCAGATGGTACGGGGTGTGGGTGAACTTTCACCCATGCCTGCCTGATAAGGATGTAGCTGGGGTGCAGTTCCGGAGCTGCGCCAAGTGGCTGCAGAAGCTCAGGGCTCTGAGACTGAATTAGGCCCAACCATGAAGGACCCTTGGCGACAGCCTGGCCAACAGCCAAGTTTGGGGATCCATCGATGAGTTCTTCAGGGAGAAGGAGGGCTCTTCTTATCCCAGTGCTATAGCTCAGAATAAGCACTCAGTCTCAGACAATCTTCAGTGAAGTAGGTGGTGTGTAGGTAGTGTGTGTGTGTGTGTGTGTGTGTGTGTGTGTGTGTGTGTGTGTGTGATTTTATGTGAAACAGGGACTTTTAAACCTTGGCCAGTGGGAGGGGTTTTGAAGATGAATTCATCTCATCGGCTGGGACTTAGGCTATTTACATGGAGGAAGATAACAGGTGACAAGCTTATGTGACTGACCACCTGGAGCCACCTTGGGGTTGTGTCACCTGCTCCTGAAGCAGGCATGGAAACAAGGAGAGAGCTTTCCCCACAACACCTTCTGTTCTCGGAATGAGATTTTAAATCTGGGGTTTGAGATTTCTGGAGTTTGAACTCGCTCCACCTCAGCAGTTCCGTGCCAGTCCCCTGAAAGGCTCTGTCCCACAATTTCACTGTCTCCTACTCTTACCCTGCTCAGCCCCTCCCCAGATCCAGGGCCTCATCATCTCTCTCTGGATCTTCATGGTAGCCACCTGTCTGTCCTTAGACTCTAATCCTCTCATCCATACCACCCTCACTGATACCTGTACATTCTTCCTTGCTCCCAAGTTCGGTCTTGCCATTCCCTGCTCAACATTCTTTGTGATGTAGAATTTGATTTGGGACTACATGTGTGTCTATGTTAGAAGTTGTTATGGTTTGGGCATAACAAGTGCCCCTTGGCTTATGCACACTTGGTCTACAACTGGTGCTGATGTTGTAGAAGGTTATGGACTCAACTCCCTGGAGGAAGTGGGTCTATGTGGTAGGGAGCCTCAGAGCAGACCATTGGCTTTTTAGTATGGTCGCACTTCCTGTCTTGTTTGCTTCCTGCTTTACTGAGGTGTGAGGAAGGTAGAAAAGCTACCAGCTGCCATGTCTGTGCCTCCTTAAACTGTGAGGCCAAATAAACTTTTCCTCAAGTTGCTTTGCCAGGTCACAGTGAGGAGGGATGCAAATAATTCAGACATTAAGTTCACAACTTACTTTGAAGTCCCTCAAGGAAATAAGGTGGACGAACGGACGAAAGGAGCGAGAGATGGGATGGCGTGTGCTAAACTTCCCCGTTTCCCCTAACAAAGGTCTAGAACAAAGGCTACTCTGCTACTATCTCTGTGTGCTGGTTGGTTTTCTGTCACTGACACAAGCTAGAGTCATTTGAAAAGAGGCAACCAGACAAGCTGTGGTGGGGGCATGGTGGTAGGATTTGCTGAAGAAGAGGTAACCGCAACAGAAGATGCCCACACTAGATTGGCCAATGGGACATTTCCTTGATTGATAATTGATGTGAGAAGGTCTGGCTCACTGTGGGTGCTGCTGTTCAACCTGCTTGCTGATACAAAAGCAGACTGAGCAAGCCATGAGGTGTAAGCCAGAAAGAAGCACCCCCTATGGCCTCTGTTCCTGCCTCTAGGCTCCACCTTTAATTCCTGCCCTGACTTCCCTGGACAATGGACTACAGATTGTTGGCCAAAACAAACCCTTCCCTTCCCAAGTTACTATTGGCCATTGTGTTTTATCACAGCAATAAACACCCTAATATGGACACTTGGCATGAGTAAACAGAGACAATCACTTTTATTTAGCTTTTGGCTTGAGCTCAAAATAATAACCAAGAATTCGGGGGAATGAACAGGATCTAAAGACTAAACCCATCAGCACCTTCAATGATAGATGTTTTAAGAAATGGGTGAAATATGCTTTTTTGAGGTGCTCATAGTTCATTAACATGCTAGAAAGCAGGTCTCCCCTCTGCACTTTTCTCCATATATGACATTAAAGTAGATAACTTTGAATCAATTGTCACTTGAGCAGAGATAGTAAAATAACAAATTATTTTGTCAATTCTAAACTGTTAACATTATGTTCAGTAGATATTTAAAAATGAACTCACTATAGCTCCACACTGAAACTGCTACCTGGTTCAAATATAAAGCTCTTACAATTCGTGTGTGTGTGTGTGTGTGTGTGTGTGTGTGTGTGTGTGTGTGTGTATGTGTGTGATCTCAGTAGATAAACATCTTCAGATGATGTTCAAGGAAACATTTTATACTGAGCTTACCCTGTGGGAGTCTAGTAATATGGTGAAGTCCTAGAGGAAAGCGCTCTCCCTATCTCTCCGTCCCTCCCTTCCCCCCCTCCCCACTCTCTTCTCCACGCCCCCCACTCTCTCTCTGTGTATGTATGTCCATCTCTGTCTGTCTGTCTTGATCTGTGTCTCTCTCTATAGTGGAAGTTTGGGCTTCTTTGTAAACTCACTTGTGGTATGTAAAGATGTTTCTGTTCTAATCCTAAGTGTGGGATTTCAGTTTGAACTTTACCTTGTCCACACCTGTTAATCATCTTGTGAGGGTCGTGGCTTTTGCCAGCTGGTAACAGCCTTCTTCCTGCAGCACAGAGACGGGTGTGGTCTAGGGACTGAGGATATAAATAAGAGACAGAGAGAGAGAGAGAGAGTATGGTGTGATGTGTGGTATTTATTGGCCTGTGGCGTGTAGCAGTTTGAAGAGACCAGAGATGGAGGGTGTCGTGGTTTGGAGCAGACAAATGGAGAGAAATACATTGGGACTCTGGTGGCTTGGAGGAGACTGCTGGCTGAGTCTGCTGTTGACTGAGACGGGTATAGCCCAAAAGAAACCAATTGACCCTAAATAGCTGGGAGAAGTAAAGGAGGCCCCCTCTTCCCACTAACCTTCTCTCTCCTACATAGGGTTGGGAGGTTGAGGCCTAAACACCCTAAATAAAGTAGAGTTTAAAAAGAAAACATGCTACGTTTCTCTGCATCCCTTCTCTTTTCCATCCATCCTCTCTCTCCCCCCTTTTCTGCAAAGAACGCAATGCAAAAAATATTCGCAATATCTAAAAATAAAGAAGACTGAACACATTGAACACTTTAGATGTAATCTGGAACTATTTTGCCACAAGAAATCGGAACCAAGCATATCCTAGTTCCTAGGATAATTTGCTCTTATTTTATTGAATATGGTCCCAATTTCTTGGAGTGAAATGAGTCAAATTTGTTTTTCCTGAATCCAATTCAGAGTGATCTTTGCAAAAGAGTTTAGCATGAGAGAGAGAGAGAGAGAGAGAGAGAGAGAGAGAGACAGAGAGAGAGAGAGACAGAGAGAGAGAGACAGAGACAGACAGAGACAGAGAGACAGAGCTGACTATACAAAGTTAGGGGATTGGTCATCATTATTTCATTAATAATTGCAGATGCTATATTAAACTGTAAATTTTTAAAAATCATGATTTTTTTTCTAGTATATTTTTAGTTTCCTGAAAACGCATTGAAGTGTGCAAGTTGCATACAACAAAACAAATAAACAACTTTAGATATAAGCATAAAATATGTGCCATAGGAGCATTTGAGGTAAAAAAAGAAACCCCTCCTGCTGAGCAAGTCTTCTCATGAAGATGTAGACAAAAATGTACTCTTACCAAACATCAAAATTATGTTGTCAACTCTGATATGCAGTGCCACAAAAACATGACTCTATTGCCTGGATTTCCACAGTGGTGGTTCTCTGTGGGAAGAGGCATATCTGGTAAGGGAACTAGTTTGTAATCACAGGATTATTGCTTTGGGCGCAAGGAGAGTGCCATTCAAAATAAGGCAGCGGCAGAGCACGTGGCTCCCTCTGTAGTTCTGCATGGCATTGCTGACACAGTGGTGTTCATTAGCACACTGAATAGACTCTGCGTTCTCTCACGAATTTTAGCCCTGGCCATCTGGAAGTGGATGAAAGTTCAGAGTTTGGCAGGAACAAAACAAAACCGAGGATTCATTATCTCCTGGGAAATTGACTTCTGTACCTATAGTGATTCGGGGTTGCCTATGAGGTAAATTATCAACAATGGAAAGTACTCTTCCATTCTACTTAGATTTCTGATGCTTATCAGGCATCATTACCATACTACCAAAAGTAGGGTACCCCAAACCCCCAGATCTACTCTGTGCAGCACATCTATTTGCTACCATATATGTCTGAAAAGAGCCTAGATTTTGCTTTGGGCAGGGTTAGGCTTACATTCTACCTCTCCCATTAATTGTGGGAACGGTGCTGGAGCAACTACTTGATTTTCTGCTGCCTCAGTTTACCATGTGTAGAGGATCATAACGACACTTATTGTCTTAGTGTGGTTAAGGAGGCGTTGTGAGATGTTGGCAGGTCCTTGGTGTGTGGAAGCTCTTGTTTCTATGTAAGCACAGTGGGTCTGCTTCTGTCTACAGTGACATTTCCCCCCACGATACCTTAGAAGTTCGATAGTAGATGGTGCAAAGGAGCCATCAGACACTGCCCCTTTTGCGTCTCTTCTTTTCCATCTATCTTCCTTTTCCTAGTAATCCTTGCCAGAATAGATTTCAGATCAGAGAAAAGTGTAGTGGCACCCACAACAGGATTGTATAGAAACTTTATTTAGGGAGGAGACTGGGATTACTATTTAACATATTAAAATATTTCTGGACACCACCTCCTTCTCCTCCTCCCCTGATTGGTTAGTCTCATGTCTAAGTATGGATGGTGTCTCTATTTTTCTCTGGATATGACTAAATACTCAAAAGAAACAACTTATGGTTGAAAGAGTTTATTGTGGCTTATAGTTTGAAGGATGCAACCCAGCATGATGAAGAAGGCATGTTGGTAGGAGCAAGAGGCAGCTGGTCATGTTGTCTCTGCAGTCAGTTGTTGGAGTATGGAAGAAAGTAGGGCCAGACTACAAAATCTCAAGCCCCACTCGGAGTGATCCCCCTTCCTTCAAATAGGTGACATCACCTGAAGGGTCCACAGTCTTCCAAAGGGCACATTCTTCCAAAACAAGTGTTCAAACAGATGAGTTCATGGAGGCATTTTATTTATTTAATTTATTTATTTATTTATTTATTGTTGTTTTTCAAAGACAGGGGTTCTCTGTGTAGGCTTGGCTGTCCTGGACTCACTTTGTAGAGCAGGCTGGTCTCGAACTCACAGCGGTCCGCCTTCCTCTGCCTCCCAAGTGCTGGAATTAAAGGTGTGCACTACCACTGCCCAGACCCATGGAGGCATTTTATCCTTAACCTCTAATGGTATCACTCCATTAGGTAGTCAAATACTCATCTAAGAGTCACTGGGAGGTTGTTTTGCAGATGTTCTTAACATCAACCATGAGTTGGTTTCAAATGTGTCCTTGAGTATGTGGATAGCTTCCATACAGTCAATATAGATATTAAAAACAAAAGAACAGTTTCCCAAAGAAGTAGAATGGTGCTTCAAGTCTTTCTGGATTTACCAGCCTGCTGATCTGACCTCCAATTTTGGGGCTACCCAGAGCTACAATTGCATGATCTGGTTCTTTGAAATCTTATCTGCTCCTGTCTCTTCTTCTAATTATATGTGGCTACCCTATTGCTCCAATCTTCCCAGAAAGCCTCGACTAACCTCCCAACCCTGCTCCTCAAGCTATCCCTGTCCCTTCTGGGAGATCCTCTCATGATTCAGAAGTGTTAAAGGCTGGTCTGGCCCAGCAGCAATCCATCCAGGGCCAATAGTCCACATCAGCATCCCCAGGAGAGAATAAATACAGACCTTCTGTGTGTGTAGTCCCTCCCCTAAGCTTTCCCTGGTGTCTCTCTTGCACCCCAGCCCTGGTATTCTTTTTCCTTCTATGTCAAGAAGGTTTCTTTCTCTGTCTTTTTTTTCCCCAAAAGAAATTGTGCCGCCGATAAACATTAGTTATGGAAAGGTTTTCTTTCAAGCTCAAGGGAAGGAACAAGATAATTTCCCCTGGTTCAGGAAAGGCAGAGAATAATAGCTCTTCTTGAAATATGAGCTTGATAAAAATAATATTGTCAGTATGAAATAAAAATGAGGACTTGGAGACAGTTTCATTCAAACGCACTTGATCATATATAATAAAACCCAGAGAACTGGGTAGAGGGAGGCATTTTAACATGCTGAACTGAATCAAGCCAGCTCTCAGCCTGTAAGTTTAGCTTTCTCTGGCAGTGTGTTAAGCCAGCTTTCTGCCACCATAGCATATACCTGAGCTGATCAACTTATAAAGAGAATGGGCTTTATTGGCTCTACCGTTTTACAACTTTCAGTCCCTGGTTGGTTGGCCCTGTTGCTTTTGGGTCTATGATAAGGCAGGGCGGCATGGCTAGAGTTGGGCAAGAGAAGAAAACTGGTTATATGATGGCAAGGAAGGAAAAGAGAAGATGAGACCATGGTTGGACCATCACTCCCAAGGACACACCTCCAAAGACCTAAAACCCTCACTTGATCTAACTCTTCTCAGTAGGTGCTCCCTGGGGACCATACCCTTAACACATGCACCTTTGAGTGATGGTCTGAATCCAAGTTCCAGTGAGCAGCTTAACTGCTAGAGCTGCCATGTCAGTGTGGCCTGGAGGATGACAAGAGCTGCTGGGCCTCCCACTGAAAAAGATCCCTCTGAGTTCAGGTTACTTTTGCTCCTCCCACCCCATAAGCAAGCAGCAGCGCCAGTAAAACCCTAAGGCCTACTAGTGGGGTGGGTCACCAGAACAAAGATCAGTTCAAACCTGAGCCACAAGCCTCCATTTCATCACTTTAGTAAGTCACATCTCTTGTAATAGTTAAGCTGTAGTCCCTGTGAGAGTGCCTGGCATCTAGACTAGAAGGGTTTCCTCTATACTTAGGATGTCCTCAATGAGTGACTTTTTCCACAAGCTTTTCCTAGGAGGGCCCTGCCATTGACACTGGATAGGTGGACCGACTCCAGTTACAACTCTGCTTATCTCTCTTTCCGTTTACCATGGAATTTCCAGGTCCTGTTCTCACCTGGAATTCTTTCACCTCAGCAATAGGTTTATTCAAGGCCCTAAACTTGTCTCCCCAGGGCAGCTTCATCTCTAGCGGACTCCCATGTTTCCTTTTATTACTTGTCCAAGACTCTCCAGCATCCTTCCTGGTTCCTTTGTCCAGCCCAGTAGAGACAGCCCTGCCCTCCCTCCCTCCATGCTCACGCCCCCACCCCACCCCCCACTCACTCACCCACTCTTCATGGCCCAACATGATTGACAATAAGGAAAATTCATTTTCTCGAAGAGAAGGATTTAATCTACAAGCAAATCACAGACTGGCCCTTCCACAGGACCAGAAGGGAGGGGGGCCTGGCATCTTTGTCCCCATAGTCTCAGCACATCTCTAGAGGTACTCACATTCCCACCTCTCCCACCCCCTTCATGTACTGGAGAGCTGGCTGAGCCAGGCTGTCAGCCCCTGTCAGCCCCATCACAATGGCTTCTGGTCTTGCTGCCCTCAGATCTACCCTTGGATGAGTCCATTCATGCGTCTGAAACCACAGCCTCATGACTCCCCGCTGCTCCTACACGGCTGCCCTTGTTATGGAGCAAAGACAAGGCCTCTTTCTTATGTGGCCTTCTCTGCTCAATTCTTTTTCTTTCCGGATTTATCCTCAGAATGACAACCTCAGTATGCATCATGCCTTGGGTCATGTGGCCTCAAAGACCTATTATGAGCTAACCTTGTTGAGAGGCTGGGCAAAGAAGGAGCGGGAGAGGGGGTGATGGGGGGCAGAGAAAGAGGGAGAGGGAAAGGGAGCTGAGAAAGAAAGGAGGAGGAAGACAACACCTCCCACCTCTTATCCTGAAGGCTGAAAATATGGGTGAAAGATAATAACGGGCAAGGCTTTTTGGCCACTGGGTCTATTCTTCAGCATCTTGGTTGCATCCTCTTTAGGGGAAGAAATTGTCTCCCACACAGCTTGGAACTGAGTTTCATTGTACCCGTGGTTCATTGCCAAGAACCTGATGTCTCCTCCAAACAGCTCATCTCAGCCTCTTCCCGTGGCAGGGTGGGTGGTACTTTAGCACTGTAGGTTCTTTCCTTTGGAGAAGAAAGGGAGGGGCTGGCTGACTTGTGTCAGCTTTCTTCCTCCATGCCTTTAGGCTTGCTTCTTCAGGCGGGTTTGATGAAAGCAGTTAGGTGTCATTTCAGGTACAGCGGCACTGTGCCTGGTTCTCTGTGGCTGTTTCTCTGACATGGCTGATGATTCTGAGCTGCTGTCTTCTGGCCTCAGCAAACATTGATGTTAAAAGAGGAGGTGATATGTATTTTTTTTTTTTATTGATTTAATTTTTATTTTTGAGACTGGCTCTCATGTATCTCAGAATGGCCTAGAACTCTATATTTAGCTAAGAATGACCTTGTATTACTGATCTTTCTGCCTCTTAACTCCACTCCAAGTCAGATTCTAGAACCAGCTGTGCTTTTCTAGAAGCATCCATGCCAAGCAATTATTGGCATTACTAAAGTGAGGCATTCGTACTGCTTCTAACTCCAATGGCAGTGATGGTAAGACAAAACTCTCATGGATTGTTTGAGGATATGGGCAATGTTTTGGGAAATGTATCGTCACATTTCATCCTTGTGTGCACATCATAGTGAATCTGCACTTACATTAAGATGGCTGTGATATTGCTTCTTTGCCTTAAAATATTGTGTGTGTGTGTGTGTGTGTGTGTGTGTGTGTGTGTGTGTGTGTGT
>OU015746.1:75108465-75121328 GCA_907169655.1 Acomys percivali | reverse complement strand
TGTGTGTGTGTGTGTGTGTGTGTGTGTGTGTGTGTGTGTGTGTGTGTTGGTCAGAAGAGAATTCTTGGGAGTCAGTTCTCCTGCTACTGTCACCTTGTGGGATCTGGGAATGGAAGTCAGGGTTTCAGGCTTATGGACCAGTGCCTCTCACTGGCTTTCCCTAGCCTTTTGGCTGAGATCAACTGAAGATAGTGATGGCATCATTAGGCAACATACTCTTATGAGACTGCTAGCCTATACCCAGCCCACCACTGACTAAAACAATCACATCACTGGGCTTTCTTTCTCATTGTAATCTGAGGCCAGAGCTCATAGCTCACTCTCAAATTGCAGTCTGGTCTATACTCAGAGTTTCCAGAGCTCACCCGGGACCACTGTGTAGTTGTAAACTGGCCCCTGATGCATGCACATTAGTGGGACCTCCCCCTCTTGTTCTGGGCTCGGGGGCACCTACGTGCCTTTGTGTTATTGTGATGGAAAGAGCCAGTCTAGGGCTGGCCAGTAAGTATTAACACAGCCATTCTTTCACTTACGAACATGCTACCTAGGAACACTTATAAAATGCAACCAATGCCTCGTTAATTTTAAATGAATCTCCCCATGTAACCACTCATCTCTGACGGCCACAATTAACCTCTACTCCACGCTCTGTTCTAGCCTTGGCTGTCTGAATCGGCCCTGGGCCCTGGGCCTTCTCTTGACTTGCACCCGGAGTTTTTGTAAGCATTTCAGTAAAACTGCAGGAGGGCGTTCTCAGGCTTAAAGCCCCTTCTCCTTCTATAGCTCTGTGGAGCCCCTCCTCCACTCTTGCTTTGAACCTACCACCTCCACACTGGCTAATAATGCTTTAAACATGTTGAGTAATCAGACTTCCCAGGCAGTCACTTTGACCTCGCAATTTCCTCTTCTACCGGTCCTCTTTGACTTTCGGGGCTTGTGTTTTCCCGCAGCGTGATGTGTGTGGGTCGTGGGTGACGGAACAGAACTTCATCGGCTCCATGTGTCCTGGAGCAGGAAGAAGGAAATTTGGTATTTTCTTCAAGGCTAACAAGTTGCTGTTTTTGCTTGGTGCTGTGGCCACGAGATTGCTCTGTCTGGAGCAAGTCCCCAGGTTGAGTTTCCTTTCTGTTTTACATTAGGGAAAGTCTAAAAATGTCATAAATTGCTGAGCTTGCCTGTGTCCCAGAAGACGTAAAGGCTGTGCCCCTTCCTGCCTACCCTTGTGTCCGTGTGTATGTACTTTGTCCATCCAAGGTTTGAAGGTCTTCATTGTGGTGTGTCCATTTTGACCCTGACTGTGACCATAAGCTCTTGAGGGTCCCACTGCCCCTGCCCTCACTTCCACACTGATCTAAGCTTAGCTGGCAGAGCTGGCTTAGAGAATGGAAAATCACTGCTGACAACTGGGATGTGTGACTTACATCTCGGACCAGCCCTGGACCTTATCTGCTGGAAACGGGAGTGGACCTGTTTCACCATCAGAACACTCGAGATGAGTAATGGTTAGAGTTAGAGAAAGCCATTGGCTCAGTGCAGAGAGCCTTACCCCGTGGCCACGGAACCTGAGTAGTGCCCCATACCCTGAGAGGCTTAGCAGTAGCTACATGATGAGTGAACCATGCTTCTCTGATTCCCTGGATCCTGAAAAGGGGTGATGGTAGACAGATGTACCCCCCAACCTCTCAGAATCTGGGACAGAAGCTGAGTGTCACATGAAAGAGTCCACAGTGCACAATAAATTTGGCTTAGTTTTGGCAACTTGTTTTTTTTGTTTGTTTGTTTGTTTTTTGTTTTTCAAGACAGGGTCTCTCTGTGTTAACCTGGGCTATCCTGGACTCGCTTTGTAGACCAGGCTGGCCTCGAACTCACAGCGATCTGCCAGCCTCTGCTTCCCGAGTGCTGGGATTAAAGGTGTGCGCCACCACTGCCCGGCAGTTTTTGCAACTTGTTAAAGAACCCTCACGCTTGTTGCCAGATTTCCTCCCAGCAAGCCCACCTTCGCACCCCCTGTTCTCTCTTACACTTTTCTGCCCTACTTCCCATCTTCCACCTTCACCCTAACCCTACCTCATGTTCTCCTCACACTTGTGTTCCTTTTAGCACCCTACACCTGGTTTATTTAGTGTAGGGATGGAAACAAGGGACATTCCAGCATTTGGGTAGCTACAGTCATTTGATATGACATGTCCTCACAGGAAATGAGTCACTAAGGATTGACCTTGAGGCTGTAGAACTTGGCCCAACTTCCTGTCCTCTCTCTTGAGTCCTGACTATGGAAGCAATGTGACCAGCTGCCTCACACCTCTGCTGTTAGGCCTTCATGGCCAAGATAGACTGTATTCTCTCAAACTGTGAGCCACCCTTTCTCCCTCCAACACACACACACAACACACACACAACACACACACAACACACACACAACACACACACACACACACACACACACACACACACACACACACACACACCCCTTAAGTTGCTTCTTGCCAGGAAGGAGAAAAATCACGAATGCAATGGCCAAAGTAGATGATGTGTTTCTTTTCACAAGGCTTCTGGTGGGCCTTTTCTCCATGCCTTCGGCCTATGGGCATGGTGAACAGTCTGCTTGTTACCCTTTCTGTTTTCTCCTGCATGGTTGGCAGCTGCTGCTTCCTTTTTCTTTTTCCCATCCTCTCTTTTTCAAATATAGCCCACACTGACCTAGAATTCAGAATCCTCCTGCCTCAGCCTTCCACTAGTGGGGTTATAGGCATGGGGCTTAGCTCGTTCTTTTTTACAGGGATGGTCTACGCTTAGGGAATTTCCTCCTCATATTTAGTCTTTGCATAGTCAATTGCCTCTTGGCCTTATTGACTCCGAGAAAGTCACATGTCTGGGTTTAGAGGGATTAACTGAGTTTGCAGCACAGAAGATGGCTCCCCTGTGTTAAGCATCACTGTAGTGGCAGCTTAATTCCAAGCCCTTTGGTAAATCAGCACAGGTCATGTCCATAGCAAGTCATGATAACTATTCCAACTGCTTGAGCACAGGAGACTCAGAACCTAAGTTCCCTGCTAAGAGGCAGAGTGTCTGAACTATAGTGCACTCTGGGTAACACATATCCATATGTTCTTAAAAACAAAAACCTGTGCAAGAAACTGAATCAATTCAATTTTCCCTTGGTATGAGGCCATTTTCCAGTAGCCAATTTCCAATCTCCTGGGGAGGCTTTCCAAAGGTTAGTTCTGTTTGGAGACCATGTCTGTCCTAGGTCCTACTTGAGAGCTATTGTTTCTGCAACAGAGGTACCAGCTTTGGTGGGAAAAACTAAGAAAAACATATCAGTAGTGTTTGAGGTCTGGGGAGTGGGATCACTGGGTCCTGATCACATCCTTCCAGGAAACATGCATGCTGGGTCAGGAGGGGACACTAGGTGAGTCTGTTGCTGGGTTTCCTTTGTTCCCTTGGATGCCTGAGGTTTTGTTTGTTTGTTTGTTTGTTTGTTTATTTTTTTATTTCTTGAAGCTTCCTGCAGTCTCTTTGAGAGGCCTTTCTTCTGGCAGTGTCAGAGAGGCGTCCTCTCAGTAGCTTGCTTATCTCAGAGTGTGTGTTAGCTTTAAAGTTTGACAGTTCCCTGAAGACAAGAACTTAATACTGTTTAAAAGCACTTATCTCTGGCGGGTCAGGTTTTGAATTAAATCTGTGTTAGTTTTTTTTTTTTTCCCTCATCCTTTGACTGTCTTCCTGTAAGCTGTAAATAATGACCAGGAGATTTCAGTGGGTAAGGGACCACATTAAAAAAAAGAAAGGCGGGTGGGGAGAAGAGGGAGGAGGGGGAAGAAAGAGAGAGGAGAAAGAGAAAGAGAAAGAGAGGAGAGAGGGGAGAGAATGAGAGAGAGAGAGAGAGAGAGAGAGAGAGGAGAGAGAGAGAGAGAGGAGAAATGCTGAGTATTTGTCACTGCCATGGTACAAGTTTGTTTCCCTAGTGGGGGATTTTCCAGGGCCTCTTAGTGCTGTGACTTTATGGGGTAAATGTGGTGGAAAGAGGCACACTTCTGGAGCAGAATGTCCTTTTAACTCTCTTCTGCTCCTCTGAGCTTTGCCTCTGAACACACAAAAACCTGTATTTGTGACTGCCAAGAGCCTTCTGCTGGGAGGGAGGATGCACTGTAAATCACTCTTTCACAGCCAGTTAACGGGGAGTGTCTTTCTCACCAGTAATTATGGTTTTGCTTTGAGTTGAGAAGGTTGTTTTGGGGGCAATAAATTGTCATGTCAGTTATCCTTCACCCTCTTTGCGAGTGAGCCCTCAGCCGGAAATTGGTGTTCTTAACAGTTGGACCTCTAGGGTCTGTGAGGCTGCGCAGCAGAAAATCTACCCAGAAGAGAAGGAGTGAAAGAAGAAGGCAGGGAGGGAGGGGAGAGAAAAGGAAAAGGAAGGGAATGGGAGGGAGAGAGAGACCATAAAGGAGAAGGGGATGGGATGAGAGGGAAGAGAGATTGTCATAATGACTTTTTGTTTTTATTTTGGTAATAGGAAATTTGAGAATGAGGAAAGGAACCTTGGTTCCTATTAAAATATCTTATGTTAGAGAATTTTAGTGATGTACTGCCCTAAGATTTTTGAAAAGATTCAAAACTATAATAGGGTCATGGCTGACTACTTATAGTGGTGTATGTGTGTGTGTGTGTGTGTGTGTGTGTGTGTGTGTGTGTGTGTATACCTATTCTAAAAAGCTTCCGCACATACTTGAATTAACTGCATCATGTTGAGGAAGCTTTCCAGCTAGAAAAATCCAAGTAGAATAAGGATTGAACTCTTCCATAGATGTTGTTAACAGAAAACCTTCCCAACATTTAATATTTCTGGGTCAGGTTATGATAAAAATAATTTGAACACTTGAAAACTTACTATTTCTTGAGTCATCTCTACAGTGGGTTTTTATGACTTTAGAATTCTGACGGTTTGGGTCATCTGTGATGATGAATTGCTTGGCAGCCTCTGCCAAAGAGAAAAGTCATTTGGTCAGATTTTAGCACTCCCAGGCTGTTACTAGAGCCCTCTTGGTAAAGTCCGCTGCCAGGGTCAAGTGCTTGTTCCTGTTTCAGGGTATTGCTCTGACCTGTGCCTCATGTGAGGCGAAGGGTTATCTAAGGCACTAGTATGTGATAGTAATTCTGCCATCTCTTTGCGTCCTTTCTCTGTTCTATGTGCGGGCCAGGCATGTGGGATCTGCCTGTCTTGACCTATGGAATTTCCATGTGATGCAGCTTGGAGGCTGTCCAAGTGAGCAGGAGGCCCAGGGTAGGCGGGGTGGGGGGTGGTTGTGGGCGGGGAAAAGAGGGGGGAGAGGAGAGGGTGTGCTCTCAAGTCAAACACATCCTGACTAGATTTCTGGCTCTTTGCTGTGTCATCTTGGGCAAATTATCCTTTCATCTCCATGTGTGGAATGGGCACAAGGATGCTAACAAGAAGACAATGCCTTCTGTCCTAGCCCACATCTCTAGCTTGGACAAATCTGGGAAGTTCTGCCTTGCAGATGATCTGGGGGGGGGAGGGTGGCTCTTGGCTTTTCCCCTGATTTCTTTGCTGCCACCCCAGTTTAGGTCATCAATTGATTCCCCTGGATTATTAACTCGGCCTCTGAACCCAGTCCTTACCCTACCCCCTATTCCATACCAGGCAGAATGATTGTCTAAAGATGTGAGGAGAAAACCCAGGCTCCTTCCTGCTCATTGAGCATGACACCGAGGTGCCTACCATGCCTTAGAAATCCCTATTTGAAACCATGTATGGTGGCAGATAGAGGGGAGGGGAGGCAGGGGGATCTAGAGCTCAAGGCCAGCTTCAGCTATAGGAGAACCCTGTCTCAAAAAGGGCAACTAAAAAGTTTTCAAGTCCCTATTTAGCTTTGTTCCTTCTTAATCCTCTGACCTTACCCATAAATGCTCTGTTCTAGACAGGGCTGTTTGAAACTCTTGTTGTCCCTAGAACATAACAAGCATGCTCCTGCCCTGGGGAATTGTGCTCCCTCCCAACCCCGTTCCCATCCCAGGACTAACACCAGCTCAGGTGTCCCAGCATCAGTAAGGCTCTTGCTCTGCTTTCTTCCTGGGGACACTTCACTTTTCTCAGCAGCCTGCACCCTGTGGGGTGGTTATCCTGTCCCTCCCCCCACTGTTTTGCAGGTTGTAAAAGAGCAGGGACCTGTGCTTTTTTTTCTTCTTCTTCTTCTTCTTCTTCTTTCTATCTTTCTGATTTCTGTATCCCTAGTACTTAGAGGATTAGCAGTAAACCACGAATGACAATGACTGTCAGTGGATATTTATTTCTGTCTCGAGGAATGAAGTCTGGGGGCCTGTGGCATTCCAAGGCTAATGGGAACACTCTATAAAAATGAAGGACCAGTCTCTCTCCACTTGGCTTTTCCACATTCCTTCCACCTTCTCACATGCCTTGAGCCTCAGTGGGCGGTGAGGGCTGAACCATCCATCTTCATTTAACCATCAAGAAGGAGCAATGGGGATGACATGTGCCCTGCCTGTTCCTAGACACCACCCAGAAGCCGGGCATGATTGTTCTGCTTATATCCTATGGACAGTGATGGTCTTGTGCTGGAGCTAACTGAAAGAGGGTGGGTGGTGGCCAGGTAGGGGAGGATCCCATCACTCAGGAAGGTGGGACTGCCGAAAGATACTTTAATCATGTACAAAATAAGAGTAAGAGTCCATAAGCCTATAAGCACAGCTATTTAGGAGGCTGGGCCAGGAGAAGTCTGAGTTTACCTTCTTCATGGGCTACAGAGGAAGTTCAAGGCCAGCCTGGAAAATTTAGAAAGATACTGTTTCAACTAAACAGAAGCAAGAAAAGAAGTAAAGGAGGGCTGGCTAATGGTACAGTGCTTACCTCCCATGTCTGAGGCCCTAGACTCCATCTCCCATACCACAGAGAGGATGGAAAGAACACAAGTTTGGATACATTATTAACTAGAGATCAGAAACAGCATATCATCTCCTCACCTGGAAGGTGGAGGCAGGGAAGCCTAAGTGTGAAGCCAGCTTGGGCTACTTAGTGAGTTTGAGGCTAGCTTGGGCTACAAATTAGACTCTGTTTCAGTGAAATCAAAATAATGAAGTAATATATAAGCACGTGTTAATAAATGATCACAATGGCACAGACAGGCCTGTAACCATGGAACTTGAGAGATAGTTGTAGGAGAGTCAAGGGTTCAAGGTCAAGGTTGAGAGGAAGGGAGGGAGGGAGGGAGGTGGAAAGGGGGGGAGAGAATGATTTGCTTTGCTGTTTATTTTTCCATCAGTAAATTGCAGTTGTGTTTTATTTCAATCATAGTGTTTGGTGTGATGTTATTAGGTATTTCAGTGTAGATGTTTTAACCACATGCTCTATTTTTGTAAAAAAGGAAAAGTCTGCTTATAATGATATCAAGGTTAAAAAAACCAAACAAACCATGACGTCACTGGCATAAATCATCCTGTCCCAGTTTATCTCAAATCCTACTGATAACTAGGAGAGAAACAACAAGCCAGCTCAGGATTGAATCTGCCCACGTCAACCTGTGAGATGGAAGCTGTTGCATATGACAGGAGTGATAACCATTAACGTCTACAAGACAAGCAAAAAGAAAAAAAAAGTCAAACCTTGTGTCATACAATGGAGGAAGTAAACACTTGTGAAATGGGCTCATATGAATCCTTCTGTGTAGTGGCTCTACTTCACTTCCGTGTGTGTGTGTGTGTGTGTGTGTGTGTGTGTGTGTGTGTTAGGAGCTCTTTGGAGTTATCCCAAGTCTAAGATGATGTCAGTGTCTTCCGTGCACTTATCACACAGGTGGGGCAACAAAATGAAAGTTGAGCTAGACTTGAAATAGGAGTAGGATTTGGGTAAAGAAGAAGGAAGGGGATATGGTGTAGGGAGTTTCCTGAGTTAATAGAAGTAGTCACAATTGTGGTTCAGTGTGGAGGCAAGACGTGGCTAGAGAGAAGAGAGACAATGTTGCCTGGTCCTGTCATGTGGTCCAAGGCTAGGATAATGAGTTGGTTCTTTGTGCAATAAGCAAGGAGGACCAATGATTACAAAAGTATGAAGAAGAATACAGGTTTGGTGTGGGTCATTGTCTTGCTCTGACTCTCAGAAGAGGGAGGTGCCCATGTAGGAATGGACCAGAGGTGTGACAGCATGGGGAATAGTTTTGCAACCTGATTCTCCATCTGAGTTACAAACACTCTCCATCAACACTCTAATAATTCACTTGGAAGCCTAGCTCTTTACTTGCACATCACACACACACACACACACACACACACACACACACACACATACACACACACACACACCCCTTTCTAAACAATGAACCTAGTAATCGCAGACCACCCCCACTCCCCTCTGGCATTGGGCTATTCTTACACCTACACTTTGTCTCTGAGCAATAGAATAGGTTTCTCTTCTAGTGACCATCAAACTTGGACTGTTTCTATTTGATACTCTCAATGTATCTGGGTACAAAGAATGGAGCAGCTGATCTGGCCTCAACTAGTTTTAGGTGCATGCACAAAAGGACAAAGCTGTCCTCAAGTGAACTTCCAGGGAGAATCCTCTATTTATAGTCTTATGCCTATGCCTAATTGTAAAGGAATATGATTAAAAATCCAATGCATTGTGGGGAGGGATGTATACAAGTGGAGAGATGATTATGTGACCTAAACTATCAATCAGAATGGAGAATCATTCAAACAATTCCCCTTAGCAACCAAACTCCACGTTCTCTTGAGCTCTAAAAACAGAAGCTCCAAACAATGATTGGGGTGCTCGAGTGCTTTCATTCTTATGGCCTGTCAATTGTGGAGTATCCCTTTTTAATATGTATTATGACTTACCTTCCTATCTTTGCAAATCTGTATGAGCCCTAACTTCCATTTTTTGGAGGGGGGGTAAGAGGCACATGAACCTGCCTCAGACCACTGACAGCAAATCAAGGAGGGACAGTGCTATATAAATCAAAATAGGAACCTCAGGCGCTGTGTGTGTGTGTGTGCGCATGTGCACACACACACACAAACTAAAATGTTTTATGTTATAAAAGGTAGGTGAAAAGTAAGAAAATATTTAGCATTGGACATGGATGAAGATCTCTGATGACAGTAGTGAATGGTTTGGGGATGTGGAGGGGTTTGGCCCACACTGCCTGAGGTAAGGAAGGAATGGGCTTCAGGGATTGTAATGGCAGGTAAAGGTGACATGACTAGAGGTTGTCTGAGAAGAAGAGAGGAGCTCAGAGAAATCATCTCGCCACCGAAGGCCTGTGCTGAGGTGAGGACAAGGGCATGTTTTCACAGGAAGAAAGGCAGAGCTACAGAAAGGGCGGGAATCAAGGGGCAGAGGAGGAGTAGCCATGGACACTAAGTCCCTCAGCTGCCATGAGTCTAAAGCATCAGAGGCTGGAAAAGTCACCTGGATGCCTGGAACCGCTGTGTGACTTCTCCCAGGCCTCTGCGAACAAACATGCATTCACTCCAGATAGGGCTTTGGCAACAGACCAAAGAAAAGTATCCAGCTTTGAAGTTTACTAGTGTTTCTCATGGGAACAAAGGTGACATGGCTGGCTGTACCTCCAAAGAGCCTGCTCTATCTAGCATGGATGACAGTGCAGGAAAAGCGCAACTCTGGAACCCTCTGTACAACTTTCAGGCGGTGCCGTCAAAGAGTCTCCTCTCCTCACGGACTCTTCGCTATGTCTGTGACCTTAGGGAAGGGCCTCATGAGTTTCCTGTTTCTGAACTTGCTGAGTCTTGTGTGCCTCCCTCCCCCCCACTCCAAGAGGATATGTTTTGATCTAGAGAAAATGGCTATACAAGAAGATGGATGGGATTTTAGCCGAGGGAGAAGTTAGGCTGAGGAAGCTGGGAGACTAGTGGGGAGCTTTGAAACTCAGGTGGGGTGAGGGAGGGGGTGGCGAATGGGGCCCAGGGCCTCCCGTGCAGTAAGAATTGTACACATGGATGTCTTCACCTGGCTTTCTGCCTCATAGGAATACGAGGACAAATGAGGTGCTCTTGGGAGTGACTGGCACGCCAGATGTGGCCATGGCCTTAAGGAGTCAGCACAGCCTTTTGGCAGCACGCCTCTGGGGGCCGGGGGCGGGGGGCAATGGCAGAGTGGGAGGTTCCCGCATGCCTATTCAGCATCCATTTTGTATGAGTCTTCAAGCAACTACTTATTTCATTAGGGCAGATGTTGAAATGGGATTGGTTCGTTTTGGCCACTGGGCCCTGGGCCCTTTGGCCACGGGGTCTGTTTTGAGTGTCATTGGGTACCTAAGTGACTAACTATATGGGTGGTAGAGTCACTCCACAGCCTCAGAGCCCATGTGGCTGCACAGCAGCTGGGACCTCCTTTGTTCTTTCTTAATTCTACTTGAGACTTGCACCGGCAAAGCCTCATGGGCATTTAAAGAGATTGCTTTTATTTATATAGTATCATGCCTTCCCCCTCCCCCTCCCTAACTAATTCCCAGATCTTTTCTCCACTTCTCTACCTGGTCACCTTCATTCTCTCTCTCAAGAAAAAAATACAACAAAGGAAACACAACAACATGGAGTGTGTTTTGTGTTGGCCAACTACTTCCTGGGCATAGAGCCTGCCTGAGTGTGGGTGGTAAACCCAGGGACACTCACTCCATTGTAGAAAAGAGGGATTCTCCTTTTTCAGCAGGTGCCAACTACAAACAGCATCTTGTTTAGAGGTGTGACTTTGTGTCTAGGTCCCCTTCTCAGGGCTGGGCTTTTGTCTGGCTTGAACATGTACAGCTTTTGTGTCTCCTGTCACAGTCTCTGTGAGCTCATATGTATATTAGTCCTGCTGTGTGTGGGAGACACTGTTTTCTTGGAGCCATCCATCACCTTTGGCTCTTACAGTCTCTCTGCTCCTCTTCCACATCTCTGAGCATGAAAAGGGAGGGGGTTTTAAGGCGGGGGTGGTCTCATTTAGGGTTGAAGGTTCCAAAGTCTCCCACTCTCTGCACATTGTCCATTGTGGGTCATTGCCATCTACTGCAAGAAGTGTCTTTGGTGATGGTTGAGCAATGCACACATTTACCTCACAGATGCCTTTATACAACCAAGGTGACATTGGCTGCAGCCTAAAGCCAAGCCCATAGATGGAGTAAACGGCTTTTTAAATGCAACGGGTGACAAATGTGAGTGTCCAAAGGTAGTATGGGTATGACTTCCTCTGGGGACCATAGCTGCAGAGAAAATGAACCACAGAGCCTGGGGTGGGGGATGGGAGGCGGGGGTGGGGGAAGACAATAGAAGGTGGAACCTCCAGGTGAGCACAGACACCTGTCTTCACCTCAAGCACAGCTGTCCTCTTGCTAACACGCCTGTTCCTCAGGCCCTCATTAAGTACTCTGTCACGTGGAGAAATTCTCCCGCGGGCAGGTGAGTCAGAGTTCATAGCTGCTAGATAGGAACCCTCTGTTCTGGTCTGGGTAGGAAGCGTGCCAAACCTGAGCAAAGTCCTCTTGAAATCCCGTCTTGGGAACGGCCTGGCGGTGGCTCTCTAGCCCGGAGCTGGCCTCAGAGGAGCAGGAGTCTGTCTTGTTTGCATTGCCACAGCACTCACTGATTGCTAAATGGAGCAGAGAGCGCTGGACCCAGAGGTTGTTAATTTCCAAAGTGAGCACTGAACCACAGTGAGACTTTGAAGAGCTCTTTGGAGCAAAGTACACCGGTGCTCCCACCGGATTGGACCCCTGAGGTCTGGGGTTATCCAAAAGCTGAGGCTCATGGGACTTCACGTTCCTGAGGGGCAGTAACCTCGAAGTTTATATATAGCACTCCAACCACACCGTTCCAGGTATCTGGTGGGTGAACTAGGCTTCGGATTTTTTCCTCCTTTACCACTGTGCTAGACCCTTTGATAATTCCAGATGAGTGAGCTTCACCAGGGACAACCTTGAACGCTCTTGGAAAGGATTTATTTTTTGTTTTGTTTTTCTGTTTTTTTGGTTTTTTTCCCCAATACTCTAGGAATCCACAGGTTGAGATAAATAGCACCATACATGATAAGATACAAAGTTAGTCATTAATGTTACCCAAGCCTCGACCTTCTACCTGCTGGGTGACCTTGAGTTAATGCCTTCACTCACTGGGAATGTGGGTTTATAACGTCTGTGAGTCTGGTGAAGGTCACTTCTAGAAAGAAGGCTCTGAACTCCTCTAGAGGAAGATAAACAATGCACAGTTGCTACCTTAGCAGTGGCGTGATTGTCCCTCTGTTAGGCTCCAGTCTCAGAGCTCTGATTGTCCTTCTCTACCCACTTAATTACCCCCATTTTCAGGGAAAACTGATGCCTGGATTTGAATGGAACATTTGCATATGTACACAGCTCTCCTCTGGTCCTCTTCTCCCTAGGCTCTCAAAAGGCCAGCCACCTCACCAGCCAGCTAGAGCCTTTCTTTGTTCTTGCCTGGAAAAGGGCAGTTATTAAGAAACCCAGGTGATTTTGATGTGTTCTTTTTGATAACTGTTGTGTCTGAACTACCATGTTCTTCAGCTTTGTGTCTGTTGTCTCTTTATATTTTTTTAATTAATTTTTTTTTTTGAGGCTACTTTAGGTATCAACTGCTGTTGACAATACACAGTAAGATTAAGTAGCAAGCTGCATAAATGTCCATGGTCTTGAGCTCATTCTGCATCTGAACAAGAAAGGCTGCCTTAGAGCAGGTTTTCTGGATGTTTCTGTCTTTCCCACTTTAGAAAAATTCCTTGTTTGGTCTTTTCTTCAGGCAGGATTACAAGAAAAAAAGAAAAAAGAGAAAGAAAGAAAGAAAGAAAGAAAGAAAGAAAGAAAGAAAGAAAGAAA
>OU015746.1:75080650-75108455 GCA_907169655.1 Acomys percivali | reverse complement strand
AAAGAAAGAAAGAAAGAAAGAAAGAAAGAAAGAAAGAAAGAAAGAAAAGAGTCCGACAGACTCCGTTCTATGTCTGATTTCAAGCAATGATAGTTATTTTTCAGAGAAAAATAATCCTGAGGCATCACTTGTGGCTTTTTCTGAAGTCCAGGCCTCAGAAGCTATGTGATCTCCCTGCCTCTCTCTAAACAATGCTTCTTTACTCTGCATCCCAAACTACTTTGGTTTGCCAGTCAGGAACCACTCTCACAGAGATTCAGCTGCCTTGCTGACAGCACTTTTGGCCTGTGGCATCTTCCAAGTCAGTGCCCTTCACAGTGTATGCAATGAAACAAGCCATTTCAATGATTTGACCGCCCACACATTCATTTTGCCTCTATCACTTGCCTGACACTGCTCTGGCAAATTATAAAGGACCTCCCTGCCAATTTGGTCATTTGAGTTAGTGTTCCTGAACCTGGGGGCCCTGGATGTGAAAGGGAAAAATTACTATTGCTAACCGCTAACTGAAATTTAGCATTTCCTTCAGCCAAGGGTGTGGTAACAAACCACAGTAATGCGAACATGACAGTTATTACCAAGTATCTTAAAGCATCATTTTGGTTTCTTGACACAGGGTTTCTCTATGTAGCCCTGGCTGTCCTGGAATTCACTCTGTAGACTAGGCTGGCCTTGAACTCACAGAGATCTGCTTGCCTCTGCCTCCTGAGTGCTGGGATTAAAGGCGTGCGCCACCGTGCCGGCAAAGTATCATTTTCTTTCATCACTCCTGAGAAACTGTAGTGGTTTATGGAGTGACAGTTAGATTTTGTTACTTAATACATCAAGGCCGTACTTGCCTGTGGCCCACCCTCGAGTTAGCTGTGAGTGAGGATTTGATAGAGGAACAGACTCAACAGAGCATATATTTATAAGCATAAGTGGGGACTTCTCAGATGGCTCACATGATCAGAGGTTGGCTAGTGCCACCATGGTCTCCTGCATTCTGCAAAGCTTGAGAAACCAGTAGCTGCTCAGTCCAAGAAGCTTCTGAGTAAGGACGGACCTACAGTGCTGCCCCAGTCCAAGGCTGAAGCTGGGAGGCCATTGGTGCAAGGCTGAAGCTGGGAGGCCATTGGTGCAATACTGAAGCTGGGAGGCCATTGGTGCAAGGCTGAAGAACGTGGAGTCTCACCTCTTGGCGGCAGCAGGAAGTCCACAGGCTCAGGGAAAGTGCAGTTGGCCCATGGATGCCCTTCACTTTCTGTTCCACCCAGGCTCTGCCTTCAAATTGTGCTGATTCTTGTTTGTTGATATGCATCCATTAGTCTCTGGAGAAATCCACGGACACATCAATTTTCTAGATGACTGTCAGTCTAGCCAAGCTCCTAATCAAGATTAATTCTCACAGGGTAGGTTTGGGAAACAATAGTGGTCTCTAGTAGGAGTTTCACTTTTAGTCTGGACAAAGGACTTAAACACTTAATCAACCTTCCTAAGGCCTCAGGTTCTGGATGACACATACCAAACCAAACCAAAGAAATCACAGGTATGTATGTATATGTATGTGTGTTAGTGTATATGTGCATGTGTAGGTATGTGCATGTGTGTACTCACTTGTGTATATGATATGTGTATTTGTGTGTATAAGTGTGTATGTTTATGTGCGTGGTGTATGTATGTATACATGTATAACATACATGCATGTGAGTACATTGTGTCTGTGTATGTGTGCATGCATGTGTATGTGTACATTCATGTGTATGTGTGTATGTACATGTGTATGTGCATTGATGTATGTATATATATATTTGTATGTGTTTGGTGTATATGTTGTGTGTATGTTTGTGTGTATGTGTGCAGTCCTTTCTCTGGGCATTTAGCATGCTCCCTAATTAGTCACCATGACCAAGATGGAAAATGTGTAAATGGTTCAACTTCATTGCTTTTTATGTAGACATTAACCAGATACCAGAGAACACTAGGAACTGAAAAGAACATAAAAGTTGTAGGTCACTTCTTAATGTTGTTGTGACTGCAGGTGAAGGGAGAAGGCATGCTGGCTGGTTATTGGAGTTGACTGTGTGTAGTATTTATAATGGACTCTAATTCCTTAAGGAGACCACAGATCTAATAGCATAACGAGCCTTCCCAATTCCTTCAGAAAGCCAGGATAAATGGTGATGGTATGCATGGAACACACACACACACATATATATACACACATACTCACATAATTCACACACCTCTACACTCACATAATTCACACATACATCCACACATACATTCACACACACATATCCACGAACAAATTTACACATACGCATACACTCACACACATACTCACATATATACTACACAAACCACAAACATACCGGCAGACACACACACACACACACGAACACACACATACATGTAAATCCCAAACTTCTGAATGACCTAAGTAGAAAGAACCCTGACAGCTTGAAAACAAGCTAGGGAAGCCCTGTTCACATTGGACAAGCGAGGCAATAGAGATTTCTCATCTTTCTGACTCAGCTGAGTTTGGCCCGGGTGTCGTTCACCTAGCTTGTCAGGCTCTCACTGACATGGAGAATGTTACAAAGCGCGCTGCTGGCCTCTGGGGTTAGAAAGGTTGGGAGACACACTTTTGGGGTCATGAAACAGAAAGGTAGAAGCCGTTCTTTACAAAAATTGGGCTAGACGCTCCTCCCCATTGCTGCTCAAGGTGTTCCTAGGCGGTTTTCACTTCCTATCACGACAGCTGTTGAAAACCTGGCTTTGCCGAGATGTGACACCTGGAAAGGAATGTAGCACCACCTGAGGAAGGGTGGGGTAGCCACTGAGCCAGTTCTAGTCCAAGGCAGTCATGTGTACTCCATCTGATGATGTTCATGTGTTTTCCTCAGATTTAAGATGTCCTGCCCTTCAGATTTGTTGCCAGTCTCTGGAGTGCCTCCATGCACGGTTTTGAACTCTGCATTAAAACGAGCAAGGCAGACTAGGAACATGGGAGAAAACTAGAGAAAAGAAAGCCAGGGCTGGCTAAGGAGAATCATCAGGAGCTCATAAGTCTGTCCACATCTGTCCATTTCCTAAGACAGAAGCTCTTTCAGGCTGTGACCTGTAGAACCGCAGAGTTGGGCCTAAGGAAGTAGGTGGGTTTAGAGTTCTGCTTGCCCGTCCCCCACACATACGTATCTCAGCGTAGGTGAATAGAAACAGGGTAAAACTGAAAGTGCCATTTCTCCACCACCTCTGCCCATTTTCATGAAGAGCACTGAAAGATAATTGTCTCATAGATCTCAGTCCTTTGTACCTTCAACATTTGATACTGTCTGTAATCGCCTTATGGCTGATGCCCGTGTGCTACATTTACCCCTGTTGCAAGTTAAGAGAATTGAGGTGTCAGATATAAACAGAGTATTCTGTAGGGTTTTGTTTTGTTTTTTTGTTTTTTTTGTTTTTTTGAGACAGGGATTCTCTGTGTAACAGCCCTGGCTGCCTCTGTCTCCCGAGTGCTGGGATTAAAGGCATATGCCACCACGCCCAGCTGAATTCTGTAGTTTTAACCACCTTGTTGGGCAATTCTATGTTTCATTTTAGCTCTTAAGATATGCTAACATCTTGGATTGGTGAGATGGCTCAGTGAGTACAGTGCTTACTGCACATCCTGGTGACCTTAGTTGCACCCCAGAACCATGAAAGGTGGAAAGAGAGAACCAATCCCACCAAGTTGTCCTTCAACCCAACCTGTGTGTCTATGCACACACACACACAACTCACACATACTCACACTCATACACACTCACACATTCACACTCACACACACACTCACTCACACTCATGCATACCATGCATACTCACACTCACACACCTTCACACAAACATACACTCACATACTCACACTCACATACACACTCACACATTCAAACACTCACATATACACTTACACACACTCATGCATACCATACATACTCACACTCACATACACTCACATCCTCCCACAAACACACTCACACACACTAACATACATACTCACACACACTCACACAAACATACACTCACACACTCATGCATACCATGCATACTCACACTTACAGATACACTCACACATTCACACTCACATACACAATGACTAATATCTCAAAAATGAAAGTAGTGGCAGTGACTTCAAAGGCACTCTGACTTACTAAGTGACAAAATTTTTGAGCATTTGGTTTGGCTTCATGGCTTCCTCTCTGTCTCTGTCTCTCTCTGTCACTCTGTATGTGTATGTCCCCATTTGTCTCTCTCTAAGATAGGCTCCCATGTAGTCCAGGCTGGCTTCAAGCTCACTATGTAGCTAAGGATGATCTTGAAATGCTGATCCCCCTGCCTCCACCTCTGAGGCCTGGGGTGACTGGTGTGCACCACCACACTCAGTTTGGTTTGGATTCTGTACAGAATTTCTGTGTTGCAGGAGAGAATTACACCCCAGTCTACATCTACATCCAAGAGCTAAATCCACCTATCATTTGCAGACTGTATATTTATGAATTTGCTGCTTCCTAATTTTTATTTACAACCCATGGATCAGAACTGTCAGTGTCTTCATATTCATGTGTGGACATGCACAGAGCTCAGCACACTTTGAGCTACTACTGGACAAACATGTTCTCAGCTTAAGTGGGACAAAGTGACATTTGACTTTCAGCTCTTCTGCAAGTGGGGAGTATTGTTGTAATCTATTCAGTGTCAAGTCCTTTTATTTTTACGTGTGTGTGTGTGTGTCTGTCTGTCTGTCTGTCTGTCTGCTCTTATTGGGCAGTTTTGCTGTTTAAAATGGTTTAATCACAGGACTAACAAGCTGTCATGGGCTCCTGGGCACAAGAAGGCTGTGGTGTTTCTAAAGGAGAGAGTCATTGTGTTGGCATTTCCTTCAGGCAAGAGCGTCAGAGGTATTAGTTGGGTGATCAATGCTGATGGATTGATACTGTTTCTTAAATAAAGCTATCTTTAGACACACAGATCAAGATTTTTGGATTGATTGACAAAAAGGTTATAATCACAGGCTCACAGAAACACAACCCTGGATTTGCTCTAAAATTGATGATTTGGTACCTGCTCCTTTCATGACGACAGCGCCTTTACAGGACTGAATTGCCTCTCATAACAAGAACCAACCATGCAGTGAAGCATTGAGGGCCAGTGGGAGGGAGCATCCTCAAAAATGCATGGTTAGGCTAAGTGTTAGCATCATGGAGCGTGCTCACGAAAGCTAAAAGTGGCCGGGTGATAGAATCTCTGGGACCGCCAACAGGATGTCTTTTTCTATTGACCAAAACATCATTCTGCAGCTCATGGCTGGAACTGAAGTACAGGCTCTTACTGGGATAAGGAGCTTGCAAATTCCTACCTCTTCCCACTCTAGACTGGCCCGGGTAGCCATACTAATAAACTAGAGGGAGTTTATTAGCTGGCAAGGTAATGCACATGTCTGGTGGCCCCTTCATGGGGATGGCTGGAGCTTGGAGCTTGTTTCTGTTAATGGCGAGAGTTCCTCACCATCCTGGCTGGAAACCCTCACCTTAGGCTGAGGTCTTATAGACAATTTTGTTGTATTATTTCATGGAAATGGTTTAATCAATCCCTGCTCTAGCCAAGTAGTAAAAGGAGACTGCAGGATAGACTTTATTCACAGACAAGTCAGGTAGAGGGTGAGGGTCAGGTTAACCATGAAGGCTCCTTTGTTTTAGCTATAGAACCTTGAGCTGCTTTTTTGGGGTGAAGGGTGTGGGGCCAGGGAAGGGATTTATTCTTGACCTGGAAATTCCAGCACTTACCATATGAAATGCATTCACGAGATCCAGGGAAGATCGGCCTGATGTGATCACGGCTGGGCTTCTTAGGGGAGCCAGGGCCTTAACAAAACTACCCAACCGAAAGGAGAGCAAGGTAATCTCGCTTTTGATATTCCAGGATGTCTTGCTCACAATTCACAGATAAACATCTGGTGGGACCACCACTGGCTATTGGAAGGTTGGTGGTTTAGGTTGGGCAACTGGGCACATGCTAAGGCACTCATGGTATGTTCTAGAAGGTTTCCTTTTAAGTGTCTTTTCTTCTTTAAAAAGTCCCCTTGAGGTTTCCTGATTCAACTGCAGTTTCCTCCTAATCTCTCTGTGGCGTATAAGAGAAAAGAGGCTTGAGTGTTTTTCTCTCTCTGGATGTGTTCCCAGAGTCTGCTTTATCACACCCTTACCTCATCAGGGTCACCGCCACCTCTCAATCATGCGCTGCTTTCAGGGGCGTCTTCTGATTTAGCATTAGATTTTTGTCCATTTTGTCTAATTCTGTTAAGAGGGGGATCTGGGTCCTAATGTTGCTGGGGGTGGGGGATGGGTGTAGGCATGCCTGTGCAATGGGGGTGTGCATGCATGCACATGTGAGACTGTGTGGCAGGGGGCCCTGTGCAAACCTCAGTGCAGAAGTTCCCTTTCCAGGCAGAGCTCTGCCTGAGGTCTAGAACACCAAAGCACACAGACAGTGGCTCCATCTGACAGTGCAAAGCCATGTGACGCTCCTCCTTCTTCCAGGATCACGTTCTCACAGGCAGAAGCTCCCAGGCCTCCTTCGCCCACCTTCCACATCCTCTAGATGGCTGAATCTCCAGGAAGAACAATCTGTTTCCTGCATGTTCTGGAGCCAGTGCCCCTTAAGCCATTCCCACGTGCTCCTCGTGTCTTCTACTCACTGTTTCTTCCAGGGCTTCCAGAAATGCCCTCTTTCCCCAAATCTGGCTCTTTCTTTCCCCAGGTCTCTCTCTCTCTCTCTCTCTCTCTCTCTCTCTCTCTCTCTCTCTCTTTTTTATTAAAGCCCTTTGAAGACTTCTCATCCTTTTTCAGGGCCAGGGATAAATAACCATGGGTGCCACACAGTATTCTGCAGGACCTATCTCTTGTGTGCCAGCCAGTGTCAATCTTATGTGTAAGTGCTATGGCTCTGTGCTTCCACCCCCAACGCCTTCTTTTCTTGATCCCTCATTATTTGTCCATGAGTTGACTGGGATCCATACTATCTGGCTCCTGGTTCAGGAAGTTGAGGTGTTAAATTGACTCAGGGTGTTGATTGGTCATGGACTGACAAGCTCTAGAAAGACCTGTGGGTAACAATGTTTATTTATACAGGTATAGAAAGAAATGGCTCATTTGCTTTTTCTGTACCTAATTCAGTATCCCTCCTCCTCCTCCTCTTCCTCCTCCTCCTCCTCCTCTTCCTTCTCCTCCTGAACTCACTGGTTTTGTACAGCTCTCACTGAAGTAGGACTCAACAGAAATCATGCCTACTAATTAGAAACCCAGAATGTGGGCAGTTTTGAACTGCTAATTAAAACTTACCAATTGAATTGTATTCACAGTTTTTTGTTTTTGTTTTTGTTTTTCAAGACAGGGTTTCTCTGTGTAGCCTTGGCTGTCCTGGGCTGGCCTTGAACTCACAGCGATCCGCCTGCCTCTGCCTCCTGAGTACTGGGATTAAAGGCGTGTGCCCTCACTGCCCGGCCATATTCACAGTTTTTAAACCTGTTTCTTTTCCTGAACTTAGAATTTTGCTCACCAGAGAGGATGGCTTTTTAAAAAAATATTGATTTATATGAGTGTTCTATTAGTATATGTATGACAGAAGAGGGCATCAAATCCCATTATAGATGGTTGTGAGCCACCATATGGTTGCTGGGAATTGAACTCAGGACCTCTGGAAGAGCAGTCAGTGCTCTGAGCCACTGAACCACTTCTCCAGCCCCACCCCCAATTTTTTTTTTAAAAAGCATTTTCTTTTAAAATGGTTCTATTATCTCCAAGAAAATCTCAGGGCCTGACTTTTTTTTCCCCCTCTCCTTTGGAAAAGTTGTTAGTGAGAGGTGAAGAAGCACAAAATGGCGCAGGTCCCTTCCACTCTACCCTTTAATGCTTTCTGCCTGCCATCCTCAGCAGAGAGCACAGTGAATGCCTTCCTCCACAGGTTGGCCAGGAGGAGACAATCTCCTCATTATCATGAGTCCATAGGGACGTCTGTGGCCTCCGAAGTGGTAGGGTGTGCTCTGCCCACACCTGTAGGGAACCAAGTAAATTCATGATGGTAGATGACAAAAGTCTGAAGCCATGGAGGCTACCCATTAGTCTTTTCAGGGTCTGGAATCTTCTGCAGAAGCTGTCAATGCTGAAGCTTGCTCAGGAGTGTGGCTTTCTGGGCCCAGTGCCAACTACGCACACAGGCCTCTCTGTTCAGCCCAGATTGCTTCTCAACCTGACTCTCTTTTCATTCTTCTTTCTTTCTTTCTTTCTTTCTTTCTTCCTTTCTTTCTTTCTTTCTCTCTTCCTTCCTTCCTTCCTTCCTTTCCTCTTTCCCTCTCCCCTCTTTCCTTCATGGCCCAGCAGGGATCCCCTGGTGACTGGAGCCAGAGTTTACACAGACTCCTATGAGGTGGGTCTGGATGTGGGGTGTGCGACCTCTCCAACAACTGGCTCCATTGTATCCTGGCCTGGGGGAGTAGAGAGAAAGATTCTGGTGGCTGCAGCATTTGACTCTCCTGAGCCAGAAAAGGCCATGTGCAGTACATGTGCCTGGGGCTGCGGCTGTAGCCATGTGCTTGGCGTTTCCTTTCTTTTTCAGAAGGTGGTTGATTCATGCAAAATGCTTAACAGTGCATGCCATGCGCAGTGCGTGGGGGTGGTGGATCAGGTCCCCTTTGATGTGCAGGGTCTTTTTGTAGGTTCCAAAAAACCAGTTCAAAAGGTTTACTTTGGACACCACACCTCCAGCATATGTGAAAGTCAAGGGCGGGTTCCGCAGGCGGCTTGCTGGGGAAAACATCTTGTGCTGGTTTCTTCCCGTCTCTGTTTTGTCTTGTGCTGACCACAGGTTTTCACATTTCATATTGCTCTGGGGGTCAGCGGAGGGGATTAAACAAAGGAAAGAGGCTAGCTCCCGGCCTGAGCTTTTTGGATGCCCAGGGAAATGAGGGCGTATGATCTAGCAGTCTCAGTTTACCGTCAGATGGCCAGGGAGAGGCCAGTGACCTGCCAGCCATGAGGTATTTTGCCTGCTAGTGCTTCTGAGCTTACAGAGCCACCTCGGGACATGCAGACTGAAGAGGAGCCATCTGGTCACCAGGGCGGGTCCCATTGCAGCTCTCCTTGGGTTTGTTTTCAGGCCACAGGCAGATGCTGTCATCTTTCTTTCTTTTCTCTCCCAGGGTAGGGCTTAGAGATGGCGGGCAAGGATGGGGATGCTGGGGACTTGGAGGAAACCTGTTTGCCTTGCTTCTCTGTAGTGAGTTTCCTGTGCTGCCCTGTTCTCTGGGGACAGCCTCTGGTAAGGTGGCCCTGTTTGCTCACAGATAAGATTTTCTAAAGAAACCATTGTAGACCCTGTCTCCTTATGCACGGAGATGTCAGGGGCTCGGGGAGGGGCACTTTCTTTCTTTCTTTCTTTTTTTTTTCTATCTTTCAGGAACTCTTTGGATGCCCCTTATCCACGGGCTAATGTGGATTCTTTCTCTGTCACTAAACTCCTTACCAGTGAGTGGAGAACTAGTGAAAGCCAGATGCCCCAACCCTTCATTGTGTTAGCAAAAGGCCAAGGGACAACTCAGGCTGGCTGCGTGGGCGTAGGGACCAGTCTGGACTGTTTGCGAGCACAGGTATACCAGAGCATCCCTGGAGAAGGGAGGAGACATGGAGGCTCCCACAGTCTTGCCATCTGTTTCCTTGGAGTTAGATTCCATTTTTCTCTTCACACAAGGTAGGTTACTGCCCCTAGCAGCCGCCAACCTCCTTGCCAAAGCTGGCATCTCTGAAATGCCACAAAGGCTCAGTTGGCCTCCCAAGTGATTTACCACAACATATGGAAACATCCTGGCCAAGCCCATAGCTATTTGGCAGATTATAAGTATATATAAATCATGCACTAATTTTAATGCAATTTACCCCTGCTCTGCAGTACTGTCTAGTTATCTATCCTTCACAGGTTTTTCTTCACAGGTCTCCTTGACCCTGAACACAGAGGATCAACCCTCTTCTTCTTAAACTGAGACTAATCCTTATGTGCCTATGGAGGCTCTGTCAGGCTGTGCCCTCCATTGTCCAGCTCACCGGAGAGCATGGTGAATTATTATTTTTCTTTCCTGACTTGACATCCTTATGGATCCCCGGTTTCAGAGCATTTCCACACATGCCCTTCACTTCATGTATCTTTGCTGATTTCTTAAACCTGCCCTGAAGAGAAGGAGGGTTCTGAACCAAAAGCATTGTCTTTACATATCACAGATTGGTGGCCCTTCCCTCCATGGGACTCAGGGTCCTATTTCTCTTTCTCCCTCCCTTTTCTTCCTTTCCTCTCCATCTTTCTGTCTTGATTCAGTGTCTCATGTAGGCAGTAGATGTAGCCAAGAATGACCTTGTACTTCCAATCCCCCTGCCTCTACTACCCAGAGGATGGACTTACATGTAGGCGTGGCTACCCTTGGCTTGTATGTTGCTGGGGATTGAACCCAGGGTTTCGTGCATGCTGGGGAAGCATTCTGTCAACTGAGATGCATTCCCAGCCTTAGGTTCTTGTCTCTGCTCCAGAATAAATGGCAACACTCAGTTTCTGTGTAAGTTAACCATTAATGATTTGTCACTCTAGGGTAAATAGTGTGCTGCTGGTCACTGTCCTTTATCAAGGACTTGAAAACATCCTGCACCCTGTTCCAGTTTTACACAAGAAAATACTACTAGTCTTTGCTAGGCATAAGGGTACATGCCTGTAATCCCGACACTTGAGAGGAAGGGGCAGGAGGGTCAGCAGTTCAAGGCCAGTTTCAGCTACATGAAGAGTTTGAACCCAGTCTGAGCTACTTGAGACACTACCTCATCAAACAAACAAACCACGGTCAGTTTTAAAGTTAGACTGTTAGTGAGTACTTAAGCTGTAATTTAAACACAAAGACAAGGTTTCTTCTCTCCCTCTTATATATGGTTCCTTTAAAGCTAAATGGAGGCCACTCTCAAATCCACATACACTTGGTGGCTCCCCCTACTGAAACTTAACTTGCCCCAGGAGTGTAATTAACCCAAAGTGATAGGTGGAACTCCATTTCACGAGTGTGTTTTCTTTAATGTTGTGGCCAGTACTGCAGACAGATTTTAGCTCCACTTTATCGAACAGTGAACCAGTTGGCTAGTTTGAAGAGCCAATCCTAGACTCTCTGATGAATGCCATATGATTAGAACCAATCTATATTTATCAATTCATTTCCTCAGCTTGTCCTGGTGTTTTAACTCTGCTCCTAGACATTCTTGGCCAAGGATTTCCAGATACTTCTCACTAGCTCCTAGAAGGCATTTAGCAGGAAACACTCATGGCCAAAACAATAAGACGTGGTTTGTTTCATGGGAGTGGCTTAGCCCTCTTCCATAGATTCTAGGACCAGAGACAGGGAGTTGTTAGGGAGCCTAAGTCTTAAATGGCCAACGATGTTAATGGGCACACCAGGACCATTTTTTTAAAATATTTTTTTCTCTTTTTACATGTACATTTATAATATTACACATATATACAATAAACTACATACAGCAAGAAGAACCACAAAACAATCAGGTATTATATAAATGTTACATTCATAGTGTTTTAGCTATTTGCATTTGGCAGCCTTGAGGAAAACATCTTTTCTATCTTGGTGAGTCTAAATAGGACCATTTTATAACTGGAAAATTTGAAGTGCGAGAGAAGCAACTTGACAAAGGGAAAACAGATGTGAATACCATAGAATCCTGCCTCAAACTGGAATCTTTCTTGGGCCAGGGCGTGTTGGTGTGATCACTATTGAGACCAGTGGTGTGGAGATTAGCAGGTGCACAGGCTGGTTTGTGGCATTTTTCTGCGTGTCTGCTCTTCAAGGTTTGAGGGCTGGATAAAATGTCTCAGTATCAGGCACAACACCTTGAATGGAGCAGATGTTCAGAAATAGTAACTGTTTGTTAGGTCAACTGATGTGTAGTTACCACTGAATTGAACAAGCCTTAAGTAATTCATGGTTTAGGTGTGCTCCTACTAGTAGACCTCTTAAATGGAAAGCCCTGAGCCCCTGTATTTGTTAAGACATATGCTAGAGATTAAAACATAAAAATCCCCAAATACATGGATGGAAAGAGGATAGAAGTTTCAGATTCTGTTATGGGACAGTTCAGAGGTCAGGAAGGCTGGGCTGGTCCCAGGCAGTCATTGCAGATGCAGCAAGCAGGAAGAAGGAAGAGTGTGAAAAAGGTGGACATGTATTGTTCCCATGTGACAGTGACTTGAACTTGAACGTGGTGCTCAGTCCTCTACTCATATCCTATCAGCTACAACTGGGTCAGGTCCAAGCTGAAAAGGAAGCTGGAAAACAAACATAGTCTCATATGCCCAGGAGTTCCATTGCTAAAAGATGTGAGAACAGATACTTGTAAGTAAGATTAGTCTAAGAGAGTCTCTAAGACAAGTCTCCCTGCACCCCTTCCCTGAATCTGAACCACTTGCAAAAGCAAATCTTAAGAGGGGCCTGACTTGTGCCACACGTGGGTGAATGTTAGCTTACTCTGACAAGATGGCTCTCATTTGTCATCTCCACGATTCTGCAAATAGAAGGGATTTTTAATTTTCACAGGTCAGCCATTTTTTACTTTTTTGAATTTAAATATGAGAGATAGTTGTTCTTCATAAACCCAATGGTGACAGAAAAAAGTATGCTGTCAAGTGCTTCCTTAGATGTTCCAGAAAGGCTGATAGAATGGCATAAAGATGAAGAAATGAGGCAGATACATTGCCAAGTGGAAAGGGGTCTGTCAGAAGTGAGCTAACAATCAGGCTCCACGTTTGCAGGGTCCACTCCACTGTGGGTCAGCATCGTGCTCACCGCTATGCTAGTCATCTCTTTTGTATCTCATCTTTCCCTCCTGGGAAAATGTGGGTAACCTTATCCCAGCACTTCCCTTATAGGTTTGCTCCCAAGAGTAAGCAGGTTGCGGTGACGGGGCATCTTGTCCAGGCTCTGGTTTGCGGAAATTGCTTAGGGAAACTTCACATCCTCCATCTTCTCCCTTCCTTCCTTGAAAAACAAAACAGGGGACTAGCATAGAGCCTGTGTCTCAGCCATGTTTCTGTTGCTATGATAAGCCGAAAGCAACGCGGGAAGGAAAGGGCTTATTTCACTTCTACTTGCATATCACAGTCCCTCATGAAAGAAAGTCAGCGCAGGACCGGGAACAAAAGCCATGGAGGAGTACTGATTACTGGCTTGTCCACTGTGATTTGTTCTGTCTGCTTTCTTATGCCTCCCAGGACCACCAGACCAGGGATGGCGGTGATAGTGAGATGGCTTCTCTCACGTGGGTCATCAATCACGAAAATGCCCTGTATACCTGTCTTCAGGCCAAGCTTATGGAGGCATTTTGTTAATTAGGTTTCCTCTTCCCAGATATGTCTAGGTTTATGTTAAGTTGACAAAGACCAGCTATCCTGAGAGCAAATGTTTCTAACCTGGCCATACAGACTTTCTTTCCCCGCCTCCTCCCCTGAGTCAGGGTTTCTCTGTGTAGCCTTGGCTGTTCTGGACTCACTTTGTAGACAAGGCTGGCCTCGAACTCAGAGCAATCTGCCTGCCTCTGCCTCCCAAGTGCTGGAATTAAAGGCATGCACTACCACACCAGGCCTTAGACTTTCATAAGTAACTAAAGAAAGCAACATTTTAGCTCTACTCTACTTACTAGCTAGAGTCTCTGGGCACAAGGCTCAGGCAACTGGCCACAGCAGAGAATTACATCACTGAGTGCCCCTTTCAGGGGCCTGACCCTGCAGAACTGAAGGGGCAGGAAAGAAGTCAATGAAAAGAGCTAGAGAGTATGGCATCCTAACACCCGTACAAGCTGTGTGAGGAGACTGAGAATGTCAGGGTGGGAGACCCTATTTGAAACCAGAAACAGAAGCCACCTGGTGAAGGATGGAGAAATGAGGTGAAAGACACGGCACCTGGAGGCAGCAGGCTTGCTTTTCTCAGTCCATCTATCCTTTGGTTTCCCAAGCAAAGCACAAAGTGGAGAGTCCAGCCTGGTACAGGTTCCAGAGCAGCACAGCTGGGAGGAAGGACAGAAGGAACAGACTTCAGGGAAGCTGGACGGCCTCTCGCAGGGTGGCTGTCCATAGGCTGTGCAGGCTCTTGGGTCACGTGAGGGAACTTGGAAGGGTTTGGACACAGAGGGGAAACAGCGGATTTCCTCTGTGGCAGTGGCTGTCCCTGTTAGTTGCAGATACCTTTGTGATGTAGAAGGATGGAAACTGGTGTGTTGACTTAGAAAGGAGAAGGATGGAGGGACTGGCTTTGACAGCTGGTCACCGGGCACCTGTGGAGGCAGCCTTAGAGGCACAAGTCCTATCTGTTCCTTTCTTCAGTTCCTTCTCTCCAGCTTCCCTCCCCTCCTTCTTCCCACTCCTCACCTTCTTTCTCCTCTATCACACATTCATTCTGATTGGTTGCTTGCCAGGAAGGAACCTAGGAGTTGGAGAAAACAAGGGGTGACCAAGGATTACAATCCTAACTGGGGAGACAGTTAACTGGCAGTTATTGGCTAAACACCGCTGTCTCTGTTCTTTCAAGGCCAAGGCCATGCCCAGCTTCTCCTAGCTGGGCTCACAGGGAAGCCCTAAGTGGCATTTCTTGATGGTCAACAACGTGATTAGGTTCCTTGGCAAAAGGTGACTCTTGCGTATTTTTAGAAAACCACTTGTGACCTTACAGCCACCCGAAGCAAGCAGCTATCCACCCAGACCTTTTAAAAAATACAGACCATTCAAAAAAATGTATGAATCAGCTGGGTTGCCCATGCCTTTAATCCCAGCACTTAGGAGGCAGAGGCAGGCAGATTGCTGTGAGTTCGAGGCCAGCCTGGTCTACAAAGCGAGTCCAGGACAGCCATGACTACACAGAGAAAACCTGTCTCAAAAAACCAAACCAACCAACCAACTAAACAAAAAGAATCTTTAAAATTTGAAACATTTATTATTTGGGGTTGAGGGACATGTGCCACAGTACATGTGGAAGTCAGAAAACAAGTTGGTGGAATCAGCTCTCTGTCTCCACCTTTACATGTGACCCAGAACTCAGGTTGTCATGATCCATGGCAAGCACTTTAACTCACTGAGCCGACTCGCTGGCCCTAAACTTAGAATTCTTCAGTGTATAGTGTAAAAAGGCCAGGCACCATTGAGATATATTTGGGGTATAATGATGGGGATTTAGATTTTTACTCAGAAGAATAGGATCTGAATCACCTATGGCCATTTTGGTTATGGTGACTAATCTATGAAATGAGGAGAGGAAGGTCACGGCAGTGCAAATGTGATAAGCGTGAGCATGCTGGGGGAGGTACAAATGTGATAGGCGTGAAAGTGCTTGGCCAGCTCTCAAGTGCTACACAGATGTCTAATTGTATCATGACTTGTTATTACTCAAGTGTCAGTTTGCTTTTAAACAACTTTCAATGGCCTGGCATGAACTTGAGCACTTTTAAAGACAAATGGCTAATTATATAAAATGATAAAAGCTAGTGTCGTGTGTGTGTGTGTGTGTGTGTGTGTGTGTATGTGTGTGTGTGTGTGTGTATGTCTGTGTGTGTGTGTGTGTGTGTGTGTGTGTGTGTGTTTCTTGGCAAAAAACAAACCAAAAACACAAGACACTCCCCAGGTAAAAGAAGGGCAGGACACAAGACCCGGGAGTTCAGTCAGTATTACCACCTGCTACCATCAGCTCGAAAGAATTGTGGGAGATGCTGAAGTGTGCATAGGAAGTAGAAGTTTAAGTAAAATGGACTCCACAAGGCAGCTTCTATGGGGTCTGTATGCATGGTGGAGTGGGGCTTTGTGCTGACACAGCTGTTGTGGGGTTACTCAAGCTCTGACAGTAACTCCTCACCCATTTTCCTGTAAGTTCCATAAATGAATCTTGCCCAAACAAAAGTACGTTTTCCCCCCAGACAGGGTCTCTCTGTGTAGCCTTGGCTGTCCTAGACTCACTTTGTAGACCAGGATGGTCTCAAACTCACAGCCATCTGCCTGCCTCTGCCTCCCAAGTGCAGATATTAAAGAGGTGTGCCACTATATTTAAAAGAAGGTTTCTTTATATTATTTTTAATTATATGTAGGGGTGTGTGTGTGTGTTTGTGTGTGTGTGTGTGTGTGTGTGTGTGTGTGTGAGTCCAGGTACAAGAGGGGACCAAAAGCTTCAGGTCCCACGCAGCTGGAGTTAGGTGGTTGCCAGCTTCCAGTGTGGGTGCTGGGAGCTGGACTCTGCAGTCTACACCTTCTAGAGATCTATGATTCATACTTGCAGGTAGAAAGATGTGCCTGAGGAGCTAGAGGGAGCCGCTTCCTACCACAAAAGACCCATTTCACATCTTATGTAATACCTGGTGTGTCCCCAAAGACAAGGTAAGCAAAAAAAATTAGCTCTAAACACTTGTAAAGCAGTCTGTTTCTGACAACAAAAGAGGATGGCAGAGAGATTGCTCTGAGCTGTAGAGTTCTAGCATTGGGCCTGTGATTTTCCAGGGGTTGGGAGGCAAAGGACTCATTTTCCTTGTAGAGTTTGGAGAGTGACCCTAGTACAATTCAGTGCCAAAGACTATGGCTTAAACAGTTGGGATCTTTAACACTCTGACAGAGTGCTGAAGCCGACTTGCTGAGCTCTGAATTTCACAGTGAGGTGCTGGGGAGGACACTAGCAGTTGCCCGGGATGAAAACTCTTGTTTTCTGCTCTGTTCCTGCTCCTGGCACTATTCCTACTGGTGTAAACTATATAACCCATGGGCTTAGAGCCCCTGGCAAGTTTAAGGCTAGCCACAGCCCAGATGTTTGGTTTCTAACCTTGTTGGTAAAGCCAAACCACATGCACTTGGTTCTGAGAAAACCAACCAATAATGTAAGAACCAGTTCCAGGAGAGACTGACTTACAGTTTTGCAGAAGCCAGGAAATCTGAGCAAAGTTCTTTTTGCTCTGCTTCCTGCTCTTGGACTTGCTCTACTGACCTTTTACCCTCTTACAAAGGCAAATGCCCTTTCTGGCTCTTAGCTCACCTCATCCATTGCTTGATAAACATGTATTCAGCTTCCTTCCTTCCTTCCCTCCCTCCTTCCTTCCTTCCTTCCCTCCCTCCTTCTCTCCTTCCTTCCCTCCTTCCCTCCTTTCTTCCTTCCTTCCTTCCTTCCCTCCCTCCTTCCCTCCTTCCTTCCTTCCTTCCTTCCTTCCTTCCTTCCTTCCTTCCTTCCTTCCTTGCCTCCTTTCTTCCTTCCTTCCTTCCCTTCCTCCTTCTCTCTCTCCACCCCTTCCTTCCACAAAATCTCCTTTAGCCTCAGCCTGGCCTCTAGATCCTTAGGTAGGTAAGGATGACCTTGAATTTCTAGTCCTCCTGCCTCCACTTTCCAAGTGCTAGGATTTCACATGTGGACCACCCTGCCTGGTTTTCCTCTGTGCTGGGAATCACACCCAGAATTTCCTGAATGCTGGACAAGCACTGTAGCCACTGACCTACCTCCCCAGCCCACATATGCCTGCTTCCAGGAAATGCAATCAATGTGCTTGTGATAAAGTTTGGCAAAGGCTGGCAAAATCCATCTCTGACATATTTTGCTGACAAATACAGTTTTTCCCCTATCACCCGTAGCCAGACACCTCACGTAGTAGATAAAATTGAGAATGGACCTAAGAACTCATTTCTGGTCTATCTTCTTCTGTGTGTGTGTGTGTGTGTGTGTGTGTGTGTGTGTGTACATGTGCATGTGTATGTGTGTGTGTGCGCGCGCGCGTGTGTTAATTTATTTTATTTTGATTTAACAAACTTACAATCTTCCTATACTAACCTCCTACGTGCTGGGATTATAGGCATGAACTACCATGCCTGGCTTGCTTTCCTCCCTCTTAAAAATGAGAGGTGTTGGGGTTGAAGGGAGGTGGTATTGTAGAGTGGCTTGCTAAGACCACAGCTGGTCATTGACTAAGATGACAGAAGAAGTCTATCTGTCCTGACCCCTGTGTGACTATCCCCACAGTGTGGTCCCAGGATGTGACGTGGGTGATGACTAGGAGCTACCCAGCCCTGCCACCCAACACCATGCCTTTGGGATCATGATCTTTGTTTCCTTTGTCTTTTTAGGGATTATCACTGCTGCTTATGCCTCTTGGAATTTAAACCCTAAGATGACAGTTTGATTGGATGAGGTTGTTGTGGGGTGATAAGGCTGTGATAACCCATTCTCAAAGGTGTTACCAGTACTCTTATAAAAAACAAACAAACAACCAAAAACTATGAGGGAATAAATTTATTCTTTTTGTCCTCCCAGTTGGTATGAGGACTCAATAAGCAGAGTGAATCCTTTCTTCCATACGAAGTCATTTGGTGCTTTCACCTTAGATTTCTCATAGACTACAGAACTGTAAGGAGTACGTTTATATCAGTTACTAATTACTTTATCAAAGGTATTTTGCTATTGTAGCAGGGTTGGACTAAGGTAACTACCCAATGTCACCAGGCCTCTGAGTGTCAGTCAGCTTTCTGTTGCTGCAACAAAATACCTGAGACATGCAACTGAAAGGCAGAAAAGGTTTCGTCCTTACTGCTTGTCTATATTGCTTTAAGCCTGTAGTATTGTTCTGAGGGGACAAGGCAACCATGGGAGCTGGGAAGGGAATAGTTGAAACAAGTGAGGCTGTGATCTCAATATCCTCTTTGGGAACCTTCTCAATAAGCCAACTTCCTTCCACTAGGGTTTAACTCTGTAAGCACTTTTGACTAATTCCAATAGCACCAACAGCTTAGGGACCAAGTTGTTAGCCCATGAGGGTTTGAGAGACATTTAAGATACAGACTATAGGACTCATTTCTTTGGAATAAGAATCAGATATAGACGTTTAAGGTTTCCATGATTCTCATTTAGAATAATGGAGGGGGTATCAGTTGTCCTTGTGAACTGTTTTGTTGGTGGAAGATGCAATGGTGTAAACAGCGACCACATAACATCATCATGCAACTTTTTGTTTGGCCTGGAACTCCTCGATCTCTAGCTTGGCCTTAATTAATTTCAGGTGTATGATTACTATGTTAACAATGCTCTCAGTCAGCACCAGGCATCACACTGTCCTACAGTATATTGACTGCTGATAGTGCTTTGAACTGGAACTCGGCGGGGGCCCTTGTGAAGATGGTCTGTCTTTATCACATTTCCAAAATCCCTATTGCAACAAAAGAGAAGCCAGAGAGACTGATGTTAATTACTGCAAATCAGTTCCAGGTATCCCTCAATGGGAAGCTCAGCCAGTGCACCGAGAATGGCTCAAATCACAAAGCTCCTTAAGTGTGTGGCTTCCCGGGAACCTAGGTATTATTTCAAATGAGGAGAAACACGCTTTGAGCTCAGATTCATGGGTGATCTTAGGAAGGAATAGGTGGCAGGGTAGTTAATAGTGACCTTTGTGACCAAGGACAATGTGTATTTGATAAATAGTCAAACTTTCAGTCCTCACATCTTACGTGGCCCGTGTGGCTAATGGCTCAGTGTTTTCTTTCCTCTGAAAGAAAGCCTCTCCTGGGCTATGGCTGAGTGAAGAGTCTGGGAGTCTCTGTAGCCAAAACCAAATAAGGAAATGTAGAAAAGTTTTTCTCCCAAGAACGTTGTGGGCTGGGGGTATGGCTTAGTGGGTAGAGTACTTACATGGCCTCAGTCCTCTAGCACTGCATAAAATGTCACCAGTCCTGTATCCTCTCACTACTGTGGTGGGAGAAAAACATTCAGACATTCAAGGTCATCCATAGTTGTGTAGGGAGCCCAAGTACAGCCCGGGCAAAATACAATCCAGTCTTTAAAAGCACCATAGTTTTATTTAACAAATAAACATATTATTTAGAATATGCTGTTATTTTTGCCTTGTGGAGGTTTTTCTAAGTCTTTGTATTTCTGGCTTGATGGGTAATGGATAATCTTTCTAGTGTGGAGGAATACTATTGATGGGAAGGGACTGTGTATTGGGCACTAGAGAAACCTGAAGAATTCACATTTGATACCTGCTGCAATGTGGTCATGACCGAAGGTTACACAAAACACTAAGTGTTTGGATCTCTTGATATGGAAAGTCAGCAAAGCTGCCTCATGCCATTTTCCATCGCCCTTCCAAGATCACATCTGTTTGGAACTGAAGCATAGCATGTGTTCCGGGGAACCTGTATGAAATTAACTTTTATAGCTGACTTTACAAGCAGGATCTTTTATTGTCTACAACTTGGCTGGGGTTCAAGAAGTTCCTAAGATAATTTACTGTCATCTGTGCCTATTGTATGGTGGTTGATGAAACCGATATATTACTGAACATATGCAGTCATCCTGACTACAGCCAACAGGTCATCTAAGCCTTTTATCTGAGAGGATTGAAGAGCTTACATTGCAGAAGGGGGGTGGGGTGCTGAGTATTTTAAGTGAAATAATCACTTGCAGGACCAAAACATTTGTGACCAAGCCTATAACTCTTTCCTGTTTGCCAACACAGTAAAAGCTTATTAGAATCTAGAATGTATTTCAACAAAGACTTAAAGTAATATCTCTCAAACAAATGCGTGATTACATTCTTATAATATCTGGGATGGTTGGTTCAATTTTTTTGACTATGGCATTAAGAATAAAGATCATGGATTTAAATTTCTTTCATGTTCCCTAATTCAACTCTACCCCAGTCCTTTTCCAAGTTAACAGAGGGGCTCCATTAAGGTAACATTGTCTTCATAGAGTCAGAGAAAAACTTGGTAAAATGATGATAGAAAGAATGGAATTTCTAGTTACAACATCAGTAAGAGACAACAAAAATTCCTAACAAGTATGTACATATTGTCTGCTGGGTCATTTGTAAGGTAAATTGAATTGAACTGAGGTGGATTTTGTTTTGTTTTGTTTTGTTTTTTACAGGGTCTTACTATGTAGCCCAGGTTGGCCTTGAACTCTCCATCCTCCTGCCTCAGATTCCTGAGTGCTGAGATCAGAAGCCATGCCACCATGATCAGCTTGTTCCTCAACTTAATGTAGACTCTAACTTTCTGGGAACAGCATTTGCAGCTATGTTGTTGAGTCCTCACTACAAAGCATTTTTTTTCTTTAACAAGGAAGTAATTCATATATTTGCCACCCTACTTGTCATCATAAGGAGTTTGGGTGTCAATGGTGTCAATGAGTAACCATTCCCCCCCACTCCAGTTATGTGGCCCCATGTAGCCTGGGTTGGTCTTAAACTCTAGTAATCCCCCCACCTCAGCCTGAGTGCTGGTATAACAGCTACCACATATGGCTTTGTACAGATAGGGAACTAAAAACTGAAGCAATGGATTTAGCACTGATGACAAAGCGCCTTAGCACTAATCCCATGCATCCCTCCGTGCCTCTCTGTCTTCAAGCTGACCACAGAACAGGACTGCGTCTCAGCCGTGTGAACGTCCTTGCTATCTTCTGAATTTACTCATCACTTTAATATGTTAAACTCATTACTTGGCAGAGTACATACCACTTATTTATTATTCTGCTTGTGGACACCTGCATGAACACCCCCATGAGACAGAGCACGTGTGCGGGACATAGGACAGCTTGCAGGAGTCGATTTCCCTCTTTCACCACGGGGATCCTTGATATCAAACTCAGGATTCAGCTGTCACATGCTGAGCCACCTCCCTCACCTATTAGTAAATGGTGAATCTGCTGTCAGTGCAGACAAGCCGATTCACTGAAGGCCGTCAGGCCAGGACAGTATGACTCTGAGTCTATCTGGGCCAGGCAGCAAGAGATTTTTTTGTTCTTGAGGCTGGAAGCAAGCAATTCCAGAGCAGGTCTTCAGTTAGATGCGCTTCCTCCCATGGAAAGGAAGTTAGCATGTTTTCAAAGTATTCTGAAACAGTCAAATGTGAGTTGTGCTAATTTGGTGTAAAACTTCATGTGGCATATTACTAATGCCGAAGAACAAAGCATGCAGGCTCTGTGACTAATTACTAACAGCACTGTCGCTATTTTATGTAAGTGTGAACAAGAATCATATGTTTCTTATAGTTGGTCCTTGTTGACGCTCTTAGTCTCACTGGTGAAAGTGTGATAATGAGCAGCGAGCAGAGCCGAGAGCTGCCGCGTGATCCGCTCGGGACAGTGTGTTGTACCCATGCCCAGAAGCTCTGGGGGCAAAGGACATTCTTTAACTACATGCAACAGCTAAACAGTTGTATTTTTAATGTAATTTCACAGACACAAAGCCGGAGACCCTGCCGTAACAATTAAAGGGGTGCCACTGTGATTTGATACTGCAGGGTGTGGTTCAGAAGATGAAAACAAGCCATGGAGCTGTCACAGGAGCCTGCACTTTCCGAGAGTTCCAGGTCTTGCTATAGAAACAGAGCAAATAATAGATCTTAGCAAATAAAACTATACGCTTTCGGAGTTTCCAGGAGAGGACTGGGATTCAATATTTGTTCAAGACCAGAGCAGTGGCCAGGGACACTTGGCTTGGCTTTGTTTTATCACGTGTGTGTGTGTGTGTGTGTGTGTGTGTGTGTGTGTGTGTGTATGTGTGCGTGTGCGTGTGCGTGTGCGTGTGTGTGTGTGTGTGTGTGTGTGTGTGTGTTGAGGATTGAACACAAGGTCTCATTCATATTAGGCAAGTCCCCTATCACTGAACTACATCCACAGCCTCCTCCTGTTTAATAATAATAATAATAATAATAATAATAATAATAATAATAATAATAATAAATAGTATGTATGTATGTATGTATGTATGTATGTATGTATGTTATCCAAACTGTCCAGAGCCCAGGCAGTCCTTGAATTTTCTGTCCCTTTGCCTCAGCCTCTCAAGCAGCAGAGATTATAAGGCTGCACTATCAGGCCTTCCTTAGCTTAACACTTTAAAATGATCCTTAGCTTAACATTTTAAAATGATGTCATATCAAGAATCTTGAGGAAACAACACTCAGGACAAAAAAGACCCCCTTCCCCCGCCCCACTGTCCACTCCCCCCAAGCTGCCCCCCAACCTCTGACCCCAGCACGCAAGACCTGGATACACATGCAATAAAAGGCACACACAAGGGCTGGTGTGTGTTTAAAATAAAAGAGAAGGTGGCAAGGTAGCTAGTGTATATCTTAAATTCCAGTATTTGGAGAGCTGAGGCAGGAGAGCCTTGAATTTGAGGCTGTATAGATGGTTGCAAACAACAAACTTCAAACAAAGACAAGAGACACTAAAGATGAAGATGGAATAACTTAAAAGACTTAAGTCACAGACTCTTAAAGTGTACTCTAAGGGCATCTAAAGGCAATTGTTCTGTCTGTCATTTACCCGACGTGGCACAGGGCTGTTAGGGCCTTGCAGCTGTTTAATGGGAGAATGAGAAGTTAGTTGGCCTCCTAAGCCTTCTGCCCAGTGAGTAGAGAGCTCTCTCCTGAGGTCACTTCCTTAAAAACCTTTTCTCAATTCTGAGCCCATCCCTACCAAGACAGCATCTGTGGGAGTTTCACCTCTGACCTCATTCCTCATGAACTCACTATGTTTATTGTCTAGTGTGGATCCATCTCTCACAAACCTTGAGCTTGGAGGATGCTCCAACCACGCCCTAGGGCCTGTGGACTGGAATCAGAAGATCCGGTTGTGTTCTTACTCCTGCCATTTAATCTTGTAGGTCTGTTCTCTTATTTATAAAGTTAGAAGAATGGCTGGGGATCTCTCAGAGCTCTTTCAGCTCCAAATGGCTAAGATTCTATTTAGACTCATTTGAAGAGCCGACAATGGAAGCTGTTTCTTGGTCAGGCTGGTGACTGCCTATTTACATGCAAATGTGAATTGTGAATCCCAAAAGAAACTGTGGAAATGAACTGCCCCTAGTGGAGGGTCATGGACCTTGATGAATGGACAATACCAGCAGGCAAAGTAGGGGAAGAACAGAGGGGCCATGGAACCAAGTGGAATTTCAATGAAGGGGACGGCAAACGAATGAGGTGAACAGAGAACCCGAGTCAAGTTTATTGCGTCCTCTGACTGAGGTCATGATGGAAACCAGATTGTTGAGTCTCTCAAAGTGTACACCAATATTGCAGTAGGGAAAAAAAATGATTGGACGGTGATATAAATTTTTATAACACTGGGGGAAAACAAGCTTGAATTGATGCCTTAAGGCAAGCCTTCTGAGTGCACACATTTCCAGAGTGAACAAGAGCTCTTACGCTGGTTCATGCTTCCAGTGGCAACAAACAATTTGGGTTATGTGGTCATCTGAATGAGATATGTCCCTTGTAGGCTCAGGCTTTTAAACAGTTGATCCCTAGCTGCTAGTACTGTTTGAGGAGGCAGCCTTGCTGCCTTCCTGGCAGACATAAGTCAAGGGGAACAGACTAAGAGTTCATAGCCTCACCCCACTTCCAGTTTGTTTTCTCTGCTTCCTATGTGTGCCTGGAGTTGCTGTCTCTCAACTTCCTGCTCTGGCTTCTTGCTGCCATGTCTCCTTTGCCATGATGGGCCCCATCAGTCTGGAACCATACACAAAATATGTGTTTTTGTCTATAAATTGTTCTGGTTATGGTATTTTACCACAGCAACAAAAAGTAACTAGTGAAGGTTACTTAAATCATTTTTATTACTTCCCACGCTGTAAATGATACACAAAGCAAAATATCCTTACACTCAAGCAAGATTAAAACAACAACAACAACACACACACACACACACACACACTTTACAAAATGATTGTTTTCTGTGTGCAGTCTAAAACAAGGTCTTGATGAAGACATATAAGTTGTTCATGCTGGTAGGGCCTTGAAATCCTTACTGTGAGCTTCATGGGCATACATCAGAAGGGGAATGGATGCATGTACACTATTTTGTGGGCTGCAACCATTTGCTCTTTCTCTCAAGTGATAGCTTTAGCCCAACTTGTCAGTGGATCTGAAACATCAATAGACAACAATTCCTTAGTCAGACATGGTGGCACATTCCTGTAATCCAGACACCCTCAAGCAGAACGAACAAGGTTAAAAGCTTAGTTTGGTTGTAGAGTGAGACCCTGAAATAAGGCAAACAACCGCCCCCCAACCCTATTGATTTAATAAGGCTCATTGTAGCGTAATGATTAACTGCTACCATTGACTTTATTTCATATCACCTCTGAGAATGTCTGGGAGTGTGTTTCAGGCTTAAGTGAGTGTGATGGGTGATCTTGGTTGTACCTTTGACATACCCGGGAAGAGGGAGCTTCATTTGAGGAATTGCTTCTATCAGATGGGTCTTGACGGTGATTCTTGAGTGTTGATTGACAACAGGAAGGCCTAGAACACTGTGGGCATTACCACTCCTGGGCAGGTGGGTCTTGACTGTGTGAGAAAGAAAGCTAGGCAAACTAGAGGGAGAAGACCAGTAGTAGCATTCATTCGTTGGTTTATTGTTCAAGTTCTTGCCTTGAATTCCTTCCCAACCTTCCATCAATGGTGGACTATAACCTAGAGGCCAAATAAACCCTTCCTCCATGAGCTGGCTTTGCTCAGAGTTTTATCATGGTAACAGATAACAACCTAGGACAACTGATGATGGAAGAATCACCTTGAATTAATGCAGCACCATCCTCTGAGCTGGGATCTCAACCAGGTTAAAAAGGAAAAAGTTAGAAAGTAGGTGAAACACTAGTACTCATTTCTCTCTGCTTCCTTAATGTGATCAGCCAACTCATGTTCCTGTTACCATGCCTTCCATGATGGACTGTGTCCTTCAAAGTGTGAGCCAAACAAACCCTAGATGGTAAGAAACTAAGTGTCAGATGGCCAAATTAGATGCTAGTTGTTGGTACAACACCCTCTTCTCCCACCTCACCTGTGATCTGGATAGCCACAGGTCTGATGAAGATTCCACTGGGTAGGCAATTCTCCACTATTGCTTTTGAAGCTTCCCTTGTGCCTAGACCAAAGTAGGCTTTGTGTTAATAATACTTTGCAATTTGTATTATTTGTAATAATTTATATCATCTCTGTTCTACCTCAAAAACTTCCCATTTTTCAGATAAAAAAGAGATAATACAAATTACTCCATGGCCTGAATTGTGAACGTTTGTACTAGAAATGCTGAGTCCTGATTCTCACAAGAAATGGCTCATAATTAACACACTGCGTTTCATATACAGCAAACAGAGAAACCCAATGAATAGTGCATGAATATTTTAAACATGCAAAACTCATGAAAGGTTCCCTTAGGTTTAGTTCACACTGTGCTTTTGCCTTAGATACCACAAAGATTTTGAAATCAAAAAGGTTTTCATTTTACCTTTTAGGAACATGGTATAATTTATCTGCATGATTGCATTTTAATTAGAACTCCTATTGCCTACTTAAACATTCAAAGATGTAAAAAGAGCCAACCAAATAGGAATTCATATAACCAAGGTGTTTGCTACCGTGATGTTCCCTAGCACTGCCTTGGGATAAGGCTCACAGCAGACTCAAGCTTAATAGTCTGAACTGGCTCAAAATTAACCCATTTGTATGCACAATATTTTACATAGGGGCTAGCCTTGGTAGCAATTGCTGGTAATGATGGGTCTTTGTGCAGCCCTAAGGATCTCTGCCATTCTTTGGGAGCAAATTAGTCACTCTTAAAAATTAAAAACAAGTAATTTTGTAGGGGGCATTTTCCCCCTACACGGCTTATGTGGTGGTTATATGTGGCTGTGGGGTGATGAAGTAATGAATGGCACCTTCCACTTCCAGTGGGTAAATTCAGACTAGGACAAAGAGCTTCACTAGTGTGTGTGATGTCTAGGGGCATGAAGGGCGGGGCCAAGGATTCAATCCATAAGGATGGACATAGCTTTGGATACAGCTCTTAGCTCTCTTACAGCATGATGGAAGGTCATCATTCAGCACAGTGTGCTGCTGTTCTGAGAGCATGCTTACCAAAACCCTGAACCTAAGCTAATACAATTAAAAAGCAAAGGAAAAATAAAGAGAATTTGCCTTTCTGTACTTACAGATTCCAATACCTTTCTAAGGAAGTTCTTCCCGGGCTCAGCAGATGCTGTCTGGCTAATTCTGTCAGTCCTTTGGGTAATGGTCATCAAGGGTAGTTATAGGTTGGTTAGATAGTTATGGTGGTCCATTAGTGAGAAGTCCTCAAAGTTGACCTGCTAATTGGTTTTAAATAGCAGTTGATAAATACTATGTACAATAGGCTGGTGTTACAAAAAGACACCCAGGAAGCAACAGATCACATACATAACGAAAAACTTGTCATTATTGCATGATGTCATGGCTGTTATGACATCAGAGTGCAATTTGTTTTTGAGGGTTTTTTTGTTTTGTTTTGTTTTGTTTTGTTTTTGTTTTTTTTTGAGACAGGATTTCTCTGTGTAGCCTTGGCTGTCCTGGACTTGCTTTGTAGACCAGGCTGGCCTCGAACTCACAGCAATGCACCTGCCTCTGCCTCCCGAGTGCTGGGATTAAAGGCATGCTCCACTATCGCCCAGCCAGAATGCAATTTGTTATGTTTCTGGTTATGCTGCTGTTGATAAACCTGTTGTGTGGCTAGTCCTACAATCTTGTAAAACTGTAGCATATATAATTATGTACAGTATATAATGCTGACAATGATAGTAAATAGCAATGTTGTCTTCTATTTTTATTTTAGTATCTATTCAAAACAGGAGTTGACTGAATCTGTCATCTATCTATGTATAATCTATCTATCTATCTATCTATCTATCTATCTATCTATCTATCTATC
>OU015746.1:75046704-75064436 GCA_907169655.1 Acomys percivali | reverse complement strand
GAGAGAGAGAGAGAGAGAGAGAGAGAGAGAGAGAGAGAGAGAGAGAGAGAGAGAGAGAGAGAGAACTAGAACTACGTTTGGGCCTTTGTTTTAGCCCTTGTGCCACAAAGCGGTAGTTACACACAGTTCTAATATGAAACGTAATTATTGGCAATCTCTGCAGGTTAAGCAAAAACCTGCAGAGGCTCTAAAATGCTGTATGTATGTATCACACATTGGTAGTATCTGTTCATGGGATACCCATTCTAGAATTTTCTCTCTTTGTGTGTATGTGTTCCTGTCTTTCTCTCAAAGGCTTACCCGCTTTATGTTTGTGTGCGCTGTCCTCCCCTCTCCGCTTTCAGAGAACTTATTCTGAGCTGCCTCGCTGGAGCTGTGTAAGTAGGCCAACTTTCAAGATTGTATCTGTCTAGATCAAAGGGGAGGGTGAGTCCCTGATGTTGGCAAAGGGATTAGTTCACAAGAAATCCTCGCCGTGTCAATGTGACACATGGGATGACACTGCACTTGGGAAAAATAGGGCTATAAGTCAATAGTCCCTGAGCAGCTTCAAAGTTGGAAATCTTTTACATGGGATGATTTTTATTCTTTGTCTGTTCCTCCCTCATCGAAACTGACACCTGAAAAATTCCCCGGCTAATTTGTTTTGCATTGTGATATTTTGCCACAGCCAGCCAGCTCATTAGGAGTCTTGGCTGCAGGATCACCTCTCAAAAGTAGGACGTCTTATCTGTGGCTCCTGTCCCCTTACCAGCTGAAGCCTCTATTTCAATAAGGCATGGGTAAATTTGGTTTGTACCAGGACTGGACAAGTTGAAAATATTTAAAATTTCCTCACTCTTGCTACTTCTGACTCAGGAGTAGCTGGGGAAAACAGGATACCTACATCCCTTTAGAATTTGTCCAACCAACCCACTTAGAGGGATGCTTATGAATTGGTCACAGTTGACATCTGGCCTGAAGAAAGGACGGACCAGATGCAACTCCCAGGGAAGGAGCTACTTAAAATCAATGTATCCACTTTGAGGCATGTCCCACGATGGATTTTCAGCATTTAAAACACTTGTGTAAATCTTAGTCTTGAATCTCTCTGACCTGTCTCCCTCTTGGGGCCAGGAAGACAGCGTATGAGAACAGGAAGCGCACACATAAAGGACCTTAGCAAACTCTGCTTACACCTAAGCAGTGTGCACCCAAGCCTGGTAAGCGCCCTCTTTAAATGTAGGTCCTTTATGTTTTCTCTCTTTGAGCGTATGTTTAAGTGGAAGATTCCGCTTCCGAGAAGGTGTCAGGGTGTTCAGAGTCTAAATGATCTGCAGCTTCATGCCTCCTTAGCAGTGGCGGGGGGGGGGGGGGGGGGGGGGGGGGAATGGGCAGAGATAGCGGCGAATTCCTCCCACCCGGTGGCACAGCAGCCTCACCAGTGTTCTGCTCATTTGCAGGCCCCCTTCGAAGGTATTTGGAATAAATGAAATAACACTGTCTTTCCAGGAGCCGGCCTGTGGGAGCCTGGAAAGAGGCAGGATTCAGAAGAGAAGGAGACTAGGCAGAAACAGAGAAAGATAAAGACGGACTGAGGCAGCCTATCGTCTGCAATTTCTGTCACTGCCTATCTCTTCCATCCTTCCTTCTCTGTTTCAATTTCTTTCTTTTTTTTCTCTCTCTCTCCATCTTGTCTCCCTCATTGCTTTTCTGTCTGTAGTAAGATAACTATGATTTGGAGAAAGCTCCGAGGCAGAGGGGCCTAGGAAATGGGCACGTGTGTCCTAGTTCCATCACCAAGTACGGCAGATGCTTGGAGGGAGGTGGGGGCGTATCTCTGAGCCTCAGTTTCCCTTTTTGTCCCATAAACAAGGTTCCTTAGATGGTGCCCAGGTTCTTCCTAACTCTGCTGCAATAAAGTTTGACTACCCACGCAAATATGTTTACCGGTTACATGGGGCAAATCTGCCCAGCTTCCAATGTAAATGAGCTAGCTGTCATGTTGTCCAGGGTTACCAGAGCGCTTAATTTCCACTTCCGCAGGGCACACAACCCATACTGTGAGCGCTCTGGAAGCTTTGGGGTGGGAATCACACCCTGCCTCACCCCCAGCCTAGCTGGAGCACGCATGTGTGAACAAACTGCCCGAACACACCACCCTCTGGATGTCTCAGTATTAAAATCTGTTCCTCCTCAGGGCTTTCACAGCCTTTGCCATCCTGGCAATTTGAACAGATCACTGTTCTTTTTACTCACATTATTTGAGGGACAGATTTTCATCTTCTGTTCTCAGAGTTAGAGCACTCACTTGGAAGGCTTGTAACTGGAATCCTGGTTTGTAAGCAATGCTTCCTCTTACTGTAGGAAGATGGCCTCTGGTTTAGGAGTCAGGTGTGTCGGAAGCAAAGGTGGTTTTTACATTGAGTTGTCTGCTTGTTAAATGTGCTTATAAGTGACCAGGGTTAAGAGCAACAGAGCAAAACAAAGTCACTGGTTCTGCCTAAGAAAGGTTAAAAAATGCTTGTGTGTAAAAATACCAGGAAGCATTTTTGCCAACTCCTTCCTCCTTCTTAGCCACCATACCTGCCTGTCTTTACAGGAGAAACATTTTGAGCTCTCTCTAGCTGAAAATGTTCCCAAGAATGTCTAAGCCATCATTCAGATGTGGTCTGTAATCCACCTGCTAAGAACTTTTCTAAGGCTTTAGAAATCTCTTGGTCAAAAGCCCTGTTCTGACTCATTCTCTTCCTACCATGTGTTTATGGAACTGTTGAAGTGCTGCCATCGCCACCCACTTCCTCCTCCTCCTCCTCCTCTTCCCCCTCCTCTTCCCCCTCCCTTTTCCTTTTTCCAATACTAGGGATTGAATCCAGCTTCTCATGTGTGCTAGGCAAAGGCTCCGCCACTAAGCTACGTCCTCAGCCATTTTCTTACCTAGCTGTCATATTGAGAAGCACCCTCGCTGAGTTGCCCAGACAACTTGCAGTGGAAGTTTATAATTCCCCTTCCACAGTGGCTAGGGATACAGGTCTGTGACGTAAGGCCAAGCTGTGTCAGCATCTCTTTAATACCGATGCCTCAAATGTAAACGTGGACAGTAAATCAGATTAAACAAAAGGACAATTGTCTTTATCTCTGCCACCATCTGCCTGTTCAGATTGACTGCACATTTACAGCCATCAACTCTGACTGTACATTTACAGCCACCATCTCTGACTGTACATTTACAGCAGCCTTCCCCTCTTCTTACAGCACTGAAGGCTGAATCCTTTTGCATGTTAGGCAAGTGCTATCCCACCGAGCCACACTCTTAGTCTTATAGGAGGCTCTTGACAGGTCTCCACATGCCCCCTGTTCCAAGTGCAGCCAGAGGGGGGCTTTTGTACTACAATTGCATCATGCCTTTCCGGTGAGGCTTGTTTTAAAAGACATGGACAGCTGACTGGTTTGTAGGTTGGAATATCCAGTTCCAAGCTAATAAGGGATTAATAGTCTATGTTGTACCAACTCATTGACATTTCATGTGATTTCACAGGTGAATGTGTGGCTTCAGGGGTTCATCGTTAAGAATCTCTCACTGAGGTGTCAAAAAGCAAACCCAAGCATGTACTGTTTTGTTATAGAGCTCTGCTTTACAATTTTGTAATAAAGTATATAAAGAAAAAAATGCATCATGTCATCCTTCATTCTATAGTGCTTCAAAAACATCTTATGGGCGCACACCCCCCCTTTTGTGTTTCTTTTCTTTTTTTGTTTTTTGTTTTTTTGTTTTTTTGGTTTTTTTTTTGTTTGTTTTTGGTTTTTTGAGACAGGACTTCTCTGTGTAGCCTTGGCTGTCCTGAACTCCCTTTGTAGACCAGGCTGGCCTCGAACTCACAGCGATCGCCTGCCTCTGCCTCCCGAGTGCTGGGATTAAAGGCGTGCACCACCACGCCCAGCTTGTTTTTTGTTTTGTTTTTTGGTTTTGTTTTTGTTTTTTTGCTTGTTTGTTTGTTTGAGCCAGTATTTTTCTATGTAGCCCTGGCTGCCCTGGAACTTGTTCTGCAGACCAGGCTGGCCTCAAACTCGAAGAACCACTTGCCTCTACTTCCCAAGGGCTGGGATTAAAGGTGTGTACCACCACTGCCTGGCTATCACTTTAAACTTTTCAAAATTGAATAACTACCTATGAATTCCCTGCTCACAAGAAGCAGAGCCTTGATGACAGCGTCATTAACGGTACCCATCCTTGTGTGGACCACTCACTCTGCTGGTCCTTGGACTTTTGCTTTATGAAACTGTTTCTTTCTTTGTTTTTGTTTTTGTTTTGTTTTGTTTTTCAAGACAAGGTTTCTCTGTGTAGCCTTGGCTGTCCTGGACTCCCTTTGTAGACCAGGCTGGCCTCGAACTCACAGCGATCCTCTGCCTCCCGAGTGCTAGAATTAAAGGTGTGTGCCACTACAGCCCAGCACAAAACTGTATTTTTCATAAAACATTTGCAAGCATATGTTTATAAATATAGTATCAACACATATATGTTTCTAAAGTGTCTTGTTACACTTTGTTTCATTTAACTTTGTGGAAAGGCCACAAGAGAGCTCGTGAGGTAAAGCTGCTTCTTCCTAAGCCAGGTGGCCTCAGTTAGATTCTCAGAGCTGACTCTTGCTGGTTGTCCTCCGACCTCCACAGCTATGGCTTGGCATGAATATACTCCCCACTCCAACTCTGGTGCCACAAAGGCAGGTGGGTCTTTAATGAGTTTGAGGCCAGCATGACCTACAGAGCAAGTTCCAGTATAGCCAAGAAACCCTACACAGAGAAACCCCGTCTTGAAAGAAGAAAGAAAGAAAAAAAGAAGGAAGGAAAAAGCTTAATTCATCATTCTCTGTGTTGCCTTCTGGACTTTTTCACTTAATAGTCTATGGCCAAGATTCATTTGCGTTGCTGCATGTGGTTGTTGGTAGAGACTCTCGCTATTCATTGCATGAATGCACTGTGAGTTACCTGTCTGTTCCTGTGGCCTTTTAGAGTTTTGTTAGCCAGACACTTGTACAACTTCTCACCTCTCTGCATAGTGTAAAGATGAAATCTCAATGTCTTTGAAAGGCACGGCCCTCCTGGCTCTCCCTCATCCTGACCCTCCCCCTTTGCTCATCCCTCACAACTTCATGTATTGTACCCCTTGCTTCTCTCCATCTCGGGACAGCAAAGGGTAGAGGACAGCAAAGGAGGAGGGGCGTCTCATGAAGAGATTTACATTCTTTCTCCTCCTTTTTCCTTTGATAACTCCAGCATTTCCCATGAATCCCAGATAAGTGTTTATCTAGACTTTGCCATATCATATTCAACTTTGCAGAAGGACATTACGTCTTCTGTCCTTTTATAGCTCCATGAAGCTCATCTCTGGGGCTCTGACCACAGTTACCTCTTTTTTTTTTTTTTTTTTTTTTTCACATTTTATTTAAACATTTTTTAATTTAAATTTTTTATTGAAAAATAAAATCATTCATATTACATCTCAATTGCTATCCCATCCCCTGCATCCTCCCATTCTTCCCTCCCTCCCGCTTTCACCCCATTCCCCTTCCCTATAACTGTGACTGAAGGGGACCTCCTCCCCTTGAATATGATGCTAGGGTATAAAGTTTCTTCTTGGTAGTCTGCGATCCTTTCTCCCAGTGCCATCGGGCCTCCCCATCAAGGGGACATGGCCCAATATGGGACACCAGAGTTCATGTGAAAGTCAGTCCCCAGTCTCCACTTACACAGTTACCTCTTTTGTACACTGCATATGCACTTCTCTGTGATTCACACCTGCTCTTCTGTGAGACACTGGGCTACACTAACAGGACCTGCCTATTACTTTTCATAGTCATAATCCTCAGGCCTAACATGTTGTCTGGCGTGAAACAGCTCAGAACAGATTTTCAAACAAGTGAGACTCATCTGCAAGGAGCCTGGAGAGAGACCGACAATTCAGGGAGGCCATCGGACGAGGCCAGACACACCTTTTCCTTAAGCTCCATGCCAGGAATGTGCAAGCATTTCCTCTGACAGATTGACTTTGTGGACCACATAATCACTGACAAGAGGACTCAACTTTGCTATTGTTTCCTAAGAGCAGCCACAGATAATATGCAAATGAGCCTGGCTGGCCACATTCCAAGGCCACTGTATTCATAGGCACCAAAACTTGTAGTTCATGTCATTTTGATTTTCATGTGTGACACAGTATGATTCGTATGTTATGAAATATCAGTCTTTTGATTTTTTTTCCCAACCACTTACAAATGTGAAAGCTGTTCTTAGCTCACGGGCTATAGAAAAAAGCAGGTGGCGGGGTGGGACTGGTGTGTGAATTGTCCCTGGGAAACACAGCTCCAGTGTACCTCTTCCTGTACTGTAACCTTGGGTCCAAGTCAGCTCAAAATCACCGTCCTTGCACAGACACCCCAGGCAGAGAAGAAGGAAATATCTAGAGTTGGTGCATTTAAAAAACAAAATTTGAAGAGAGGAGCAACAGAGTACATGTGATCTGATTGGGGAATGGGAAAGGGGTAGGCTCTAATTAGGGAGTGGGGAGGAAGGTGAATACGTTAGGAAGGAGGGTAAAATACCTGCAAGGATGTCTGAGAAAGTCATAAGGCATCACACTATTAACTAACTTCCAAACCAACCAACCAACCAAACAAACAAAAAACCCCACAAAACAACAACAAAACCTGTAATACTTGTAAGTCTGTGTCTAGATATACATATATAGTTAAATGAAAATTTCTCATCTGCGCTGACAATGCTCCTTTCAAGAACCAAAGGCATCTAACAAAAATCCCTACCCCAGGCATGAAAAGCCCTAACAGGTTATTGCTGTTGCTCTTGGTTGTGCCCCAGAAGTGGAAGGTAAGACCCTATTGCTGAAGACACTATATATTTCAGAGAGAGAGCCCAGAGGCCCCTCAGGTGGAACTGACCTCTTCCCTGAGGACTAGCTTTCATGATACCAGAAGGCACCATCATGCAAACTTCCAAAATAGGGAGGCAACCAACAGTCCTACCTAGCTATGGTGCTTATGAGTCACAAAGTTGATCAGGTCTGAAATCCAATCAGAGAGCTGTTGGTTTCCATCAAGGTATGCATGCCACTATTGCACCCTTAAGACCTGCTCAAGAAGGAGGAGACAGTGCCTGGCACTGGAAACCTTAACTACCCAGGCCTAGTAGAGTCATAGATCTTGGAAGAGAACCTACAATCACCCCTTTACTAAACAAACATAATCCTTAGCTACACTTTAAACATCTGTCCTTAAACCCATAGATAAGTGGGTATAAGGGAACCCCTCATCAAGGAAATGTCTTTTTGCAACAGACAGAGACCATTCCAGAAAACCACAACCAATCAAGAGGTGTAGAGCCTGCTCATAAAGGATACATCTTCAAAACAGTCGCCACACCCGAGGCTCAGGGAACACCGTGAAAGAGGTTGTAGAAAGATTGTAAGGACTAGAGGATCAGGAAGTTTGCTGTGAGACTTAGTAATGTCAGAAACTACACCCATAGGCTCACCAACATGCTTGCCTGAACAAGGACAGCAGTAGACATGCCCAGGTGGATGGAGGAAGACCATGAGGCCTCAAGCCTACTGGAAGAACTACAGGCAACTAAGGAAAGCTGAGAATGGGAGAAAGCGTCTTCCCTGGGGAAGAGCATACCAATGGCTCATCCAACACCATGTGGTCAGCCCTGAAAATATACATACAAGTAACATTATACAGCCTGAACAGGTCATGTTTAGGAGTATATATGTATGTACATATATGCATGTAACATCGATGAATGAAAATGGGCCATGAATTCGAAAGAGAGGAAGGAGAGGTGTAAGGGATGGTTTGGAAGGGACAAAAGGGAGGGGACTAGAAGCTCAGAAATAAAAGAAAAAGTTAAAAAAAAATATTTTCATTTTTTGGTTGAAAATATGTTTCTTTGCTTTTAGCAAGTTCCTTAGTCAGTGAAGAAAATAATGGGTTTCATTATGGGATTTTCACATATGCATGATTTTACCTTGCTTTTAGCTGAGCCTCCTTCCGGTCCCTTCTTACCCACCTGCTGTTGTTCCTTGTTCCCTTTCCTCTTCTCAGATAGTTGTTCTCTCTCTCTCTCTGTCTCTCTGTCTCTCTCTGTCTCTCTGTCTCTCTGTCTCTCTGTCTCTCTCTCTCTGTCTCTCTCTCTCCTTATGGGAGTAAACAGGAAATCTTCATTTCTTTCCAGTTGGCTTCTTTTGTTCTACTCTTCTCTCTCCCTTTAGACATCATCCTCTCCCTGAAGAGTCCCTTCCCATGATTCATGCATAGATATTTACCCCTGAAGTCTGCATATGAGGGGAAGCATAAGAGCTCTCCTTCCAAGTCTGGCTTACTTTACTTAACACAACAACCGCCAATTCTATCCATTTTCATGCAAATGAAAATATATAATTCTTTTTTTTTTTTTTTACAGATGAATAAACATATCATTGTGTAAGATACATTTTTTTTTTTAAAAAAAAACCAACTTTTCCTGAAAAGTTGCTAAATGCTGTTCTTATTGCAGGGCATTGTAAATAAAACTCAGACATTTAAAAAGTCCATCTCATGACAGTCATATCCTAAGAAGGAAAGTCCTCATGCCCTCACTGTAGTTCCTTTCCTGGCTGATTTGTTCATCAGGAGGGAAGGACTGACTGACTGACAGCTGCTGCTGCAGTTCCCTGACCCCAAGGTGCCAGTGTGCTAGCATTACCTGGCTGGTTAACCTTTGCATAAATGCAGGCATGGGTTCACCAACATTATCAATAAAACTGGCAAAGCAAAGCAAATAGAAGGCTTCAGCCTTGGATATTTGTTAATATAAAGCCATGTTGACATACTTTTTAATCTGTCAGCAGACAAACCCTGGAAGGTAGCCCATGCTGTCGGTGTGCTAACTTGTTCTTGTTCACTGACATGGAACTATTAATTCAACAGAAGAGCTGTGCCTCCGAATGGCTCTTGAATAGAAACCCCAAAACCCCGAATGTGGACATGAATATGCTCCCTCAGTGGCTGGAGAGAGGAGAGGAAGGTGCCACTGTCCTCTTGACCTCACTTGTAGCAGATAGCTTTGCCTATGGAAACTTATATGGTGTACCCTCGCAGATGTCAGAGCATCTGGCTCTGCACCCACAATGCCACCCAGTCACTTTCTGGTTTCTGCTTGAATGCTGATGGTCTTCAAGTCTCAGTGTGCCTATGGGCACAGACGGATTGTCTTCACTGATCAGTTCTCTGCATTGTGGGCAGTGTCTTTCCTTGTTCTAGAAGCACCATCCAGTTCCATACTGACATACCAGACCACAGTTATCTTGCTAGCACCTTCCAGGCTACCATCACTTTTTACCTGGACATTTGTGTGACTTGATGTTCTTCTTAAAGATATGTATTTTTCCTTCTCTTCCTCCTAATTAGTAATTACTATTAATTAGTGTTTGTGTGTGTGCATGTGCATGAATGTGAGAGAGAGTGTATGTGTATGTGAGTGCATGCATGCATGCATGTGTGTGTGTGATATAAGTATGGATGTCCATGTGTCACATCACATGTATGGAGGTCAGAGAGCAACTTTCAGGAGTGTCCTTCTACTGTAGGCTACAGGAATTGAACTCAGGTCTTCAGGCTTGTGCTGAGAACCTTTTTACCCTCTGAGCCCAAAACTGATGCTCTTTCTTCTTCCCTTGTCCTACGAATCCATTCTTCATGTTGAGACCAGAGTGATCTTTCAGTAGCAGAAATCCTGTCTATCACTCACCTATTTATGCTCTGCCAAGGGATTACATTTACAGTCAAGTCCAAGGTCTGTGGAAGTGGCTTGTGGGTAGACTGCCTGCCCAGCAAGGGTAAGACCTGAGCTCAATCCCCAACACTGCTAAAGGATTCCTTTTCCCACATTATGAGTTGATACTTGTCAGTATCATCTTATTTGGAAATAAAATCTTTGCAGATGCTGTTAGGTGGATGGATCCTAAATCAATATGGCTGGCATCCTCCTCCTGGAAGGGGAAAATTAGACATAGAGACAGAGGTACATGAAGGAAGACAGCATGAAGGGATGACGAGAATGCCATCCACAGGCATTCTTCATGAACTAAATTCCCATTTCAGGCATCATAAAGAACTGTGTTAGGCAGCCTTCTGTTGCTGTAACAAAATACCAGAGAAAGATCAACTTAAAGGGAAGAAGGAGTTGTTTGGGATCACAAGCGCAGAGGTCTTAGTTGATGGTTTCCAGGCCCAGTGGCTTATGGCTTTTGTCCATGCAGTACTACAGTTTTAGTGTTTGTTGGAGAGAAGCTGCTCACGTGTGGCTGCTGGGAAGGATAGAAAGAGAAAGGCCTGGAAAGCTATGGCCTTGAAAGGCCCATCCTCAATGACCAGCTTCTTCCACTTTGGCTCCACCCCCAAGACATTTGCATTACTTCCAGGAGCCCTGCATGCTAGGGTCTAAGGCTTCTACTCCACTCGGGGACCCTGAAGAACACTCCAGTTCAAACTACAACAAGAGCCAACCCTGCAAAGTGGTTGCTTGATCTTGAGCTTCTAGTCTCTAGAACTGTTAGCAGAGTTCCTGTTGTTTAAACTTCCCAGTTACAGTGTTCTGTTTCAGTGGCCCTAGGATGAGCTGCTTATAATGTGACATGTGCTCATCATTCTCTTCCGTCCTATGGGCCTGTGCTGTGGTTTTAGTATCTTTCCACTGGGGTAGCACTACAGATGCTCAAACTGCACTATGAGAAGGGCATGCATGGAGGTGAAGCCATATATCTCTGGGAGTTAGAACAGGCACTTATTGGCATTTAGTGGAGGAGAGGCAGGGTTACCAGAAGCTTCCAAATGCAAGATCAACCTCACACAGCATTGCTGTTGCTGTTCTTCCTTGGGAGCACTGCATTATTTAACCCTCCTTCAGCTTTACATTTTCCTTCATCCTTGTGTGTGGTCTGTCTTCTACCTAGAAGAGTGACTTTTCCCCTTGCTTGTCACAGATGCCACCATCCTTGTTTCCCCCCTCCTGTTGCAGCGTAAGCTTGGTGGGGGTAAGAAGCAAGTGTGGTCTCTCAGGATCCAGAGACTGGCACCCAGTCCAGATTCAGACATAAATTCTGGGCACATGTATGTGTCAGCAGTCCTGGTGCTGGAAATCTGTGAGAACTTAAGGACCAGGGTTGGAGAGAAGCCAGAGAGCAAAAGAGACAGGAATAAATTGGTGTGATGTGTTTTTTGAGGTGAGAAGGCACTGACAGGGTAGTGGGGCCCCTGAGGGAGACTCTATGCATCAAGGGAGCTCAGCTTTACAGAGATCTGAATGAAGTACCTTCTCTGGGGTGTGTAGAACTTGTTTCAGGCTTGTGGACCTCAAGATCTCCAGGATGATGGACACGGGCAAGAGCCTGTTTTTTCTATGGTCTAGAGCAACTCATGGATGGCAAATTGACCATTCATTGAGCTATTAGGATATTTTGAGCTTGGTAGGGCAGGCACAATTATAGCTGACTACAAAGTTAGGGAAGAAATACTCTCATCCTGTGGGATACCTCTTTCTGTTCTGGTGAGAGCCAGACATTGGTTGGCTGTGAACTTCTCCAATGTGTCCATGTTTGTTCTTTGATGATTCACACTTGTTTTTATTGCTGTGACAGAATATCTGACAGAAAGAACAGGAGGGAGGAAGAATGTCTTTTGGCTTCCAGGCACAATTCGTCATGGTAGAGAAGGAACTGATGCCTAGAGCTGCTCATGGCTGTGGCAGGCAGAGCATACAAGTGGTTGGTTACAGCTGGGTGTCAGTCAGGAAGCAGAGAGACAGACAGGAAGTGGAGAGACACACAAGAAGTGAGGCCAACTTGTAATCTGAAGCCTAGCCCTGGGCACCATGTATAACAGGTCCCAAACAGCACCATCAGCTGGATACCAAGAGTTCAAGGGCATGCGCCCACAGGAGACATTTTATATTTAAACAATAACAAGAGACGTTATTCTTTTTGGAGAAGACAGGATGTATTTTTCATCAAGCCTCTCCAAGCACCTTCAAACTGGGTCATACCATACCCTAAGTGAGGTTGTATTTTTGAAGCCAGTGGTAGCCTTATTTTTCCTGTAGAAGCTCTCAATTTTGCTCAGTTTTCTTTATATAGAGTTTCATTTTCCATCTTGCTGCACACACAGAGCTTTGGAGCTGAGGGACGCTGCCCCCAGTTGGGCGAAGGATGGCCTGCGTTGTAACTCTACTCGGCTGCTAATTTGCTGGGTGACCTGTAGTGTTTTACTTAACCTTGTAAGGGCCTCAATTATTCCATCGAGAACTTGATGAGAGTATGCTGTTCCCTGGGGTACTGGTGCTGGTGAAAGGGGGCCGAGCATACATGTGAACATGCCGAAGAACTTTCCCAGGCAACTCTCTTATTCTTTATGTTGTTATTTCAATTCTCCCCAGGCCTGTTTCCTCCAGGCAACTCTTCACCTTTCTTGTTGCTTTCCTATCATCTAGAGTTCTCTAACTCTGGTTATTTACACACCGAACCCCACAATCTGGAATATTTGATGACTAATTCCTTTATTAATTGCTTCATGTTTTTTGTAAGTTGTCTCATCTTTAAGAAACTGGTTTGTTTAAAAGGGACAAGTTCCACTGGTATATATGACAATGAAATCATGAGTATGGTTTCTGGCAAACACATTTTTATTATAAGTTAAGAAAAGGTGACATTGAGTATAACCATGATGGGAAACACTAAAGAATCATTTTAAAAATAAGTAGGGCTACTATATGGTCCAGAAGTTCCACTTTGGGGCATGCATCCAGAGGAAATAAAATTAACACACAAGAGAGCGATCTGTACCCCATTGTTCATTGTGGTACTCAATAGTAGCCAAGATATGGATTCAACTTAAGTGCCCATTCACTTAAGCCAAGAAAACATGTCACTACACAATGGTATGTCATTCAGCCATTAAGAAGAAGGAAATCCTGTCACTTGTAATACTATGAGTGATCCCTGAAGACATTGTGTTAAATGCAATGAGCAGTCTACATGATCCCTCTCATATATGGACAAGCAGAACTCACAGAAGACAGAATGGAGGTGACAAGAGGCTGATGGTGGAGGCCATTGTCGGGGATCGGGTGGGGTAGAGGACAATGGAGTTATTGGTCAAAGGGGAAAAATTTCAATAGACAGGAAGTTTAAACACATGAGAGCTATTGTACAAGTGTTTACTACAGCTAATAGTTTATTGTGTCCCTGAAAATTGCTAAAAAAAGTAGATCTTAACTAGTCTCACAGCAAAAAGAAAATAAAGGAAGCATATGGTGCCATAGACATGCCAATTAGCTTGACTTAGCCAGTCCAATGTATATCAGGCTCAAAAAATGTTGAACACTGTAAAGATACGCATTTTAATTTTTTATTTTATTTTTTGGGTTTGTTTGTTTGTTTTGAGACAGGGTTTCTCTGTACAGCCTTGGTTGTCCTAGACTCACTTTGTAGACCAGGCTAGCCTCAAACTCACAGTGATCTGCCTGCCTCTGCCTCCCAAGTGCTGGGATTATAGGCATACACCACCATGCCTGGCAAAGATATGCATTTTTTAAATGTCCCTATGGAGTCCTGGCATGTGTCCTTTCCTTGGCATCAGCCTCCCTAGCTTTCCGCATTGTATCAACCCAACCTCCTCTCTGCTGGCACTCTCTTATGGACACCTCATAGGGCTTTGCCCACTAGACAAATGCATAGGTGCTATTTTTACATCTATTTTTATTTGGGTTTCTTATATCTCTTTTCCTTTCTCCTCCCCAATCCCTTCCAATACCCCAACACCAGGTAGGAGAGAAAAGAGGTTAGTGGGGAGAAGGGGCCTAGTTTTCCTTAGCTACTTCCTGCTGTTTAGGGTCATTGGGTTCCTTGGGGGCAAGTCCAATCCTTATTTCGGGATATCTTCAATGGCTTGTTAAACTGCATCCAGGAGCAACCAGGAGCAGCAGAGGTTGGGTGTGTGGGGGAGGAGCCTTTCTTGAAGGCCCAAGTCTCTCTCTGGGTCTGGCATTTATTCCCGTTGGCAAAGATCACACCCTGGTATGACAAAGATCATGTGCCCTCTCACGAGACAGTTGTCAGCTGTGGACACACTGGAGCAACCCCGACATCCTACACCTGGGATTAAAACAAAATCATGTTTACATATCATAACCCCAAAACCCCACAACACAAATATGAGTTCTAAGAGGGCAGGAGCAGTGTGAATCCAAAACCCTAACTCAGTAGCTGATACATAAAAGTTGGTCAATATTTTTGCAGAATTCCACAAACCTCATCTATTTACCAACCAAAAGCTTTGGTGGTCATTAGTGGAAAATGCTAGCGCACGACCTGCTATCCCCATCTTTGTCTCTCACAGGCCTGTGCTTTCCAATTTGGGAACACGTGTTGCTACTGCAATCTCAGGAAGTGGTCGAGGATAGAGCGAAAAGTTTCAGGCACTTACTGCAGTGATCCAAATTTTGGTTTCTTTTGTTTTGTTTTGTTTTGTTTTGAAGCGGGGTCACTTCGTGGAGCTCTGGCTGGCCTGGAACTTGACACCCAGCAGCCCACTCTTGCTTCAGCCCCCTGAGGTCTGGGATTAAAGGCATGTGTCATGATGTCTGGCCTTGATCCAAATTTTTAAAGATTAAAATGTGTAGCGAGTAAAGAGCTTAAGGGTCTAAAGTTCTCAGAGCTAAGAGTTCTGGGGATATTGTAGATAATGGGCAATTGACAATGTAGTTTTCCATTTCACAGACCTCGTGCCCCATCAGCTGTGTCCCTGGACAGTACTTAGATCTCCTTGGTGACCTCGATGGACACCCTGATCCTTGCATAGACTTGGTCCTCCTTTCACAGCCTACATCTGTGTCTGTTAGGCGCTTCCACAAGGTTCTGAACATCTGTGGGGCAGGGCTGTTAATGCCTTGGCAGGCATCTGGCTCCGCGCAGGTACTAAGTCCTTGATAGTGGCTTTCTGGGGGAAACCATGTGCTCTTTATCTGCTTGCTAATTCCTTCCACATATCACAAGACTTCTCTGTAAATTCCCATCGATCTTGACAAAGTTATCTTGTAGACTTATGTAGTGATTTTGATGGCCGCACAGGGCTGTTTGTCTTGTTCAGAACTAAATTAATAACCCAGTGATGGCACCTACTTTACCACCAAAACTTCTTAAACTCTCCTAATATAGTAATCAGCATGTCAGTGAATTTTTTTTTTTTTTCTGGATAAAGACAGGCCTGGTGAAATGGATTAGTCAGTCACATGCATTGCATAATTCAGCATGCCAGTGTGGTGCGTGCGATTTGCATTAACAACTTGCACTGGAAGCTGCTGCTCATAGGTTTCTCTCATTAGGTCGAATGTGGAAGATCCTGGACTGTCAATCAATTACAGTAATTTCCTTTTCCATATTTATCCCATCACTATCATTGACAGCTACCATTAAGCGACATTAATACAATACAATATCATCTTCCATTTCTACAGCGTGTCTCAGGATGCCTAATAGTCCCTCTCCAGCCAAGAAATCATATTACGAAGGAGAAAACAGACCTCATTTTCCATAGGAACTACACTTCTAGCCCTCTTGGATACTGTGGGAGTTGTCCACAGTCTTCAGAGATATTCCCAAATTCTGGGCATGGCTGTTTATTTTATTTTATTTTTTCATTCAAATATGCCCACAGTGGTGACTCTAGGGGCTGGAATGGGTCACTGTGTAGTGGTGACTTTCGAGGGAGCATATCAGTCCACCCTTTCCACTTTCACTCAAGCATGATCTAGGGAATACTTAGAGCGCAGGATTGATGCAGAACTTCACTGTCTTCGAGGGGAGTGGTTGCTGCACGCATCGTTATTCTATGACGTCCCGTCCCTGCTTTGTACTAACACTTGAGATGCAATTAGTCACCCCGAGTCAGCAGAATGAGGCAAAGCTCCCAGCATCAGACAGACAGTTTGTGCATGCAAGCTGCCATGGTTTGCATATTCCCTCTTCCCTCTCTTCCTCTTCTGCAGTCAGGGATTTTCATAGCTCGGCCACAGTGAGACCATCTCCGGTCCAGGCGATTAATCTTTTACTCCATTTTGGATAATATACCATTAGGGTTTTCTGATAAATCATGAGATGCCCAGTTATATTTGAATTTCAGATAAACAGTGAATTCTTACATAATTATGCTCCAAATATAGCATGGGGCAGTCTTGTGGTTTGAAAGAGAAATGGCCCCCATAGGCTTCCATATAGGAACACTTGGTTCCCGGCTGGCACTGTCTGGGAAGGTTGTGCAACCTTTAGAGGGTGGAGGCTTTCTGTAGGCTTTGAGAGTTCGTATCCTCACCTCACTCCCAGTTGGTCTGCTCTCTCCACTTTGCTTAGACATAGAAACGATCTCTCAGCTTCCAGCTCTGGCCTTCCGCCCCCATCCTCCTGCCCACCAACTACTATAGATTCTCCCTCTGGATCTGTAAGTCCAAATAAACTTTTTCTTCCATAAGTTGCTTTTAGTTGTGGCCTTTTATCATGGCAACAGAAAATAACTAACGGATATTTAAGACGATTAAAAGTTTATCTGTGGGCTGGAGAGATGGCTGAGTGCTTGTTACTCTTTCAAAGGACCACAGCTTGACTCCCAGCACCAAGGCAGGCAGCTCACAACCTCCTGTCACTCCAGTTCTGGGGGACCTGACCCCCTCTTCTGGCTGCCACATTCATACAATTATTAAAAAGAGTTTAGTTGAAATTTGAGTTTACCTAAGCATTCTGCATTTTCTTTCTTTTAAGACTTATTTATTATTTATACAGTGGTTTACATGTACACCTGCAGGCCAGAAGAAGGCATCAGGTTACATTATAGATGGTTGTGAGCCACCATGTGGTTGCTGGGAATTGAACTCAGAACCTCTGGAAGAGCAGTCAGTGCTCTTAACCTCTGAGCCATCTCTCCAGCCCACATTCTACATTTTCATTTGGTGTCTCAACCTTATCCATCACTTGATCCAAAGGCTTATGAATGAAACTAATGAAGGTACTGAGGTCTGAGGAGAATTCAAGTCAGGATGGCACATCTACATTGAACCAAGGTGTTTGCAAAACTCTCAGCTTACTGCCTCTGAAAAGGCAAAACAGCATTGGCTTCACCAAGAGAATGGAATGAAAGAATGGCTACAGACTACAAAGACCACGGTGCTAGTGCCAAAAGCTGGTTGAGGATCTATAGAAAAGCAAAAAGACTATTTCTGGTTTTTGTTTTTTGAAATCTACAACTTGTTGTAATTGTATCTTATAACAGAAACCACTTTACAGGCCAAAGGAAGGCTAATAAGTCTGATAAAATAAGGCTCTCTGACCTTCAAGGAGGCTGTGGACACAGCACTTGCCCTTCATCAGTTACTGCGGAGGCAGAACACGTCATGTGCTGACTGACAGACAAGGTCTCTCACACAGTGACCCACAGCTTGCTAAGTTGCTTAGGCTAACTGACTAGAGGATTCTGAGGATCTGCTTCCCTCTGCCTCCCAAACAGCCCAAGACCTCTCTTTTCCTCTCATGTTCTTGATGGAATAGATGGTGTCCAGGCTTCTTCTTCTTCTTCTTCTTCTTCTTCTTCTTCTTCTTCTTCTTCTTCTTCTTCTTCTTCTTCTTCTTCTTCTTCTTCTTCTTCTTCTTCTTCTTCTTC
>OU015746.1:75023735-75034513 GCA_907169655.1 Acomys percivali | reverse complement strand
TGTTTTATCAATCGCTCAGTCATTGTGATGGTGGTTCCCCACCTTCTAAAATCCCCAAGATTTAAAGCTGGTTAAGGGTAAGAGCGTGCTTTATATTCCTTTCCTTATGCCCTCCATGAGTCATACAAAGAGCACACTTGTGGTGATATGGAAATAAATGAAGATGGATGGAAAAAGCAGGGTTAAAGGCTTTTTATTCAGCACTCACTACAAGGGAGGCCGTGATCATATTTATGGCTGGTGGCAAAGCAAAGGCAGGAGGAGTGGAAAGGCTTCAGGTGCATGCTCTGTGGAGACTGTCAGCATGGGGGAGCTGAAAGGAGTGGGCTGGAAGTGTGGCATCCATTGTGATTGGCTAGAGTGCAAATTTGGCTTTCTCTGATTGGTTCTAAATTGGAGTCCGAGGCAACGATTAAAGAAGCTGTCACTTGGTGCTCAGGGTTAGCTATTTTGAGCCAGTTGTGGAGTTATGATTTGGCTTTCTGGATTGTTGCTGAAGACAGTGGTCTGATGTCTTACAGGCCTGACTTATGGTGGCGGATTGGCTTCCTGGGCTGGTTAAATCCAGTAATGGGTTGGCTTCCTGAAGTGGTCATAGTTCTGTTTTATATACAGCCCATTCATAATCCATTTGTGTATCTGCTTTTGTAGCATCAGCAAATACTGAGCTGTAATTCTGGCTTAGGCCTGCCGTCCTTGTACTTGGGAGTCTGAGGCAAGAGAATTGCCGTGAGTTCCAAGCTAATCTAGGATACACAATAAGTTTCAGAACATCCCAGGCTGCATGGTGAGAACCTGTTTGAAAAAGGAAAAACAATATAAAGAAATATAAAACAAATCCCAACTGGTAACTTAAATTGTCTGATAGTTTTAATGGACGAGAGTTGGGGGAGCATTCCTAATTGATGTTCTTTCTCACTCTCCTTGAAAAGCTGCTTATTCAAGAAACACTTTCCATTTCACTTTTTATAGTAAGATCCTAAGAATAGCGCAAGGGAGATGGAGAAGTATGTCTTCTCTTCTTCATAATTTTTAAAAATTGTTTTCACTATGGTGTTTTACTGCATATATGTCTGTGTATCACATGCATGCCTGACACTCCCAGAGGTGAGAAGAGGGCATTGGATCCCCCGATCCTGAAGTTAAAGATGGTTGTAAGCTACCATATGCATGATGGGATTAAAATCCAAGTTCTCTAGAAGAGCAGTCAATGCTCTTATCCACCAAGCCATCTCTCCAGCTCTGTTTTTGTTTCTTCTTTATCATCATCACCTTGGGATCTAAAGGCATGGTGAAAATGAAATTCTAGTTAATAAGTCTTTGGTCTAAAATCACATTAGCTAAAGTCTCATCAAGGATGAAGGTCTGGAGCCTTGCCAACGTTGTGGCCATCAGTGCTAAGGCTCCAGAGAGCGGGAGCCTGGAGTCTCTTGTATCTTTTTGGCTTGTGGAGTCTTTGTGCCAAATGTTGAGGAGAAGGGAAGAGGAAAAGGAAACGCTTGCATTTTTTTTAATATTAAAAAAAAGAAATTGTACCCAAGAGGGGAATATTATAATGATTATCAAATTTAGAAGCTATGGAATGGGGGAACATGTGGTTCAAAGATTGTTGGTAGCTGTGAGCCTCAATATGGTGCCTGCCTTTGCACCACAGACTGGAGGAGTAAGACATCTAGTCTCCCCTGCTTGCAAAGGCTTGAACTCTTGAAGCAAAGGGAGAGAATCCTTTGCCTTTTCCTAGATTTTGGTGTTTTCTGATTGTGATGGTCAATTTTTTTTTTTTTTATTGACAACTTGATTGGAGTGTCTAGGGCATCAATGAGGCACACCTTTGATTTTTGTCTATGAGGGCATTTCCAAAGAGTATTAGCTGATCAGGGAAGACTCTCCCTGGAGGGCTGACCAGGGAAGACCCTCTCTGGAGGGTTGTGGGATGGGTGTCTCAGACTGAATAAAAGGTGAAAAAGGAAGAAGCAAACTGAGGACTGTCATTCACCTCTCTCTGACCCATGACTGGAGAGGCCATGTCGACCAGCTGCCTCCCACACTTCTGCTCCCATCTGTGCCTTCTCCAAGCTGTATCTTCTGAAGCTAGAAGCCAAAAGAAAACCTTTCTTCCTTGAGCCCCTTTTGTCAGTTGAAGTCCCTAACACAGTGCCGATGCTTGGCCTATAGATACATTATCCCCATGACTACCTCCATTGGCCCGCGGTGTTCTTCTTGGCGTCTCTGTCTCTTTGTGCATTTCCCAGTCACTTTGGATTTTGGTTCGTCCCTATTCAAGTAGGGTCCTTGTCTTAACTGACTACATGTGCAGTGGCTTCCTTTCTAATTTGGTCATAGTGATAGGAATCAAGGGTCAAGACTTCAACTCAGCCCTTGCTTAGGGATGTGTAGTAGAAACTGTGATGCACATCACCAGACAGACCCTCATCCCCCACAGAGGCTTCTGGACTCCCTCACTTCTCAATCACTGCCAACACATGGCCCCTGAGTAAACAGGGCTCCAAGAGAGAACCCTGGTGACTCACGGTGTCACAATCAGTCAGCACAAAGGGTAATTCGTAGGAAATTGTTATCTAGAACAAAGCCGCCTGGTTCCTTTCTAAATATGTGTCACAGGGTATTTAGAGCCATTATCGTCAACCCACTGCCACACGTTGCTGCAAGTGCTAAGCAAATTACATACTCATGTCTTTTTTGGGGGGGTAGTCTCTTATTCATTGCAGCACTGGCCTTGCTTACTTCGCAAGCTCCTGATGTCCTGAATACCCACTCACACATCTTCCTGTCACGCTGGTTAGTCATCTGCTATCACTTTTCTTTCATTTTACTCACGTAAGAAGTCATGTTTTTGCTCAGGTGAAAGTGTCACAGGAAGATCGTTCTGCTTACTGGGCGATTCATTCCGTTCCCTCCCTGCTGTTTCTAGACGTGACGGGGAGAACCCTTTTGAGAAGGACCTTAACGGAGGTCCAGAGGGTGAAGGAATGCAGTCGCAATGCATCTTCACCATTCCGCAGCAGCAGTCTTGCTGTCTGTCTTTTTCATTTTCCTGGAGAAGGATATCGTGGTTCAGACACCCACTGGGATCCCAGGAGCTGGCTCTCCTTCAAAGAGACTGTTTCTCAGTGACGTCACAGTCCTCCCCACTTCCACTGGCCTTGCTCTGAATGAAATCACAGCAAGCCAGACACCAGATGAGCATCCTGTTCCTTTCCTCAGTCCGTTAGAGGGGAAATAGAGCTAAGCATATTCAGTTGGGTATCGAGGCCCCCAGGGGTAGTAGGGGTAAGTTAGATCTCTTTAAAAATTCTGTTAGAGCACTGACTTCTGGTGCCTCGGAATGTGACCTTGGTTAAAATGGTGGCACATGGGTGACTCCTAAGCCAGTATAGTATCCTTATAGGAAGAGATCGGGCATAGACCTGTGTCAAAGGAAGATAACGTGAAGGCTCTGAGAAAAGACTGCCGTCTAACAACCAAGCAAAGAGATCCCAAGATCATTTGCTGATTCCTTGATTTTGGACTAGCTTCCAAAACTATGAGGAAATGCATTTTTTTTAATTATTATTATTAAGCCGCCTAGTTTGTGCTATTTGCTACTGTAGTCCTAACGAACGGATGCGGAGGGAGGCAGGTCGGATACACAAAGTGACCTTTGGAAGGATGCCATACTTCCTGTATTTAGCTTCTTTTCTCGTTGTTCTGAGGGAAACACCTAGGGAACAAAGTAAAGGTGGAAAGATTCGTTATGACTGCTAGGTTCAGAAGTTTTGGTGCCATGTGATTGGTCAGGATAGCATGGTGGCTAGAGCACGCAGTAAAGGCCAGCAGCTTAGAGTAGGTGAGGCAGGAAGCAGAGACGGCAGCACTGCTGCTTGACGGTGACAATGAACCATCGTCATGCTTACATGCCCCTGACACCAGTGAGCATGCGCACCCAAACCCCCTCCCTCCCCCCTGTGAGCATGCGCACCAGGGCATCGACATGTTTAACTCTTGGTGCCATCCTATCTCCTGCCATACTATGTCGTATTTGGTACAGAAGAGATGACACTAACCTACTTCTTTTTATGAGTGCAGTTTAGCTGGCATGCCAACAGCGGTGTCAATTCTATTGCCATTTCCTGTAACACCAGAGGAGAATTTTTAAAGTTTTTTTTTTTTCAGCTACAAAGATGAAAAATGTTATCAGCGCAATCCAACCCAAGTGTATTTTCAGCCCCTTTCCTCCTGTCATGATAAACCAGAAGTATTTGTTGCCAGAAATGGAAAACAGCTTTCTCGCCAGCCAGATGATGGTAGTGTTTGCCATGTGTGAGAAGTTAAGCACTGAAAACAGACAGACTTGCTCTGCTGAAGGCATGGGCTTTAGGGAGCCAAGGAGATACTTTGAGGCGTTGGAGAAAAGATGTGGAGATGATGTTGCCGGTAGGGTAACAGTGTCTTTTCACAAGGTGGTGAGATCGGACCCCTGGTTTGCCCTGAGAGTAGAGTTGGCTATTCGGCAACTGGAAGGAAGAAGAGTCGAAAGATGACCCCCCTCAGGAGCCTTCCTTTTGTGTTCCAGAATCAACTCCAGTGCTCCGTGATGACTCTCCGACTTCTCTGGATTCTAGCATTTCAGCGACTTTCTCTCACTCCATTGAATGAGATCTCTAAGGGGTATGTTGTTGTTTGTTATGTCTGTGTATATACTTGTGTGCAGGTGCCTGTGAACATGTGGGCATATACAGGCTGGTGAAAGTCAACTGACAACCTCAGGGGTGTTGTACGCCCCCCCCCCCCACATCCCACTTTTTGGAGACAGGGTCTCTCACTGGCCTGGCACTTGCCAAGCAAGATAGATTGGCCATTAAGACCCAGGGATCTTCCTGTCTCCCCTTCGTCAGTGCTGGGATGACAAGGTGTCACCATGCCTGTTTTTTTTTTAAAAACTGTGAATTCTGGGGTTTGAACTTAGGTCCCTGTGCTTGCAAACCGAAATACTGACTGAGGCATCTTGTTAGCCTTCCCTCTTCTGTGAGTTTTTGATGGGAGACAAAAGTGTTTCAATGGTCTGGGCCTTCATGAGATACTGTGAGCTTGCAAGGGTGCCTAGAATTATTTCATTCATGTCTTCCTTGTGAGAGGAAGCGAGGGTCTTCTTTTGGATGCCTGGGACTATGCCACTCAGTTACTGCCTGCTATCTCCTGTCGGAAGCTCTGTGCCTGCATGGTGCTTTCTGATCACTTTTACCACCCTGTCTTTGAAACTACAGAAGGGATTTTTGCACAATAGACAGACATTTAAAGAAAGAGCAATGCAATGAGTGAGTTAACCCAGAAGCAGAAAGAGTCAAATGGTATATACTCACTTATATCTGGACACTAGCCCATGGGCATGTCCCATGAAAGTCTTCACTTACCAGGAAAGTGGGACAGAGGGGAGGACATCCTATTGGGACTCTAGATGAGAGAAGCATGGGAGAATGGGGATAGAATGATCCAGAGGGTCCTAGAAACCTACAAGAAGAGCATTATGATGGGTAGATCTGGGCCCAGGGGTCCTGCTCAAACTATGGCACCAGCCAAGGACAATACAGGCCATAAACTTTGAACCCCTACACAGATCTGCCCCTACACAGGACATTCTCCACAATTGAGTGGAGAGTGGGGTCTGACTTTGACACAAACTCTGGTGCCCCATATTTGACCATGTTTCCTGGACGGGGAGGCCTAATGGCACTCAGAAGAAGGATAGCAGGCTACCAAAAAGAGACTTGATACCCTGTGAGCATATAGAGGGGGAAGAGGTCCCCCTCAGTCACAGTCATAGGGGAGGGGAGTAAGGGGAAAATGGGAGGGAGGGAGGAATGAGAGGATACAAGGGATGGGATAACAATTGAGATGTAATATGAATAAATTAATAAAATATATTTCAAAAAGACTGAAATGGGAGATCTAGTCAGGACTGAAGTCAGTATGGCTGAAAAGCAACAAAAGGTTTGATTTGTATTAATAGACATTTAAAAAACAAACAAACAAACAAACAAACAACAACAAAAAAGAAAGAAAAGAAAAGAAAAGAAAAGAAAAAGAAAAGAAAAAAAAAAAGAAAGAGCAATGCAGGTTTCCGGAGTTGGATGCTTAAGTTAGGAGCCTAATCGCCCCCAAATCAAACCAAAACTAAACAAACAAAAAAAATTAAAAAAAAAAATTAGATTAACACCCAGGGTTTTAATTACCAGTTTTCTGGAAACTCACCTGATTGCAGCATGCCACTAGAGACTCTTGGCAATTCAGTACTTAGAATCCCTTCTCTCTCTGCCTGATAAGGCCTTGAAAGTGAAGGTGACCTTGGATTGCCTACATCGGAGAGGCCAAAGTCTACCTTAGTGGATTCTTCTTTTTTTTTTTTTTGTCCTGCCAGCTCAGGTTCAGTTAAAATAAGTCCCACCTCCTTAATAAATTCAGGATCATCACTTTGTCTTAAAGGTGGATGTTCCTTTTTTTGGCAGCAAGGAAATCCAGCAGACAGAGAAAAGCTACTGAGAAGGAGCTCAGGGTAGAGAGGAGGGACAGACCTTTACGTATGCCATTCCTTCCCCCTTTTCTGCCCTGGCTGAGTCACTTCTATCTTATTCCATTCACTGCTGCCCTATCTCCAGGTCTTGAGTTGAGGGAGCAGTTAACAGTAGGCCACACCGTACTCTTCTTCAGCTGCAAAGCCAGATAGAAGGTACCTATTACATTCCTGGGAGGAACAAAGGCCTGGGTGCTGACACTTCTCCCCTCCCACTAACTTGAGCCTTAATGGTAGGTTTAATTTCCTTTTGCTATCTGAAAGAAAAGAAAAGGGGAAAAAAAAAAAAAAGAACCCAAGGCAGGCAGAACAAGGGTGTGAGGAGCAGTGGCCCTGGTGGGGAGGCGACAGCTGTTGTATTCAGGGTTAATCAGGTGTGTCTCTTTTTGTGTCGCATCTGTCTGTTACTGTTGCTGGGCCACATGTGAAAGGGGACAGAGGGGGAAGGTCCCATTCATGTTCAAAGCCACTAGCACTGACCTCCGCTCCATTCTCCTCAGGGTGGGAAAGCTTGTCTATTTAACTTTCCCCATTATAGGAAGCCATAATTTGACTCTATTAGCCCACCCTCACCGTGTTGGCCTGACAACACAGGCTGCATCCAGAAGGCCTGTAAGTCTGCTGGGAGAGGGAGGCCTCCTCCTCCTCCTAGCCATGATTTGCTCTTGGGATTCCACTTGGTTTGTCAATGAAGAGAACAGTAGAAAGAGAAGTTAAGGAGTAGCCTGGCCCTACCCTCCATGCCGAAGCCAGTGGGTAGTTCGTCCAGGTGGCCTTTCCTGGCTCAGTCAGGCTTCATGGCTTCCCTGCATCATGCCTAGAGCACGTCTGCCTCCAGACTTATGTGTCCCACACGCTCATGGTGCTTGCGTCAGACCTTAGTCATCTCGCTGGCACCAGATCCTGCCCCTGGATCCTTCCATCCCCCGCCTCCCCCTCAGCTCCTGTTAACAGCGGAGGGGAAGCAGCTTCCGGCATGTATTCTGGTTACCGCCGCCCAAGCCTGCCAGACATGACTCTTCTTGGCTCATGTGGAAACAGCTGACACAGACAGCAGCACCCCTACGCCCCTATTCCAGGGTACTAGAGTACATCACAACTTAGAGTCTGAGTTCTAATGCCTCAGAGTGACTGCCTCCAGCCTGGTGCTTTGGGGTCTCCATCTTGCTCCTTGGAGATGTTGTCTTCTGGTCTTTGTGCTTCCAGGTCAGCACTTGGGAATCTTCTGGCAACTGGCCATCATCACATTTTTCAAGACTAGCATTTCTGTCTTCTTCCTGTCCCGAGGAATGGGCCCTTATCACAGACAGAATACAAAGTCCACAAGAGCTTGCCAATAGTAGAAGGTCCCTGGCTTAGAGACTTTCTCACAATAAATACTAACTTTCACCCTGTGACGATTAGCCTTAACTGTCAACTTGACAGGGTCTAGAGTCATTTGGGAGATGGGCATCTGTGTATGCCTTTGTAGGATTGTCTTGATTGCAATGAGGTAGGAAAACACCCACTGCGGGTGGACCATTCCTTACGCATGGAGAAGGCAGGCTGAGCACCAGCATCAGTTCATCCCTTTCTCATCCTGATTGTGGATTTGATGCTATCAGCTACTTCAAGCTCCTGTCACTGTGACTTCTCTGCAGTGATGGATTGTACTTTGAACTCTGAACTAAAATAAACGCATCTGTCCAGGTATTTTATCACAGCTTTGGGAAAAGAAACTAAGATGCACACAGTCATGTCAGTCATTCTTATTGCAAAGCTGAAGTTGGGCTGTGAGGGTGATGTGTCTTATGTGCATGTGTGCACATATGTATGCATGTCCTATAAGAATGAAAATGGTCACTATTCCACAGCATGGGTGAGTCGTCAGCACTGGCTGAGTTTCATGTCTGTGGGCAATGGTTGCACAACCAACCAGCAGCTTTTGTTTCCCTGATGCAGAAGAACATTGTAAAACTGTCTCACTGTTTTATACTCTGCCTTCCTCTCTATATCCTCAGATTTCCAAGTTACAATGACATCAGTAGGCAAAAATCACACCCCTCATACTGTCTTGTATTCTGTCAGGCTCTGAGAGGCGTATTATCTTTGGAGGAGATGGCTGTATGAATCAAGCCAGCAATAACAAAGCTGGGCTGAATCTAGAGTCTAACGGTGTCCAAATCTAAAGTGTACAGCTTGATAAATCAATCCTTCCTTCCTTCCTTCCTTCCTTCCTTCCTTCCTTCCTTCCTTCCTTCCTTTAGCATTATGTTCTCAATGTTGATCTATATTGTAGGCTCTGTAAAGATTTATTATCCTTTGCTGGCTGTAGTGGTGAACATTTCTAATCCTTGCACTTGCGATGCTGAGGCAGGAGAACTGCAAGCTCTAGGAAAGCTTTGACTTCATAGTGGATTCTAGACTAGCTTGAGATATGGTCAAGACGGTGTCAACTCCCCAGTATCTGCTCCCCCCCAAAACCTACCACCACTGGTAACAATGAAACCGACAATAAAAATCCTTCAAATAAAGCAAAAGCAAAAAACAAACAAACAAACAAACCCAAAAAGCAACAACAAAAACAACAACCAACCAAACAAAAAAAACCAAACCTTTTTAAAAAAATCATGACTTTTTTAAGGCAGAATAATATTCTCCTATTTGTACATCTGCATTTACTTTACTCATTCATGCTCTGGTGGACCCTTGGGTTGTTTCTGCCTCTTGACCGTTGTAGGGAGAGCTGCTGTGAACACAGGCGTACAAGCATGTCTTCCAGTCCCTGATTTTAACTCCTTTGGGTACATAGGAGGTTTATGGTAACACTATTTACTTTCCAAGGAACTTTCCTAGTGTTTATCAGGACAGCCACACCATTCTGAACTCGTCTTTATGTGGATTTCCTCTTGACCAGTCTTTTAGTGACATTAAGAAGCCCGAGGTTTGGACTGAATCAGTGGCAATAATTAGGCCCTCATAGATACATATCCATGCTGGGGATTCAGAACCATTGAGGCAAGATAGAGGGAAATGGAGGCAATTTGTGTTCGATGCATTGAGAACCCTGTGAGAAAAAAAAAAAAGAGTTTTTTTTTTTTAATGAAGATAATGATATATTTTTCTCCTTAATTTCTGGGAAAATGGAAGGCAAGAAATTTATCTATTTTTAAGTATTGGCAGGCCTCATACCTGTTCAGTGTTTCACCTCAATATTTCCTTTGGGGCCTCAAGCCTGTCTGGGAATATTTACAGAACAGGTAGTGAAACTAAAAAACCAAAACCAAAACCAAATGTACAGCCACAATCACAACCACCACCACTACCACCACAACAACAACAAAAAAAAGGAAGGGGAGGGGCGGCCATGATTAGATTAGAAGGCTTATACAGTGAAGGCAAGGAGTGGGAGCTACGAAAGAAAAAAAGAAAGAAAGAAAGAAAGAAAGAAAGAAAGAAAGAAAAAGAAAGAAAGAAAGAAAGAAAGAAATGGGTTTAGGCCTGGATTGTGATGCCAGAGGCACCTCGCGCTATGAATATTCAGGGCTTTCTTGTGGTAGTTTTTGCTGCTTTGCTGTTTCCTTCTTTGTTGCTAGGGCTGAGCTAGTACTGATATCCACCTGAAGGATGTGGGTCACCAGGGTGAGGACCTCTACTGCCACATATTTGAAGGACATGCACGCTTAACTGAAGGAATACATGGCCTGTTTCCAGATCTATTCTTTTAGGTTTTCTCCCATTCCATCATAGGAAAACTGTCTCTGGGAGATTGCTCAGGTCCTCAAGCTGGGCCTGAAGTACCTTTCCCACTGAGCCATCTTTACCTGTCGCATGGTCCATTCATGTGTTTGTTTGGACCTATTATGCAGTCATAGGTGTGCAAAGAGGGCTAGGATGCAGCTCTCATCCTATATCTTACATCCTTCTATCACATTTTAGTAAACAAACAGTGCAGAAAAGGAACTCTGGCTGCCTTAGTAGAAATGTGTCTAAAGTAGAGTAGAGTCCAGAGACAGTCGGCCACTGGCTCCATTGCCATCTTTACAATGGTCAAAGCAAGAAAACAAAACATTGGCATAGGTTTGGGCATTACCCATAGCACCTTTTCTTCTATTACCATCAGGCTAATCTGTTGTAGTCATTTTTTCAGATGCACAAAAAAACAGGTGTATTTTCTGTTGATACTGGAAGAATGATGTTGTTAGCAATGTAACTGGAACAGAACATTTTT